>VXBX01004814.1:125989-257798 GCA_013400415.1 Scytalopus superciliaris | reverse complement strand
AAAAAAAAAAAAAAATTACTAATGTGAGACAGTAGTTAATAAAAAAAAAAGCCCTGGCAATGAATCACTGGCTTGTTTACTTTTACTTTTGCTTTTCATCAGCTTTAGTTATCAACATCCTCTGTAACATAATGAATGGATACATGGAAGTTGATGAATATAAAAAATCATCAGCTATTTAGATGAAGTTATCCTTCTAGTGTCATAGAACAGTATGCATATCAAAATGTATATCCAGCAGTTTTTCACATGGATTTACTACATAGGACCTCAACAAATTCCTTATCATGGCAGGAATCAAAAGCAGTAATGGTTTCTTTAGTTGGTTTTTTTTCTTTTCATTTTCCAGTCTTAAGTTTTGAGGTATTTGGATTTATTTTTTTCACTCATCAGTGCATATATGCTCAGGAGATAGATGCTGTGTGGCTCAAGTGAATGAAGTACTCTTGGATTACTCGTTGTATCATGATCTTCTACATGCAGGATAAGACCCTGTGACTCATATGGCTCTTGTCATGTCATACATCCCTATTCAGATAGGAACAGAAGAAAAATACAGTATTTCATTTTTTTATCTTTCAACATTATCTCACTCTAGATTTTTCCAAGAGAGATTGGAACAGATAATCCTTGAGATCCCCTTCCAACATGGTATTCTCTGATTCCAACGTGGCATTTTATTCTATGATAGATAACTGTGGGTTTTTTTCCTCTTGTAAAGACTGAATAACAGTGATTAGATTCAGAAAAGGCAGAATTGTATCAATAGAAGGCAAAAGCCTCTGCCTCCCAGATAGCAAATATTCTACTCCCACCTCAAAATAAAATCTTGGAAAAAAGTTGAGTTATATTATTGCTTCATTGCCTATTTTTAATTTTGCATTCCATAAGTTATTCAAGATACTTGTGTGTAGTGCATTAACCAGATCTGCAAATCAAACTTGCAGCAACTGTTATTCTGCTCTGCAATCTGCTTATTTCTGATCAGTTCAATGGAGTTCAATTAATGTTTGACTGGAAGATGGGACAGCTTGTATATATTCATTTGAATATATATGTTGAGCAATATGGCACAGGTAGACAGCACTAGGCTATTTGTGGTGCTATTTCTGGGTGTTAGTGGAGATTTGACCACTCTTGTTTCACAAGTCTTTTTTTGTTTCTCAAAACATTTAACTTTGGTATTCTGAACAGTTTCATCTTGAGTAATTATTCTTGGTTAATGTACATTTTAATGAATTTTCATTTGTCTGTTATACCCTACTTATTTGCTTATGTCCACTGAGAGTGCAATACATCTATAGCCTCTTTAGCCACTGACCAGGATACTGACAGGAAATTTAGGGCCTTTAGTGGCTCCTGAGGTATTGTATGTTTCCATTTTTAAACATAACATCATGATATGTTTTGTAATTGTGGTGGTTAACTGATTAAATAAATTATAACTGCTTAGAAATATAGCTGAGAACCTCAAATTCATATCTTAGTGTTAATATTCATCAAAGTAATTTGTGGTCATCATGGAGAAAATTATTCAAATCAATGTGAACAAAATAATAAGCTACTAAGTATAAAAATTGGCTTATTCAGTTAAAGTTTTCAGATCCTTTTGATACACTTCTGCATTCTACATGGTTATTTAGACCACAGCTGAACCAAAGGGCATGTTATTCCGGAATTCATATACATGTCCCATAAGCACGTTCAACAGTACAATATTTACATTTAAAAGAGACTAAGAAAGTTCATAAGTTTGCAACTGTCCCAAATTTTACACTTTTTTCTGCTAGTAACTTTTGCTAAAGTCATTTAAAGTTAAAATGCAAATTTAAAGCTAAATTCCCTGGTCCCTCAATTCTCCCTAGACAGATAGACAGCATTCACATGTAAGAAATTACTTCTACTCTGAAGTACTCTATTGCTATTGAAAGAATGTTGCAGAAAGTAGATTTGTATATATCAAAATGGGAGAAATATGTTAAGCACAACCACAGCAAGCAGGCATATTACACACTTGCACTCTCACACAAATATCAGTGAACGATAACCCAAAGCTGAAGAATGTCAACTGAAACTGTATATTCTAACTTTTGAAGCTTTAAAAAAAAAAGAAAAGCTAGCTGTAAAAAAGACACTGACAACATCAATTTTCTTTATGTTTTTTCTGTCGCCTCAATCTTTAATTTTTAACTGAGAACACTGTAATTAGAATACTCCACATTAAAAAAGAACCCACCTAAATAATAGACGTTATTATGGGACTTTTTCAGTTTCTCTTTTTGATACTTAGATACAACTTCTGCAGCTGCCTGAGATAAATAGCATAAGCTCACTTCCCATTCTTTTTTCTTCCTTCTCCCTGGATACAAAATGCCTGTCTGTTCTTCTTTGGTTTCAGTTCCACAGAGACTTTCTGTTGTGCCATGAACCAAACAGCAGAAGAAAGTATGTAAAGAATGAAGCAAAGAAAGCCAAGAAGAGAGGGAGAGTAGTTCTGGGATAATATAATTCTATATTATATTACAGTGGAATAGGATTCCTGGAGAGTTGGTGGATGTGCTAAACCTGTCAACATTTAACAGGCATTTGGACAACATACTTGATAATATGCTTTAACTTTTTGTCAGCCCTGAAGTGGTCAGGCAGCTGGACTAAATGATCATTGTAGGTCCCTTCCAACTGAAAATAATCTATTCTATTCTATATTGGACGGAAGGGTTCCCTTTAACTCTCATGGATGCAAACTTTCTCCTATAAACTTGGGTTTAGTGCAGAACTCTCTAAAACCCAAACAGATTTCTAGCACTTTAAAACAAGTTAGTTCTCACTGTAGTCTTTCTATGTGTGACCCTTGTTGAAGGAACGGGATGTTCTCTGCAGGGCTGCTGACTGTCCAAGCAGGCACATTGTGCAAAGCTGTTAAAAAGAAACTCCAAAAGCTCACTTGCATTTGCTTGGAAAGTTTGCATTTTGTTCATAAAGCAGTGAATTTGCTAGGCAGAGTTTTAATGAAGGTCAAGGAAAGGGCCTGGAAACAGGGTTTATGAAAGTGTTGTAAGATTCATTATTGTCATTGTGGGGAAAAGGATAATTTCCCTAAGAGAAATGGTGACATATACATAATAAAGTCCCTGTCCCTGTCATGACAGCTCAAGAGCATGCCATCGTTACCACCTATGTCACACTGCAGGTGTGCCTGCCATATGGGTGACAGCCGCTGACTTCTCTGATCAACACATAATTATCTCTGAATAAAAATGCACATTGGAGTAGCTGGACATAATGGATTGAGGACCCAGGGCAAAATGCTCTTTGTCGCATCCCGCAGCACCACCTGGGGGTAGGAGGGGACTGAGGGGAGCCACAGGAGCCTGGGCAACCTTGAGAAACCTGCAGCAACTGGGCCGCCCCGAGGTTATCGTGTTTATCCTTCCTGTCTTCTCTTGGATAGGAGAGGTCACTTGGTTAATGGCGGGATGCCCCTGATGGAAAAGGTCCTCCTGATCAGGGCTATTCTCCACTGATCTAACCATATATCTCTCTCACAGCATCTGGATAGTTTCCATTTGCAGAGTCCCCTTCCCCCATAAGATAATAAATATCATATCACAAGGATGGCAGTGCTCCTTCATGGAACACTGACTGTTTATTAGAGGCAAAAAGTTTAAGAGAAATGCTAACAATGTTCATTAATGGCCTGCATCCAGGTTTAATGAGGCATGTCAATATGCGAACTGGGCAACATCAGTGGCATAATAGTGGTGGTAAATGGGAGTAATTGTATCCAATTGTACGGCACAGCTTCCAGGAATGAGCCCGAACTGCCAACTGACAATGACAGAGCAATTATGGGAAGGCAAGCGAGCTGTGTCAAATTAGCACTTGGTGAGAACTCATTTTTCAGAGATGTGCTTGCTCTACAACACCACAAGTGATAGCTACTTTATTGTGAGTGATAGGAAGACCAGCACTTAGACTGATGTTCTGATTTGTCAATAGCTGTATTTGAAAGCTTAGTGTCACAAATATATAGAGATATTCAGGGAGAGAGGCACACTGCTCATGATCCGAAGGATAAGAACGTCGCTGAGAAGGTCATCTGTCAGTGTGAGCTGTCAAAGAGAGATCACACTCTATGAAAAGGGAACATTCAGCCGACTTAAGTAATTACCTTTGACTGAGATTTGAAGATGTCTTCTTTTGTTGGCCTACATTGACTGCATAATTTATAATTTACTGCAATCAGTGAAGGGCCAGGAATCATAACTTAGAAAATCCTTATTTTATTTCTCATAATTACATTTCTTTTTTTTCTCCCTTAGTGCCTCAGAATGAAGAAGTAGGTAACTGATGAAATCTTTTTCAGTAACTTGCTCAAATCAGTTTTATCTTTTAACATATCATATCCAAATTGGAAGGTTTGGGGTTTTTGTTTGTTTTTGTTGGTTTTTTTTTTTTTTTATTGCAGATATGAGTCATACCCCATGCCATCTTATAAAGTACACTACATTCCTAATGTGGCTTTATGTGCTTTGTAGGATTACCAGTTGAAAAGGATAAAGAAACAATTCAGTTTTTTTCTTTCTAGTGCAGAATAGGGCAAAAAAAAGATTTGGAGTACTAAGCACTGAAATTGTAATCCACATCCTATTCGGAGATAGAGATCGGTTTGATATAGTTGTCAGAACTGCAGAAAGATAAGTATTGTAGCAAATATTTCAGAACTTTGTGGATTAATAGAATTTCCATTGCTTGGTGTCTTTTTTTCACTGTAATCTTACTGGATCAATGTTTGAAAAGTAATTTTTTAGCCTTTAATAATCTTAAAAACAAAAGATAATATATGACCAATTATGCTCTGGGGTATAATAAGTATTACATTTTTGGGTTTTATCTTAATAGGAAAAAATATCTACTTATATTTTATTAACTAAAAATATAGCTTGAATTGTTATCAATGTAGCTTTTGAATTTTTATTTTCCCGGTAAAAAAGTCATTTTTTGAAACCTTTCTTTGGTTTTTGTTACTCTACTTGCCATGATGGGCTTTTTGGTGTATCAAACTTTCCCATTCAAACAGGGAAATCTTTTACTGGGAGGGGCTACATGATTAATGAAGTGTAACAAAAAGAGACCAGGGATTAGCATGCCTTCTGGCCAAAAAACTGTTGTTTAATTCCAGGTGTATTGATTAGCTGTATAGATATTGACAAAAGAATTAATTTAAGTACTTTAAGTCAATGTTACTTTAGTTAGAAACTACCTTTAGGCACAAGGAAATGCCAGTATAAAACCAGTCAATTAATATACTATCAAAGTGCAGTCACATAAAAAAGGCTTTATGTCTTCACATCTTAAATTTTAAGCAGGTTTTTTTGTTAAGATACTAATTTTCTAAGATTCATCCAAAAGCCATATTTAAAATTTGTAATTGTGGGTTTAGTGAGGTTTACTAATTATTTAATGTTTCCTCTGAACTTTAAAGATTCTTCTAAAATATACTTTGTTTTCTTCAGTTTGAATTTCAGTACTTGACATTATTTCAAATTATATGCCTTGCTGATTCTGAAACACATTTTTAATCATTATTTTTTTATGTTTCAGAATTCTTTAGGCCATTCAATTTCCCCCATTGTTGAAAGCTGTTTAATTCACAACGCCTTGAGTACAGGCCCGTCATCTATTCTATAGTGACTATACCACTTAATAATGGAATAGTGCATCAAAGTGCCACTTAGGTCTCAAATTGTTATGTATGACTGTCAAAGCGGTGAAAAAAAGCAAAAAGAGAAAAAAGAAAAAAAAAGAAAAAAAGGAAAAAAACCCCTTGATTTGTCTTTACTACTGGAACGTGAATTTGTCAGCCAGGTTTTGAAATCACAACAGCATTGCTTGCATCCCCAGCGAGATGTCGAAAACTTGACAGGTACATATTTTTTCAACTACAAGCACTTCTATAATGAAAACTAAATACACAAATCTTTTTTTTTTTTTTTTTCCTTGACAGATAGTTGTTGCCAATGGGATTTAATGTTCAGGTTTGAGTTGTCAAGAGAAATAACCAATAAGCAATCCAAGTAGTCAGTATACAGATATTCAAAAGCAAAACACCCGCCTTATGTGATATACTGGGAAGATTTGAGTGTATAATTAACTAACTTAGGAACCAAGGACACTTAATCTTCCCTCTAATGGCAAGTTCAACCCATCACTGTCTCTCTCTGGGGGACAAACTGTAGCTTGTTTTCTGGTCACCAGGGCCTTTGGTTGTCATTTTGCTCTTTCTTATTCATCATATCCTTGAGTTCTGACACTGTTCCTTTCATCACTACTCAGACACAGTAAGAATTAACAAGATAAATTATGGTTCATTTCTGAAACTCTATTCATCATTTTATATATTTTTAAACTAGAACTGTTTTTCTGTCTGCCAACTCTTGTCACAAAATTATCTGCTTTTCCTTCAGAGAACAGAAAAGGAATATTCATTTGTACATTTGTTGCCTGCATAAACACAGGATTACAATGTGTACAGTGGAAACCATCAACAATATTTTTAAAAATGCTTTAAGACCAGTCATTTACCTGCAGGCTATCCTCTCATTTATATGGCATTGCATGTATGTGCAGTCTTTATATGTGTGGCACAGAAAGAAGGCTAGTCTAAGGAGTATGGAGTATGGAGGAGTATGGAGGAGGCCAAATGCCTTTTGCAGTGAGCAGCTTCCCCTACCAAGCGCCTTTGAGGCTCTCAGAAGTTGGTAGGAGTGAGACCAAAGTATCAGGAAGTCCCAACATAGAAATGCTGCTAAATTCAAGCTTTGAATAGAAATGACCACATAGTTCTGGGTGTGAAAACCCTCTTGAACAGCTTCCATCTCCCCTAGGGAGCAAGGGATCCTGAAAGTAAAAAAAAAAAGGACGTTTGCTTAGGAAGCTCTCTGCTCACAGAAAGGTAATGAAAATGGCTCCTGAGTAGAATTAAAAAAACAAACAACACAAAAGAAAAAGAAACCCACCCCCCCACACCCTGCGCACCCCTCCAAAAAAAAAAAAAGGTTAAAGTAGCTTTTCAGATGCAGGACATCCAAAGGAAGAATGCCGCATAAGAAGAGAGTAGTATGTCTAGTGCTTTCTGGGCCACATGCCAGGCTTGTGCAGCAGGAATCAGGGGCATCCAGCTGCTCTCCCTGGGTCACTGATCTCTGTACATTCACAGATATGGGACATTGCACACAGCTGATCCAGAAGCTTCAGGCCACATGCATGTCCTAAATGTACCTCTTATAAATATTCACACAGCAGGGAGTGTAATAGTGATTTTATAAACCTGTCAGTACAATCATTATGCTTACTAAAGGACCAATTGTTTACTTAGGAAAATTTATTACTTGAAGTTTTGCAAAGCTAGATTACACAGAGAGAAACAGAACAGACCTTCACAGAAAAACCAAGAATGTGATGTACATAGATAAACCCAGGGTTTAAGGTATGCATTGTGAGCAAGGAGAGTCAAAGTGAGGGCTGAAACAACTTCCTTACTTACTCTTCTTAAACCACTACAGTCACTTGTGTACAGTAAATCTGTCTTAGTTCATGGATCATTGACACCATAGACCAAAACGTTTAAGGTCGCTGGTATCAAAGTAGCTGGTGTGCTTATCCATTATGGACTTGATCCTGAAGGGTGCTGGGGCCCTGCCCACCCGCTTCAGCAGAGCTCAGGCTGCTCAGCACCTGGCAGGATTCGACCTCCAGTCTCTGTGGTAAAGTACTTTGCCATTTTGCATGGAAAAGATTACACTTACATAGCATATCTGCTTTCTGAATCAGAAAGCTGTGTCCTTGTTCAGCATAAAATATGAAATCTTGAATGTCCATTTTTATCTGGAGTCATTTGTGCATAAATGTTTTGTTTTAAAACAAGTAAGTTATTGAGCCATCATTAACAGCAAGAGAGAGCAGAAATGTCCTTGAGACCACTTGTTTTGATAGTCCTTTTTGATATGCACATTTAAAATATTAAAACATTAGTTTTCTCCAGTTTAGTGAAATTACAAAAAAGTTCATTAGCCCTTTCCAAAGGACTGAAAGAGGATTATGATATAGTTACCAACAGACCCTTAATACAGTGGTAGAATGGCTGACATTATTATTCTAATGCTCGAAAATTTACTGTAGATGTTTTTGAATCAAAATATTCATACTTGCCTGTTTAATGTAGTATTTTTAAACATTAATTGTACCTGATATAAAGCTCACACCCTGAATGATATACATGTTAGAGGTACTGTTGTTATCTGCAAGTCTGGATAGCTCAAGGTTATATGACTGTGTTAATAGGATGAAACTCCTGGTTTAACACTCATGCTTCTAACACACAGCCATAAAGACACTGAATGAAATACAACTGGCTGTCTTTTCCTAGGAAGCAGGCTACAGGCCTCTAGTGATTGTTTCAAAAGTTAGAGACTCTTAAAGGTCCTACACTTCAAAGTGCCTCATATGTAAAAAGAGTTATAAGTGAAATTGCACGGAAGAGACATCCACATGGAGGAAATCTGTGTTTAAATATTTATCTGATGGTTTTTATTTTTAAAAACATAATATTTTGTACAAGAGAAAAAAGATAAGAGAATTATTTTCATGAAACAACTGATCTGTATCTAATCTGTAGAGACATATTAATATCAAAAATAGACTTTCTCAAAAATCAGTCATTGCAAAGATTTCATAATATATTTGATTAATCAAAACCCAAACGGAAAGTTCTGATCTTCCCAGATGCTGATAAGGCTTACAACTTGCTTTAGGGCATTATAAACCATGCAGCACCAAATGCTTGCATATATTTTATAACACACCAATCTCTCAAATATTTCTGTAAAAAGATCCATCATTAATATCTTACTGCTTCTTTTCCTAGGCGGCACTTTATGGACATAGTCTCATGAACTAATTTCTGAAGCGGCTTTTTTTTTTCTTAATTCCTTAGTCTGCCAGGCCAGCATGCTCAACACAGAACAGACCATAGGTGATTGGGTTTTTTAGCAACTGCAAATAAGTAACAGGAGCAAGGATCCTCAGTCCTGCTGGCTGAATGGTTAGGCAGAAAAAGGATAGAAATAGTTTTATCGTGTGCTCCTTCAGTCCTGGATCCATCTTAGTTCAGCCTGCTTTGCAAACTTAAATGACATTTGAGAATTATTTTAATTTCTATTAAAGACTTGTTTGCAGACTACGGGCTGTTCTCTGAGCAACCTTCTGTAAGAGAACAGAAGGAAGATAGCTATAATGAGAGAAGAGTGACTCTATTTTAACCAGTGGTTTGGGGCTTTTTTTGTGTCACAAACTACCAGAAGATCATAGGTGTAAGGATGCCAATAAATGTTTATGTGGTTCAGTCAGAGGATAAGCAGTATTTTGTCACTAAGAACGGTAGCATGAGATACTCAGCATCAGCAGAGTGCTTTCTGGAAGCATTCACACTTTGCAGATGTTTTGTTGTCATTCCTTACCACTTCTGCATATACTGACTGAGTGGAGACTAAGATTTTGGTGTTATACACGCTTATCAGTGGCAATATTTTGGAGGAGAGGGAGGGAAGAGCAAAGGAAGAAGGTTATGAGCTAACCCGAAGAGGGCAAATCAGTCCATCACTTCACTATTTAATGCCGGTAATGAAAGAAACCATCTGAGGGACCACTATACACCACAGCATCAGAGAAAAAAAAAAGGGGGAGGAAGAATGTAGAAAATTAAAACTCTTCTCCTTATTTGGCTTCTTTTTTAAATACAGTGTTTGAGCTGGGTGCTGTACATGGTAACAAGATATAGACAGCATTCTGCGTTAGTCATCTAAAGTACTGAGTAAGCTCTTTCTTAAAATTAGTAATGAATTTATTTTATGTTTGATACTAATACATGATATATTTTGACACTCCTCAAGAGAGGAAACTTGCCTCAGGTGCCAAGTTAACACCACAGGAATATTAAAGCCAAGGCTAAGCATGTCGCCACTGTTGCCCTTGTATTGGCTTCATATATAGTATACACCCGAGAGTGAGACTTTCTAAATATTAAACTACTTAGAATTTATTAGTTAAAAACCAACCAAACAAACAAAAACAAACATCAAAAACTAAAGCTCTTACAGAGTATTTTATTCGAACAGCATCAGAAATTGCTCAGATCTTAACACCCGTGTCATCATAAACAACTACAGTAAAAATAAAGTTACAATATACACCGGAAATAGAAAACAAGGTCAAGGATTATATTTTAGCTAAACACTTTCTTCAAGTGTGGCCAAATTTAAACAAGGTTCATACAGTCCCTCTTGTAAGACCCTAGAGAGTCTGATAAGCAAAGTTCTGTTTCCCCTATTTTTTTTAATTTATTTATTATTGCTCACATAACTGTCTTGATAACCCTTTCTTACAGTTTATTCTAGACACTGAAACTAAGCACTAGTATTTTTCAAGTTATGAGAAACACAAGTAAGAGGGCCAGGATATACACCGCTGACTGAGAACAGGGCTGGTGTCTGCCATGCTGAATTGTAAACTAGCAATACTAAAGGCAGCTTACACTTTGATAAAATTATGCAAAGGACTAAGTGTATTTCCTAGCTCTCTGGTCTGCTGACAGCTTTCACTTTCTCTCCCCACCTTCCTGCCTTCATCCACAGGTGAAGAATGTGACCATGGGCGCAGGTTACCCTAAGTGAAGTAAATGAATACAAGGCCAGTTGCTACATTTTATTAGTAAATCTGTAATTAATCATTCTGTGCTACCCAGAATTATTGTCATTTTTATCTCCTTTGACATACCTTTTTATCATTTTATAGTCCCCCTTCCTCATACAGTTTTTCCTTTGTTTCCAGTGACTGATCTGGCTACCTTTGGGGATATTCCAAGTTCAGAGTGAGTTTTACATTCTAACTTCAGATCTTACACACTGGAGATAGGGGATTTCTGTATCTTGCAGTACAGGTTGCCTGGGAGATTGGTAAATTCATACTATGTAGACGAAGAAACAAGATTCATACTTCTAAAACAGTATATCATGCATAGCAAGATATTCCGATAAGAAATTCTGATCAGTGGAAGTTAAAATTAATGTTGAAAGTACTGAACCGACATTTTAAAGGAATGAATGTAAGGAAACACAACACAAACCTTGACAGTTGTTCCCAATATATGCAGGAGACTTGCAGTCTCTCTGAGTTGCTGCATAAAATTGCCATTTAGAAGGAAAAGGTAAGTGCAAAAATACCACAAATATATAGGATACACCACAAAACATAGAACTGGGTCATTGTTTTAAAACAGGAGCATTTGAGCAAGATGCAGAAAAACCTATGATGCAGGAAAGAAAAGGAATAAAATAACAGACAAAGGAGGATTTGCTCAGAGGAATTGGTTAAATTCTAGAATAGGTCGAATGAAGAGAAAAGTTTTTGTTTTATGAAGTTAACAAAGGCTATTGCTGCGATTTTTTGTTTCATCTTGTTGAAACTCACTTCATTGGAGCGGGTATATGTTCTTTGTGACAGCAACTGATCCAACCAGAAAGGACTTTTGACCTTGTAAAAACCTTTGACTTTTACTTTTTATGATGTAAGAACCAGTTCTTATTTACATCCATCCCTAATCAGCCCCTACAGGAAAATTTAAAGATAAAATGCTATCAGGCCCTAGAACTCAGTCAGCTGGACAAGAGGATACAGTTCATTAACTCAGCTGCAGTACAAGGCTGGTGTATTCACCTGTCTCTTCACATATACCTCCCAGTTACTCCAAGTCTTGTAGTGAACTCACATGAAAGAATTATAATAAAGACAGACACTATACATTAGGTGTCACCGTAAGAAATAATTTCAGACAGACACTCCAATAACTGAATAATGATGGTGGGAGACTGCAGTGTTGTGTAAACTGAAGTCACAAGTCTACTTCTGCAAGATGACTAAGTGAAATGTTGTGATAGGGGAGACTTACTAATTTATTAAAATTCATCAATGTTCTTTACAGGAAATAGAAGCTGCCTATGTGAAATAATTTTCAAAATGTGAGGCTGAAGTCCTTGCTCCAGTTAAAGCCAAAGTTTAACGAGTTTCAAAGGCTCAGGATTCCTCCGCAGCTGCCTACTGACTCACACCCAGGTAACACTAAGTAATCCCAGCATCCTGAAACAGGGAGGTGCCTTATGCTAATCCCATATGACCATGCTAGAGTCTGCCACGCCGACCTATGCCATCATATATATTATGTGGAGCAAGGTTTAACCCTGCAAGGTGGAAAAAAAGGATCCCTAATCATGGAGAATATTTTCCTACAAAGTATTTCTAAAAATTCAGGAAGGAAGAAAGCATTAACATGTACAGACCTCTCTTTCTCTTTTTTTTCTATCTTTCTGTCTCTTTTTCTCTTTCTTTCTTTCTTTCTTTCCATGCGGTCCTGAGGGGAAGGTGGGGGATGGAAAGAAAGGGACACACTCTGGGGAGTGAGGTGGGTGCCGCCGAAGCAAGCATGGACAGAGCCTTATTCAAACTGGTACAACTTAAATAGGGTCAGGGGGCTGCCTTCTGACCCCAGGAGCACACAGTGAAGCAAAGGGAAAACATATAGAATGATAAAATCCTCAAACTTGGGTACAGACTCCAAACTGCAAACAGTCCTTAATATACCAAGTGTCCATGCAAACATAGCAAACAGCTCTCAGAGCTCAGGCAGTCACAGATCTGCGCTGGTCAAGCTGTCTCTCCACAGCCAGCCTCCCTTCTCTCCTCCAACATTTTTCTTTCTTTTTCTTTCTTTCTTTCTTTCCTTTTCTTTCCTTCCTTCTTTCTTTCTTTCTTTCTTTCTTTCTTTCTTTCTTTCTTTCTTTCTTTCTTTCTTTCTTTCTTTCTTTCTTTCTTTCTTTCTTTCTTTCTTTCTTTCTTTCTTTCTTTCTTTCTTTCTTTCTTTCTTTCTTTCTTTCTTTCTTTCTTTCTTTCTTTCTTTCTTTCTTTCTTTCTTTCTTTCTTTCTTTCTTTCTTTCTTTCTTTTTCTTTCTTTCTTTCTTTCTTTCTTTCTTTCTTTCTTTCTTTCTTTCTTTCTTTCTTTCTTTCTTTCTTTCTTTCTTTCTTTCCCTTTTTTTTCTCTTTTCATCATTTTCTAATGGATACTGCATATATAGGGGTTGAAGAGATGAGAACACATAGTTAATTCTTATAATGTTTCTATAATCAATGCTTTGTATCTGAACAAAAGTGTAAAGAAGGGCATAAATGCACTAAGCTGCATTTCAAAAATGACATCGTAATTGCAGGACTGCCTATCTTACCTTGGCCTCAAGCATTTACCAGGATTTAAATTTATTTCAAACTGTTCTCCCAAGTCTGCCTAATTTATTTTTTTTTTTGTCCAAATAGCAGCAACTCACAGTTAGTGAACAAAGCTTCAAGATTTTTTTTAACTTACAGCTAAATTTAACTTTACCCATCCAATAAAAAAGAAATAAGGGAGCCTTTATTATCTCCCTGGATTTCTGGGTATGATACCACATCATAGAGAAGTGGTTATTAGAGACAATGGCCTACCAAGGTGAAGTTTGTAATAAAGCCTATTATGTGGTTTCACCATTGACACTAATGGAATGTAACAGTGATTTAGAATGATTTAATGGTTCCCAGGTTGTGCTCTAATAGTGCTCTTTATATTATGATGTATATCACAAAACCTAATGTGGCTGTTGTGATATATTGACAGTATTCATGCTGTTTCATTTTTTTAGGGGAATTTTAAAAACTGTCAAAAAAGAAAATTAATAGGCTGCAACTGCGTTATTTTCAAGGGGTCTGTTTTTTAAATGTATGTGCATAAATTTCTATTTGGTGCCATGCTTAAGCTAATAAATTCATTTGCATTTTTATTCCAAAGTCATAAAAGTAGAATGTGTGCATGCATGCATTTGTGTGTGTGTGTCTGTGTCTGTGTCTGTGTGTGTTTGAAGGCTTTAAAAAGATTACACTGGCATCTCAAAATCTGTTTACAAAATGGTTTTCAGGGTTTCAAATGCTTGCAAAAGGGGAGTGTGAAAGCAAGTTTTCTTCTCATAGCCTGCAAAGCTACATTAATGTAACAAAAGGCAGACTGCAGAGGGTATGACTACAGATACACTCAAAAACATACAGACCCTTGGGGGTGCAGATGGCTTTTAGACTTGCACTTAAAGTCTGGAATTTAAATAAAAACACAATCATCCTGTAAGAGAAACAAAGGAAGATCTATTAGAGCTGAGATACCTGCCTTTTGAAATAGTTTGTGGGCTTCTCAGCAATGCCTGACCTATTAGCTCTAAGGCATATCTGGTTTCAAGTAGGTTAGGGAATAGCAGGAATTTTCTTGCATTTTTAAGTTTTTCCCCCACTTCTTGTAATTGAAAAGCTTACATCATAAAATATCAATGCTTTAAATATCAGCATTCTGAGCACTTCCTAAGCACTCCAGGCACTTTGAGGGACAGGAAAATGTTCAATGGATTCAGGTCATGGTGATAAGCTACCAGTGAAAATACCTACAGAACACAAAAGGAATTTCAGACCTGGCAACATTTACCCCATGAATGCTGGAGGAAAGGTCCTTGGTATTTTTTCTGATAAGAATTTCCTTCCACATTCCCAAAACTTCATCCTTTTTAAAATTAGTTTCCCACACTTTCATGTTGAAACCATGCACAGCTCTTTTGGTGGGCAAAAGAAGGTAGGGACCATGAAAACTTGATTGCTGCTGCCTATATTTCATTAGCTACTGCAAAGGGAGCAGATCTGCTCAACCTCCACTCAGGTTCAGAAGCTGTCCAAGATAGATATTGCTCATCTCTCTTCCCTCATGTAGTGAAGAAGGGGAAAATGTAACACCTGGTGAAGATGGGAGAAAGACAAGAGTGCAAGCCCTTATAGGTGTTGTAGAGGGTAAGAGGACAGCAAGGAGACAGCTGCCTGGCAATGACAAAGCAGGAGAAAGCCGAACTGGGAAAAGATGGGGCCCCTGGGTCCCAGATGGGTAAGAGTGAGTTACCCTCCTGGAGGGTGAGCATTGCTTCCAGCACCTCCCACACCAACTGGTAGGTGTTACTGTGGTACCACTTACACTGCTGAAATGGGCACAAATCCATGAGGGTTCATGCTGCACCCTCCTTTTGAAGTAATTAATTTGAATTATTTAGCTGAATTTACCCCAGATGAAGTATTCCTTAGGTTTCAACGCTGCTTTAAGTACTATCCCTTAAGAGGGAGAAAGACACCACAGTCTGGGAGGAAAAGTGATATCAGCAAGTGCTCAGAGAGGACACAGGTACTGGCGAGCACAGGTTTTGGTCTGTCACCACCATATCAAGGACTTACCAAGCAAAGAGGGAACTTACTCCTGCAACTTACTTCCTCCTTACACCTTTGCCATACTGGAGGCTATAGCCATTTACATGGCACGGACTAATTGCTCTGTTACAGGGCAATAACACGACACTTGTCATATCCTGCTTCAAGTTAGCTTGCTTGTAGACTTTCTTTTTTCTTTCTTTTTTCCCTGTGAAAGCACCATCTTGTGATAAAACTGCCTGTGAACAGATTAGCTGGAACACAGCCAGCCATCTCCTGATGGGATCACAGTCTGCATTGCATGTGCTTCCACCCTCATGGCAGGGGAATTCAATGAGCAAAAAAGGACAATTTTCCTCTTTCTCCAATTCATCCTCTAAAACTGTCCACAAAAACATAATTTTTCAAGTGTAAAGAGTATGTACAGGCTGGAAAATGGTTTTATAAATAGAACCTTACATTGAATAATGACTTTGGGGGCACTGAACTGAGAGAGGACAGGCAGAATTTTGGAAAAAGTCATTTGTTTTCGACACTGAAGTTATTTCAAAGTTATAAGCAAGATATTTCTCAGGAGAGGTTCTCTTTTTTTTTTTTCTTTTTGTACTGTGTCATCCCTATGGAGAGCTTTGTGGAATCATAGAGAACCAAATTAGGCAACGTGCCTGTTATGTAAGCTCACAGTTCCTTAAAAATAATGGGAACCTTGCTATTGCTTGAGCTTC
This sequence comes from Scytalopus superciliaris, assembly GCA_013400415.1. Lineage (NCBI taxonomy): Eukaryota > Metazoa > Chordata > Aves > Passeriformes > Rhinocryptidae > Scytalopus > Scytalopus superciliaris. The sequence continues at coordinate 241,707 of VXBX01004814.1, read as the reverse complement.
TCCCTTCCGAAAGTTTATATACAGCACATGGAAAGCAGGGTTGGGTAACAGTGAAGATCATATAATGAAAAATAAAGATAATTTTTACAGAAATGCATTGAAATTTGCATAATTATTATCCCATTTTGACTTTTTAACTTCAGAGAATCTATGTGGGTCAGTTTTCCCTGTTTTAATTAGCAAAATCAAAATAACAAAAAATGGCAATTTCCTTCTTTCAAGCTCAAGTGGACTACTCAGCCTGTAGCAATAATTATATTTTTTCAAATGTGAGGTGGCTAATTTAAAATATGAGATTCCCAGTAGTTGCAGAAATTTTGAGGACAAGGAGTGACAGAAGCAAGTCAGCCTTTTGTTCTTGTCACTTCCCAGACAAAGATCCTCTCAGCATCTAAACTTTGTATGAATTGTGTCAGTCATGTAAATAAATATCTGTGTCAATACTATTTATTGTATCATATTTTGCCCACTGGGGTAAATGAGGAGCAAGACTTTACTAATCAGATTACTAGCATGCTTATTCTAATTTATACTTTCCATGGTTAGCCTTTAAGACACAGTTGACCTCTTATTTTTTATATTAACTGGAAACAATTCATCAAGTAAGTTAGCCCTCTCCTTTCAAATCCACTTGTATTACTAAAAGGTTGAGTAAAGACCTCTGGGGAACAAGGGCAATTTTTGACATGGATCTCAACAGATTAAACTATGCAGGGACAATATAGAATACATTGGAGCAATAACATTATCACATCATAGCCTGATTGAGAGGCATTTCCTTGCATTTTTGTCCTTTTACCATAAGCCAATAGTAGCCACAGGCATTTGACTGGAGAGCCCGGAGGATTGACAGGCCTGGCAGTCATTACACGCTGGATTGAATACTAGATTACTCCAAAGTGGCTCAGGGTCAAGGATCAGTGTGTTCCCTTTTGGCACTAAATGACTTTAATATCCTTACTGTATTAGTCAATTACTTTAAAGCTGCTGCTCTCTGAGCTCTCTCTGCCCCCCTGCAGTTTACTATGGACATTTGAATTGCTCCCATACTTAACCCACACATCTGCTTTTAGCTGTCAAAAGAATAGTGCTACCACTGGAGCTATTGACAATGCAAAATGAACAGAGATACTCGCTGTCAGTGTCAAGTGGCACTTTCTTTCCATTGTTTGTTTTAAACAACTCCTAAATAACACCACAGTGACACTGCTCCTAGTTCAGGAAGCATCCGATGGTGTTTTGCAGACTACCTTTAATCTAATCTAATCTCAACATGACCAAAACAAGCAGCAGTAGATTATTCTGTTCTCACAGTTAATTGGCTTTTTTGGGGAAAAAATTGTTTTCCAAAGTGCTGAAGTACTATGGTAAGGCACAAAATGAAGGGTTGCATTCAAATCTTGCTTAAATTTCACAAGAGTTTCTGTGACTATAGCAAATTACACTGCACTACAGAATTTATTGGTGCAACACAGTGAAGAATTTTATATCATGGCCACTGAACGTTAAAAGATCTGGTTTGGCTTGGTGTTAAACCAACATGTCTAGATTAAATATGAGCAGAACTGATCTGAATTTTAAAACTGCTTGAAAGTCATGCCTTTAGTGTTTTAGTGAAAGTGATATCGCTGCACATGAAAGCACATCTGTGCTGTGGGGCCCAACTTGTGTGTGGTGATGTCATTGGGTTAAAAAAGCAGCTCAGGACTTTACAGCTAGATACATACAGAAATAATTTTGTCTTACGAATATACTTATTTTCATCTGCATGAGGACAAATGGGCACTGCATCTTACTGAGAGATCTGTCAGCTGTGTAGTCTGGTGAGTGCATGTTGTGTGCAGACGGTCACATGTTTTTCCCCTTTTTATATTAATTTATAACATGGGTATAGGGACTGGTTGCTTTGTTATTACTGTGAAAAATACAGCCAGTATTTTACAAGGCATAGCACCATGCCTATTGGTGCATGCATCACATTGATCTGCTTTGTGGACAATCCAAGAAAGATCTGTCATATCAATTTTACCTTTCTCATTCTTCAGAGAACTGTTAAATATCCTAATGAACAAGGGCTTCAGACTTTTCATTTAGTGCACAAAAAAAGAAGCAAATTTTGACATACAAGGTAGATGTAACACAGGTCATTGCTACTGAGAATTCTAAAGGATAAGATATCCAGGCTGCCCAACACATCTAGCATAATAGTGTACACTCAGATCAGGGCCAAAGGAAAAATTAATCCACTGTGCACTGAAAGGCTCTGGAAGGCTTAGGCAGTATCAGAGATGTTTTATCTCCTGGTTTCAGCCATCTTTATATTTCACTAGAAATTGCAATTGCTGGGTTAGGTAACAGATGAAACATTTTGAAAAAAATTCTCACTCTCTAAGTACCTGTCCATGTTATTAAGGATCTTTAGGGAAATAAATACAATGTAGGTAGCAGAGTACTCATAGAAATGCAGAAATATCATCAGTTCTAAAACATGCACACTTTTATGTCTTTCAATACATAAAAACACTTCATATGATGAATTCCAAGTTTTGCTATTTCAAGTAGATATCACATGTGTTCCTACTCCAGAAAGGCAGACAGACATGTGGACAGCAATATATATTTCGTTTGCAGTATGCCTCAACTCAGCGGCTAAGCATAATTAATGGTGCCTTGGGGAATGCTCTGAATAATTGTGCTAATTTAAAATTTAGTCAGCAAAGGACCTTAAAAAACTTGATACCTCTTGGTAATGATGCATCATTAGCACTTTTCATTCATTTATATTTTGTTGTGTTTAGGGATTTGGGTATTCAGGAGAAGAAAGGTAGCCTGACAAGAGAGTGATTGAATCAGACCCCTTGATACCTGGGAGTGACAGAAGGTGAAGTACTGTAGCTGCAGTTGACAACTACTTTAATATGAGCCACTTATAAATATTTACAATTCATAAGTCAATGATGAGCTTCTGTATAGCACATAAATAATACCATAAGTATTTGGCATATTTATTTGGAGCCTAATCATTAGTTTGGAGATAGCTTAGTGTTAAAGAGTTACGGAAACATTTTCAATTAGAAGAGCTTCATTTGGAGACTGCAGTGCACAGCTTTGAAGTAAATAATGCACATGAAACAGGTGAGCTCACACTTCTAGAAAACTGCCATTCTTTCAGCTTAATCAGGGGAGTAAAGCATCCAACTTCAGTGAAATAACATATGTGAGTAAGATTAATAGAAACTGGCTCTCGATGATTTACTTGGCACAGATACCACAGCACTTAACATATGGCCTTTTTGCAGTACAACGATAAACATATCAGACTCTAGTTGAAAAACACTACTGTTTACTGCACAAGTAGTTGTGTTAGGGATATAATTCTTGTTAAGGAATTCTACTAATAAGTTGATTTTGTAGGCTAAATGAGACACCTCAGGTGCATTACTTTGATCTGACTGCAATAAAAGATCAAGCTCTCACCGGGCTGACGGGTTGAAAATGAAGCACCTATTGACTGACAGATTTCAATATTTTTTGTTCAAGACAGCTATTTATATGCAAACGGGTTTTTTTTTGTTTATTTCTCATATCAAATGTTGAACATTTTTCAGAAGAGGGGAGAAAACCCAACAGCTCCACACTCCATAAACCACAATCAAATGAAATGAAAAACTTTCAGAGAATGAATCCTTTTGTTTTGGTTTAGTTTGGTTTTTGAAAGCTAAAACATCTGTACTTTCCTGAACTACTTTAGGCAGAGTAATTATCTGTACCTTCTGTCTCTTTAGTAAGTGCAAGGTGCAGTGATGAGTGCTAAATACATTAATCAGGAGTGAAAACGAAATTGAAACATTCTGGAGCACATTCATGGATACACAGGAAGACAAACTAATACTTGGTACAGGTAAAACTTTGTGGTGTTCATGTGTCTAATTTTCATGTTTTCTGGAGTTTGTCATCCCTACTTTTTTCATAAAATAATGAGGTTTTAAATGACCACTGGGGATGGACACTCCTTTCTTTTCATCCCAGTAGGTAATGAAAAAGACAACACTTTCAGCCATTATCCCTTTGAGTGTTGAGTGGGAGTGCAGTTAACTTTGATAGCATAGAAGTAAGTACATTTTTTATTGCATAGAAAAAAAAAAGTGTTGAGAATAACCTATTCAGTTTAACATTTTCACAGAGTAATTACACATAAAATTAGCTAACCATTAAACTTTTTAGCTACTTTTCCCGATCATATTAACTGTGTACATACACATTTCATCTCTAAGCATAGAAAAATTATTTTAACCTGGCAATATCCACAGAAACAATCTAGGGTGACTTTTTTCCCTCATTTTTACTTGTTGATAATTTCATGTTTGCCTTTCAAACTATAATTAATTTTTCATATACTAGTATAGAAAATCAATCTGCAATGTCTTTCTCAAGTTTGTACAATGCAATCACTCATTAATGCAGTTTCAAATATCAGAAAAGTGTCTGTTTTCTGTTTAATTTGTATGCTCCTTTGTAATAGGATTGTCAGAGTCTTCTTGTCATGGATCATCCTCAAGTATGTAAGCATCATAAGAACTTATTTGAATCATATACAATCTCATAATTTTCTCTCATAAAAAGACATATACAAATCAAGGAGCTAAAGCATGGAAGGCAACATATTTTGGTCTTGTGACTAATGGTAACCTGGTGCTATTGAATTACTGAACTGTGTCTGAGAACTAATGAGAAAAATTTCCCAGGGGAATCTTTATCCAATGCACTTGGAGAGCACCTTGGGGACTCGTTCTGTGTCTGTCACCTTTCCCGTCTCATTGACACTCAGCTTCTTTACTACCATTACACTGTGCAACCATTTCACTTTACACCTCACGATTAGAATATTAAAAGGAGAGAATACTACACTACTTGCTCCAGATAGCAGAGTTGTTTTTGACACTTAAAATAGAAATTGTCACTGAAATATCACAAGGACATGACTATCTCTAACTCCAGAGCTCCCATAGAACATTTTAAAGCTCAGAGGTGTATTATTTTGCAGCTAATCATAGTTTTTATCATATTTCCTAAATGGTTTGTTTATTTCTTAATTAAAAATTAAACACTTTAGGAAACATCATGCCATGTAGACCACATAAATGATTTCTTTTAAGTAATATTTGTACCTGTCATAGTAGCAAGGACTGAGTCACTGGTATTGATTTTTTTAATGAATGAATAGAAACATCATTAGCAAAAATATATAATTTCCCATGTGGTAAGTATTTGGTGAAGACTTTTGAAGTGTGAAAACATAAGGAAAACTCTTCAGTGCCTGTAAATAGCTTTAACTTCATTGACTTAAGAATAATGCTGATTTCCCTCAGAGAGGATTTGTCTCATATATCTTACATCCACATTTAGAAGAGCTTTGGTTAGAGCGAAAACCTGTTTTCCTCTGAAAAACTTCCTCACTGAAGTGCACAGAACTACTCTCATAAGAAAGAACAGGGAGGATTTAGCCTCAGGGAATAAACCTCAACTTAAAAAAAAAAAAAAGTTTGAAAAAATCCAGCTACATTTTTTAACTTAAAAAGTGCTCTAATTTCACCTGGTTGGTGATTTCAGAGAGAAGCTAATTAAAGCCAACGGAGAGTTTTAAAAAAGAAGAAAAAAAAACCCCACAAATTAGGACAGCAGGGGGAAAATAAGTTTCCTAATTATATATAATGATGATGTCTTCTGCATAGTGCAGCAAATGTTCACCTTTTCTATAATACTGAGAGTATGATGATTTCTGCTGTGTGGCCCAGGGTGCTACACATGCGGCTGCATGTACGCATCATGCAAGTATTTGATTATATTAAAGAAGTCCTGTTAGCCCAATGTCCCAAATGTCCACGGGGGTCACACACTGTGACTTGCATAGAAATTGAGAAGTACTGAACATTACTGACTGCTTATGATATTAACACCTATTGCGTCCAGTGGCTGCTTTTGTTGCTTTGCTTTGTTGACAGTGAGGGAGTGTGGGAAGGGGGCGTTATTTTGGCAAGCATTAGGAAGAAGTCAGGTTATATATGCTGAGTTCAGTTTTGTGTTCTGCCAGAGATCCTCTCATGGAATTTGAGACAATGTGTCTCCATCCTATCATGCTTCTTCTGAAGATGGTGGGATTTCTGCTGTGGACTTTCTGAGGACAGGCTGAATGCAGGTTTTGGTTTTTGGGTTTTTTTTCAGTAGTGGGCAGACTAGTGAGTGTGATAGAGTAGATCCATTATGTCTTGAACACATTTGTGTGTACCTGTTCCAGCCTTGCTTTTCCAACAGTTTCGTCTTTCATTGTTGACTCAGCAAACATTCTTTTGCTCTAAAATGAAAATGCATGCTTGGGGTTATAGACTTTCTAGAGGATTCTGTCCCCTTCTCCTGAATCCCTAGTTTCAGAGAAGAGATAAGGGACAATTGGAGACTGGCTTAAAAAGTACAGTATTACTGATAACACTTAGGGAATGAAAAAGACCTGAAAAACAAACTCTGTCAGGAATCATCAGTCCTCTGATGTTTGATGTAAGCCATTGAGAAATATAGTGGTGATTATGAACAGGGAAATAAGGTTTTGATGTTCTTCTCTACAGTTACTCTGAACCTACTGAAATCACAAGTGTTTAAAGTCTCATTTGTTTTACAGGACTGAGTTTAAATAATTAGGACTGGAAATAGTCATGCATGTCTATGCCAGTTGAGGATGAAGCACTTCTGCTCAGATGATCTCCTTCACCTCTACTCTGCATTCATTCTGCACAGGGGGAAATAAATGAATAAGAAACAAGGTTGTGAAGATCTATATTACCAGATCTAGCCTGTTCACCTTTACCTTTCTTTTTTGAACTTCAAGTTACTGTACTTTATTACATGTTCAGACCAAAATTCCTTTGTCTGTGCTGTTACTTCAACTGGTCTGAGATCTACGATGCATGAACAGAAAGCGAAAGAGGAGGCTGGTTTATTATTTTAGAAAAGTTTTTACTTTTCACTTCAGAGAACATAATCTTTACAAATAAAAGCCTGTGAGTTGGTCTATTTAAGCTTCTTCTACTATTTGAATATCTAGAATTAAGTTAAAAAATGTAAGGATTTTTTTTTTGAAAGCATTAACATACAGTTTACACATTTTTGTTTCCTCTTTAAAGTGGCAAAATACAATTATTTTGAAAAGATATAGGGGAAACACTCCATGACAATACTTACACTACCAGGAGACCATTTCTGAACTGTATTTTTTTTTTTGTCTTTCTCAGAAAGACAATCATGAGTGTGACAGGGAAAAAAAAATACTTAATACGCAGTTTTGCAGGAACAATGTGAAGCAGATACTTGATTCAGTATCATGCTAGTACTGCTACAGGCAACAAGATGTTTCAGTAGAAGTTGCAATTTAATATGCATTTAAACTTTTTCTCTGTAACCTCTCTCGTACCCATTAAATTTCTTGCAATTGACTCTTATGAGCTTCTCAGGGATAGTTTTTGACTGGGAGTTGATGAGGCTACATTAAAGCTTCCTAATGCTTTGAATATCCAAACCCATGGCTTTCTTATGTAGCAAAATATTATAACTAAAACCTGAGGGCAACTAAATATATGTAAGCACTACTAATTCCATGGATCTTTACTAGTGTACAACATTGATTTACAGAGACAGTTAGTGAAATTAGACATGTTTCATCATTTATTATTTTACTTTGCCACCTCAGACTTAACACAGGCATCAACTCTATGTAATTTCTATGTAATTGTATATATGCATAGACAGAGAAATATGCTCTTCAGAATGGGTCTCTTAAGGCCAAGAAAGTTCAAATATAATCCTCCCACTGCCCCAAATCTGTGTGCAATTTTCCTTAATTTCAAGTAGAAATGCAGAAATAGAAGTAGCAAAGCATCTGACACCACTCATATTCAGGACTGTTTTTCTGTTTCAGATGTTTGAGTTACTCCATTTTGAGCAATTCAGATATTTTCTTTTGAGAAACTGTAAAGACAGATAAATATGAAGACCTGTGTTATATGAATACCCATACGGAAAGGAAAATTAAAAAAAGAGGCAGAACTGTTTTCAATACCACAGTATCTGCCTTGCAAAACTAATGCTCTGGTAGACAGCTGACACGATACACACTGTGCATTGATGAGACAAAAACTTCACCATGAACTTTTCCAAACTTGTGGAAGAAAAATATTTTATTTATAGCCAACCTTTTTTTAAAGAATTTTGTGTTGTGACTATCATGTATCTACTTTTGCCTACCTAAGTAGAGTTTGTGTTGAAGGAAGCAAATCATATATATTTAAGCCCAACTGATGTCTCAAAATCTTTCTCTGCAGACTCCAAGGTTACGTCTGAAAAATCTGCGTATTCTTTAATATACAATTGAGAATGTGCAGTGAAATGCTAACATAACCATTTTCTAGTGCCAAGAGCAGACAAGTCATGAAAAGCTGGCCAAGAGGGTAAATAAAATTAATGTAGTATTGTTCAAGGGTCTGATTAGCACTCTTTATTTGTCACTCCTTTCAGGTTTTGAGTTTTCATTGCACCGAGCTTGGAGCTCAACATGTACTGTTTCAGTCATTCACTCTGATTCAGTTTGTCACTAACAGCTAAAAGTTTTGCTCCACGTGACTTTGGTGGTGTTAGTGTGAAAGCGTGGGGTATGTTTACAGTCTTCTTTTTATACATATAGCAGAAGAGCTGTTGAAGCAAATTGCTTCTCACCCACATGGAGGGTAGTCCTTCAATGTCACATCAGAGGTCACTGATAGAGCAACATAGAAAAGACAGCTTCTGAAGAGTGCGCATAAGTTTTCCATAATACTCATCCAACTTTTCTCAAACACTATCAAGAGAAATATATTTAACTCTTTTATAATTAACAAATGCAAATGCAAAAATAAATTGTCGAAACTTTAAGCATGTGCAATATTATATAACATTTGCAGGAAACCATCGCATGCCATAGTAGTCCCACAGTTCTGGTAACACTATATCATTTTTGTGTTTTAATGATAAATATTTGTGACTGCTAATCTACTCAGTAAGGCTATATAATTTCTTGTTGATGTTGCTATACTGACCTCTGCAGGCTTTGGAAGTTTGGAACATTGTTTACTGCCGTGACTGCTGTGACCCAGTGCGCAGCTAAACTAATCTGTAGCACCAGAACACTTAAGGGCTAACATACTCATCTAAGAGCAATATTTCTTCTTAGTTCTAAATAACAAACAGTAAAAGAATTTAAAGTACTGATATGAAAGTAAATGTTCATGATGCTCAGAATATGCTATTTTAGGGAAAAGTAGATTAAATTAAAAATTTGGTATTTAAATCAGTCTTTCATAGTTCTGAGGTTTTATAATATGGCCTGGTAATTAAGAATACAGCCACTCTAGATGAAAAATATTATTCCAATTAACAACTACACAAAACTTTTCTGTTAAAAAAAGAGAAATTCTGCTGCATATTTAATCCAATTTTATCCAGTCTGCTCTTCCACTTCTAGGTCTAGTTAAAAGTTTCATATGTTCAGTATGGGTTCTGTAAATACAAGCTTTCTCAACTAGGACAGACACACCAAGATGAACAGTGATACTTAAATGATGCAAACTTCCCTGGTTTCTGAGTTTCAGTATCTTCAGTTAAATTAATTTCACAGACACAGTACAACGCATGCATTAATCTAATGTCGGTTATTTTTCTGTTAAATAGTTACTGCCTTTCTGGAGTTAAGTATGTTCCTTACATTTATTCATGTCCAAATACAATTTTTCAATTATTGTCTGACACTTCTTTTATACATATATATCATTTTTGTAACTTATAGTCATGTTTGGCCAACATACAGAGCTATGCCCTATACCTTGTTTATGTTAGAAACAAAGACTCTCTGAACTGCAGCTCTGTTTATAACTATTTGTGGTTTAACAAATGACAAAATACAGAAGACTTAAAAATCTTGGTCTGGAAAAAACATCTCAGTCTGGTTTATGTTTTCAACTACTTTCCCCACATTTATTGATTTTGTTAACTGTTTCAGCCATTCACTGTATGCTTCTCTGACCACTTCGTATTTATATTGTATGCAGGTAACTGACATTTGAAGAAAAACAAAACATACAGGATGAAGTCCTGACTCCCCTGAAAGCTCCCACTGACTTTAGGAGAACCAAGCATTTTCCTTATGCATTTTTGTTGCTCTTGCTTCAGCTTCAGAACTAAATTATCTCTTCAACAAATTCAAAGTTTATCTCATCAATCTTATTCTGTACCAGACTGACAGATTATACCCAGAGACAAACAGACATGTGGACACTCCATCTCCAGTATTTGTGGAAAAAACTTTGCATTTTGGGATGGATTTTTGGGCAACAGTATCACTCAGTTTGGATTAAATTTTCTGTAGCACAGTACTGTTAGTCAAGAGATGATAAAAGATGGGTAAAACTGAGAGCATTTTGCAGGAAAGGAAAATACATGTGGGAAACTGCAAGACACTTCTTTAAATATTTGGCTTAACATTCACTCCCTCAGTTTTATTTTTTTCCAGTTTTTAGTGTTGTCAAAACAAATGGTCTGAGATAACTAGAGTTTTTTTCTGAGAGAAGAAAGATTTTGAGATTACTGTTCCATTTATCTGCTGCCATTTGCATTACAAAACTCTCTAAATCATCATCTTCTAACTAGTCCAAGTGCTGGTCATCCTCTCATGCTGATCCTGCCAATCCCTGCAGTGCTCAAAGCTCTGGATGAAGGGATAAATTTTTGTGCGTTTACAGACTGCTTAACCCAATGTTTCTCATCCAAATCAAGAACAGTGTCAGCAATGGCAATAAAATTTCTACAGAACAAAATCCTGGCTACTAGCATTCATGTGAGGTACCGTCAAAGCCTATATAGTTTTACATAGTACCTGGAGATGCAGTCACAGAAGTGCCATCAATCCATGTAACCAAACTAGGGCTAATCTGGAGCAGAAAATACACAAGTATGTCTAGTGAAGAATTCAGGTCTTCATCTGCTCCTTTTGCTCCACAGTTTCCTGATGTTAATATAGTCACATTGTCTTAGTCACATAGAAAATATTGATAGAGTTTGAGACTAAACCTCTGTGCCTTAACCCTCAGGGCTAGCTGGTGAGAATGGGCAAAGGTAGACTCACTTCGAATTACCAGCAAGTTTGTACAGGCTGGCACAGTAAGAAAGGGCAACTTGAAGAGGAATGTGACTCTCCCACTTGCTCCTCCCCAAAAAAAGCTCTAGAGAATGACAGGCAGAGGTGATACAACTGTCCAATTGTCAGTCGACTTCCACACTGAATCACACTGTCTACACTGCAGACTGAAGTGCTGAGAAACCTGAATTGGTTTCATGGACCTGTTTATGTTGTCATATGGAGTAGCATAGAGAGGAAAGGTCTAGGCTTTGATTTAGCAAGCTTGTTCTGGCTCTAGGATGCTTTGCCTGCAAAATGGCTTTACAGCAAGGACTGTTGACCTGACTGTTGCATGTGTTGGCCCAGGCACACACCATGCAGGAGCAGGGAGCTGAAGGCTGGAGACACTCATGTTCCCATTGCAACAGAGCACGTTAGAAGGCTAGCCATGGTCATGGCTTCAGCTGCAGTTCCACTAAGAGGAAAGTTGCTTCAGAGTCTGATAGCAGTATCTCTAGTACATAGTCAAATATCCAGGTATAAGTATAAACCAAACTGGAACCAGGAAAAGTGTCTACAGCACGCTAAATCAATAACCTAGGTGCACCCTAAGTATAGGTGGCAGAACAGTTTAGCTATGGCATCATAATTAACCAGGGAAGTTATGATGTGATTGTTTTTCCTAGGACACTTCAGGACTGGGAAGACATTCAGTATGCAACTGTCAAATTAAACTGGATTATAGGCTGGAGGACCAGTGAAACTTAAGATGAGAGATTTTTTTTTTTTTTTTTGTGCCATTTGCAACTAGACCACATAGCAGATTCCAAAGCTCTATAGAAACATAGCTCATAGTATTTGAATTATGGTTCTTTGTGTGCTGATCCCAGATTACAGCACCTGGGCAAGTGGTCTGAGCAGCCACCAAAGCCTTCCTTTGACTGTCAGCCTTGATTGCTTGGTGTTCTTGTCAGGTCTGTACATTAATGTGAATAACCATTCAGTGTTCCATTCCTGCACTTTTCTGTTTTGATGGAAATTTGGGGCAGATCATGGCCTGATTCTGTCAATATAAAGACCATAGTTTTGCTTTTGCCCTAGAAGTTTCTAATTTGTGCTCATTTCTCTCTTGGATCTCTGTGAAAACAGTTGAATAGAATGTCAGCTCCTTTTTATTTTTCTAAGCACAAGCCTTGTTACATTTTGCTTAATCTTCCATCCGTATGGTGACATATAAAACTGAATCTTGACCATTTGAGTTCAGCAATACACAGCCTCCCAGCAGGTCCCCCCAGGGCACTGTGTCAGATGGTATTAGCAGAAGAACCAAAGCAAGTGTCCCTGCTGCACGGCTTGGACATGTATAACTGGAGCATTCCGGAATCACAGAGTACCATGTGTACAACAAACTGTAAGCTCCCTTTAGACCAATAGCTTTCCACACATACCCTTACAACTAAATTGTGTTACAGTAGCTCTAAGAAACAGCAGTAAAGAAGTAAAGTGGCAAATCAGTAAAACAGCATTTTTCCTATTTCCCCTATTGAGCTCTATTTTCTGATGGGGATGTAAAGCTCTCTGTGTAGTGCCAGATACACCTTGTTGTGTACTACTACTCCTACAAAAAGGTGCTTTAAGTTCCTTTATGCTATTTAGGTGGCACAAGGCAGATACAACAGGGACTGTGCTTTTCCTCTTTTTGCAGCATTTGTGGTGGTATTTATGCAATAGACTACATTTGGTACCTTATTACTGATATAAGCAGAAGTGTCACCCATCAGTCAGACAGAGATCTTCCTTTACATACTTCAGAGATTGAACTTGTCTCAGTACTTTTGAGACACTGGGCATAAAGTCTTTTCACTGATGTTCTTTTATTTCCAAAGAAACCCCAAAAAACAATATAGGATGTGTAGTGTGAAAATAGACTTTGCACTCTACTGTAACTATCAGTAATGGTACAGAGGCTACAATTTAAGGAGAACTGTTAGCTTTCTGAGATGTTGAATTACTGGAGAGCATGCAAGAATAATAATATGGGAAAAGACAGCACCCTGGTGGGGTGAAACAAAGAACAATGTAGCCCAATTCTGTGCAGCCTCAATAACATGGCTTCTTTTTCACACAGAAAAAGTTTCTTCCTGGGGATCACAGTTGTTATACTGGCATTGTATTCTTCTTGCACAATCACCTTGATTTGATGAAGTACCTTACTCACACCCGAGTCTTTAAGCAATCGAATGGTCTCACCTGAGTGAAACAGCTGTTCACAAGCTCAAAGTTAGGGCTATCCTTAAGACGTTACCTGAATATGACCTCTGCAATTTTTTTTGGCTTTCACAATTTCTGACACAGGGAATTGGATCTACTTCAATGTAATGTATCTGTTTGGGTTTGAGTTTTTGTTTTGTTGGGGTTTGGTTAGGGATTTTTTTTTTTCTCTTTAAATGATCTTGCTTATATTTTAGATTCTCAGAGCATCTAAGCATCTAACACAGCTATTTAGTTTACTGCTGTCAATGGAAGGACTTTTTTTTTTTTTTTAGCACAGTTTACAAACAATCTGACCATGTGGAGCATCCCATTGTTTGACAAGTGGCTAAAAACTGTAGTAGAAAGAAATCTATTTTTTTTTGTATGTGTAAAATTGTTCTCTGCTTATTTAGATCATGAAAATAAGCTGATCCCAGTTGAAAATTCAACATTTTAAACAAAAAAGAAGAGAGAGAGAAATGGCATAATCTGGAAACATACTTGTAGGGTGGTCTGAATTACTGGTACATAATGTCTCAAAGTCTAGGCCATGCTAACTTCTTTCATTTAAATACTGCTGGGATGCTGTCATAGTATCTTGAATTTCTTGTCCTGTAATAACATAAAAAAAGTGAATGGCAAAAAACCCTCAAACATTAGAAACTAGTATCAACTAAGCAAATTACCTTTCTCTTCATGCTTTAAGATTCATTTATGCATTTTAGAAAAACCTCAAATATATTTACATAAAGCATTTTGTAGATGAGAAGTAAGAACTTCAAGTATCCTTCTCTGAAGTAAAGGTCTTTGGTCACAAGATTAAAGAGTCAGATAATTTCTTCTGGTTCCTGACTGAAAAGAAAACTGAAGACTTACTGCTTTGAAGAAAAAGTCCATATGGTTTTATGCCTTTGTATACATGTAGGGCAACAGAGCTCCTGCTACAGTTTCAACTGTAACAATATGGAACAAATTGAGTCTTGCAAATGAATGGCGTGTTTAGCAAGACAATTTGTCAACAACTGTACTTTTTCCACAGAAATAAATAAGGTCTAGTTTTATATGGCAAGATTTAGCCAGCAACAGTTTATCTTTTAGATCGTAATACAGCAGTGATTTTGCCTATTTCCACTCCCTTCCCTGAATATCCTGCAAAACCACTTTGTTAACTATAGCCCCCAAGTACTGGTGAATTCTCAGATGATGCTGGTAATGGTCAGTGCCCTTGACTTCACTTAAAAGACACTGCTCTTAGCCTTCAAAAATTAGTTTGAAGAAATGTCTTGATTTGGATTCACTGTCTTTATTCCAGTAGGATTACATTTTATCTGGAAAGAGTATTGCAACCTTCACAGGCATTTATAACTGGCCTTACCTCTCATCCCAACATCTGAGTAAATGTTGGAGGAGATGACTACCAGAAATGGAGAAGCTCCCTCAGGGACACAGACCTGTGACGTGGACTGTTAATATGATTTTGTAATGTTACATGTTTTTTCCCTGTTTCACTGCTGTGTGACATTGTGTGTCCCTGCTGGAAGTTTCTATCCCTCATGCTGTATAACCCATCCCTGATTGGTCTGTGCCCGCAGCACTGTACCATTCCCTTATATGGTATCACCTGCCTCTCTGTTCCCAGTTTTGAAGAATCTTGCCTTGTATGGCTGGGTCTGCCCCAGACCCTTCCCAGAAACCTTCCCAGGGTGCTCCTGGGGTCAGGACCCAGCCCCCCGACCCTATTTAAGTTGTAGCATTTTGAATAAAGCTCTCTCTTCCTCGTGCTCGCCTCAGCAGCACCAACCTCGCTCCCCGGACGGAGTGTGTCCCTTTCTTTCCCTCCCCCACCTTCCCCTCAGGGCCGCAAGTAAACATCTACAGATATCAATACATTTGTATAGCCATCTTTTATGTAGATTAATATTGAATTATCTGATGAAAGTTCTCTTCAGTGACATGAAACTTTTTGATATTTTTGGCTACTCATTTGCTTATGTTGATTTTTTTTTCAGCAAATTAAATATTCTCTTTGTCTTCTATTTTGCTCCAGAACTGATACAAACATTATCAAGGGACAGTGACCTTTCCCATAGGAGATGAATGTTGCATGGATGAGAATACTTGGAAAATATGGGTCTCGTAGAGCTGTGTGATTAGGTGCTGCAGTGGGTCCAGAGAATGGCAATGAGGTTGGTGAAGGGTCTGGAGCAAAAGTCCTTTGAGGAGTGGCTGAGGGAGATGTGGTTGTTCAGCTTGGAGGGGAGGAGGGAGACCTTATCACTCTACAACTACCTGAAAGGAGATTGTACCAAAGTGGGGGTTGGTCTCTTCTCCCAGGCAACAAGCAGTAGATCAAGAGGACACAGTCTTAAATTGTGCCAGGGAAGATTTAGGTTAGACATCAGAAAGAAGTTCTTTACAGGAAGAGCAGTTGGACATCAGAATGGACTGCCCAGGAAGGTTGTCAAGTCACTGTCCCTGGAGGTATTTAAGAAGAGACTGGACGTGGCACTCAGTGCCATGGTCTAGTAGGCAGGGTTGTGTTAGATAAAAGGCTGGACTCGATGACCTCAGAGGTCTTTTCCAACCTAGTTGATTCTATGATTCTATGATAAGATGGGCTTCACAATTGGCAAAACATTGTATAGAGATGTAACAGACTTCTATGATTTAACAAGAATTGTGAAAATATGCAGCCCTCAACACCATTTATGAATTAATCAAATGCACCAGCACCTCTTATGAGGACTTCATATCAGGTAAGGAACTCGCCTAGGGACATAATACTAAAAACTCCTACAAAACTCATTAATAGGAATTACATCTTCCAATTTTTAATTTAAATACATGATAGGAAAAAGAAACTTTCCACTGGACTTGAATTAGAGATAATATAATGAAGGATTTTAAAAAGTTTAAAAAAAAGCTGAATAAATATGTATTTTATATTTAGATAGCAACATTCCACCAAGACATTCCAAAAAGCAATTTTGACACTGATGCAAATAATGTTTTGCCAGGCACTTATTTTGGGTACAAAAGGTTTCATTTTGTTGTCATTACTGACACATCCTTTTCTCGGGAAGCACAATATGCTTCAATAAAAACAAGAGAATGGTTAAGTAGGACAAGTCCGTTGTGACTCAGCTGTCTGCACATCCAGATCTTATACAAGGGGGGAGTAAGGACTACAGCTTAACCTTTGAAACAGGAGCAAAATTATGTAAAGTTGTGTGAAGTCACTATATTTTTACCTGGCTATTATAGAAGTATTTTTAAATGCTACCAGGCAATTCAGATAATATAAAAATTCCAATACAGCCTTCAACTTGAGTCAAGGGTACAGTTAAAGAGTTATTAGCACCCAGCAAAGTGTGTTAAGTCTGACATTCATGATGTCTCAGTTATTAAATAGATACTAGTACACGTACTGATTTTCTTATAAAACTTAATAATGATAATGACCTTTCCATTTAGAATCAGGCTTTCATTGCTGAAAACACTAGCAGATTTATGGAATTTAATGCTAGACACAAATTACAGATCATTGTCAGTTTTTCACATATACGGAACCTGAAATGTATTTTTCACTTTTCGTCTTGAACATTCATGTGTCATAATGACCATCAAATGTATGTATTTCTATGCATAGCTAACATAATTGATGTTACACTCAATTTATCATTTGATTTAGTGCTCCTCTGCATCAGTGCATTATTCCACTGAGATGATCTGCACACAATAGTGCATTTAAATGTTAAAAACAGATTACAAAAAAAAGAAGTGCCATGGACTCTGCTACTGATACTAAACAACAGAGATGTTTTGAACGGCAAAACATCATCCTCAAACAGGCTAGTATATAAATCATTTGGGGCAAAGAGTGAAAGTAGACACTAAGGCTGTTGTTTTGCCACTCACTGTTGTAACACCACTGGAGGGATTTTTCTTTTTAGGTACACTGAGTGGTCATAAGATACACTCATAAAGAAAATGCCAGAGATTGCTAAACACTGAAAATAATTTGGCCTGGAGTGCTCAGCTTAGTCAAAATTACTGCATTTCAAGGACCAAGTTTTCATCTACTAAAAAAATAAACACATTCTCGCTGTCTCCAATAAGGCTGTGCCAGTTTATGTGAACCCAGGATCTAGCCCATTTCAATAATGAATGAGAATAACTCCAATGGGGATTGCAGCAGCTGAGAATTTGACCCCTGACTCTCTGTTACATGGAGAAAAAAGAAAAAAAAAAAAGGAATAATTTTTAGAATATTTAATATATTTTCTTATGCACAAACCAGGGGTTATTTCTAAAACAAACAAGCAAGACTTGGTGTATCAGCAGAGATGATTATAAGCAACAATAAATATGATGACGGGAGACCACTCTATTTTATTTTTTTTCCCCAACCAGTCCTTTTCCCCAAACCTCTGTGCAATGCTTCATATCTTTTAATAACCCCATACTCTGGATTAGCCACCACATTCATGTCTGATTCTCTCTCAATTATCTGAGGGGGTCAAGTTATGTGAGGAACTATTTTTGAATACTGGTATTGTGAAAGGGTGCTATTTATGTGACTTCAAGTTTATTTACATGAAAAATACTAATTATTACAAAGTCACGTCTCTGGTTATTTTGGAAGTTCCTAGTTAACACTGGTGATTTTAGAGCAGACTGCATAACCTTAAGGGTGGAAGTTATCCATCAGGTGGGATCTGAATTAACCTGAACTTGTCAGGGAACAGTGGAAGGGGAGGATTAATTTCATTTACTTGAGACCTCTACCCAAGGTTGATATTAAATGCATCCCAGAAGAGCCAGTTTCTCTCCAACAACTATAAAGGAAGACAAAGAGGACTTGCAGAGTTGCAGATGACAATATTTGTCAAATTCCAACCTACCTTCTTCTTTCCCTGAGAAAATGAAAACTCCCTCATCTCCCCCAGGATGACCCTATCTTAAAGGACAAAATCCTACAGGATACTCTGTGATACGCTTTTTAACAGCATTTATTCTCAATTGCTTTAGGATCAAGAGTCAAAGATGAAAGATGCTTGCTATGGATTGGGCAAGACTTCTGAGGAAGGGGTAAAGAGATAAAAGAAAAGGGTCAAAAATGTTGTCTTAGGAGCTGGATAATACCATGCCAGCTATTTCCTCTTGTGGAGAAGACAGGGCTTGTCACTTGGTTCCCACAGGGAGCTCACAAAGCAAATTTTACTTGTTCTGCCTGCAGATTTTCTGAACAATGAATACCTACTCCAGGAATTAAAGCTTATACCTCATTCACATAACGTAATGTTAACACGAGAAGAAAGAAAGGTTCCACGAAAGTGATCCTGAAAGATCTGAGCTCTTCCCACACAGATGACCTCAAATCACTATTAAATCACCTAAGACCAGACAGTAAAATGAATGGCATCCTTCCTCTTTTTGAAAAATAACACATTGGTGTTCAATGTTTATCTTTGTCTATTCTATCTTCTGTGTCTATCATTATGCGGTACAGAAAATTTAAGTCTGTATGTGATCCTAGTCTCAAAGCAACCAGTTCAGCTAAGAGTTTGCAAAACTGCATATATTGAATATGTTTATATAATTACATAAAGAAATAACAGTTAAAGATTTTGTTATAAAATGCCAAAAACTTAATACACTAACACAGTGAATGTAAGAGAAGCACAGTTATACTTTGATTTAAAGTAACTGGAGAGTGTAAAAATACTGAATTTGTTATCTTTGAGGAGCCAATTTTTTTTTTCCTGGCTTTACAGAGAAACATGTGAGTTCTCTTTTTACAGACACTGGAAATTGCCAAGGATTAACGGCAAGAGTGGTTGATTGATATTAGCCAATTTTACAAAAATATGAGGGCATTTTTTGTGCTGTACTCCATCTAATTATCTTTATTATTCTACCTCAGCCGTGGTGTAACTCAGCCCTAAAATCTCAGATCTGGATAAACAGTTTCATGAATTTTATAAGGGAAACAATTTATAGTGGGGTTTTGGTTGGTTAAAACCAGAAACATATTTAGAAGAAAATCCCAGTTTTGAACACTGCTGGACAGGTGGGAAATCTGTGGATGTCAGCTTATGGGCAGAATTTTTAATACATCAGAATAACTTTGTAGAAGAACATTTCAATGACTTTATTGCTGCATTTTTGCAGAATATACTCATTTTGAAAATATTATGCTTAAATACTAGCCATCTCTGAGGACCAGATCTGTTTATTATCAATGCTTTTTTATAATTAATGCAGAGTCAGTCTTTAATATTAAAGAAAGATCTAGTCTAAACTTAGAAATTCAAAGTTAAAGATGATGTTCTACATTCAATTCATCCTCTGGCGGCTTGTTATTGAAGAACATATAATGCTAACATCACACACAGATCTGAGGCTCCACCATTACCTAAGCACAACAGGGTGAGATAACGACAGTGTGTCAGTCTTTTGTTGGTCCGTGTCACAACCTTCACGTTACTTTGTGAGAAGAACTGCTGTCAGGGCATTTCAAGTTGCTTTTGAAATAGTGCCAAGAATGAGGAGGCCCCACTGTCCAATTGCCTTTCCAGTATTAACAAACTATATAGGGGAAAAAAAAAAAGAAGAAATTGCTCAGTTTGCATCTCAGTGCATGAAAAATCCTAAAGTGTTGCAGGGACAATTGATTATCCAGAGGGCAACACATCATTTCTCACTGAAAAAGGCCCTTTCTGGCATCCTACTGGTTATCTATATGAACGTTTCTTTTGTATTTTCCTTTCAACAACTGAGAAATGAAGAAGGGGTAGAAAATGAGGTCACAGGCGAAAAAAATCAGGAGAAAACAATGTTTCATAAGATTGTGAAGGTTTTCAGCCCCTTGTCTAGGGATAACCGTTTTGTTTCCTTGGCCATCCTCATCACCTACAGCAAATACTTAAGAATGTCTTCCTTATTTATTTAAGGAGCTTGTTGCAATAGACCACACTCCCCATACGAAAAATATATTGTCTGAATGAGAGCAAAGTGGCCTTTAAATGTAGCTAAGATAATTTTAGGGAAGCGTTAACTATCCAGAAAAAAAGTTCCACAGTCTCTATTGTGATTCATGACTCTTTGTCACAATGAACTGGTAGCATTTACAAAGACAATTAACATTGGAATAGTTTGTTCCCCTAGATGGGACGTATCACTTGGTTAAAGAGCAGTCATACTGAAGTGGTATGTTCATCTGAATATTTCAAAATACTGCTATTTATGCAGATGAAACAGAGCTCAGCACTTGATGACTCACAATTTTCAGTGATTTATAAACAGTTAAAAGGTTAAAGTAGCCTTTTCTATTGCACAGACCAAACAATTTAAAGACGGGTATAGGTTTCTTTCTCTTTGGTGCATCTTGTACATAATAAAGGAAAAAAAGAAATCTCACAGACTGTCAAACAATATGCATGACATATATGAAGCAACTAATTCCATTATATGTCATATATAAATATTCTCAGTCCTGAATCTCTTTTCAGAGTTACTTAAGCTGTGACTTGTCCAGACCAGACAGTCACCTGTCTCTTAACACATCCTACAGCTGCAATGGAAGAATCTGTGTTAGTGAGGAATTAAAATGGTCTTTTGAAGCATAGGGAACTCTTCCCAACATTATTTTAACTTTTGTTTAATAACTGCTTTATAGAGTATACCTTTGTATTGGCATTGTGCAGCAAGGTTTTGTGGTGGGGGGAGGCTACAAGGGTGGCTTCTATGTGAAGTTGCCAGAAACTTACCCCATGTCTGACAGAGCCAGTGCCAGCCAGCTCCAGTATGGACCTGCCATTAACCAAGGCCAAGCCTGTCATCGATGGTGGTAGAGCCTCTGGGATAACGTATTTAGGAAGGCAAAAAAACTTTTGTTCAGAACCATCTACAGCCAGAGAAAAGATCAGTGACAATACGCAAGAGGAGGAACCCTGCAGGCACAAATGATGATGAAGAAGAAGGGAGAACAGGTGCTCAAGGTGCTGGAGCAGATATTCCTTTGCAGCCCATGAGGAAGACCATGGTGAGGGAGGCTATCCCCCTGCAGCCCATGGAGGTCCATGGGGGAGCAGATATTCACCTGCATCCCATGGGAAGCCCACACTAGAGCAGGCTCCTGGAAGGGCTTGTGGTCCCATGGAGAGAGGAGCTCACAGTGGAGCACATTTGCTGCCAGAACTTGTGACCCCATGAGAGACCCACACTGGAGCAGCCTGTTCCTAATGGACTGCAACCTGTGGAAAAAGAGGGACTCTATGCTGGAGCAAGGGAAGGACTCCTTTCCCTGAGGAGAAAGCAACTGCAGAAAAACTATGAGATGAACTCACAGTAACCCCCATTCCCCATCTCCCTGTGCTTCTGGGGAGGAGGAGGTAGAAAACAGGGGCCCAGAAAGGAGGGAGGAGTGGGGAGGTTTTTTTAATTTCTCATTGTCCCACTCTGATTTTGATTGGTAATAAATTCAAGTAGCTTCCCCAAGCTGAGGCTTTCCTTTTTAGTTTTGTCCCTGATTGTAAACAGTGAGTGATCTCTTGCTGTCCTTATCCCAATTCCTGAACTTTTTGTTATATTTTCTGTCCAGTGTCCAGCTCAGAGCAGCTTTCGTGGGTACTTGGCATCTATCCAAGCTCAAAGCACCATAAATCTAAAAGTTAATGATTCAGTCCTCAGTGTATGAAGAACTTGTTGTCTGTGTAGAACCCTGTCAGTTTAATGGTGGGAACTGTCATGCATATTTTTAAAGCAAGATCAGTTTGAAATCCAAGCAGCACTTATCTTATATTTTTCAGCTGACAGTGGGTTGACATGACCACTGACGTGAGCAGCTGGAAGTGCCTCATTCTGGTTATGAGCACTCAGCTCCACCTCATGTTGCATCACAACATCAAGACAATATCAAATATGTTGCTTCTTATTCCCTAGATAAGTAAACATGCAAAAAAATATTCCCTTAGAATGTATATGTAAATATAGCTATGTATACAGATACATGCACAGGAGGAAGGCAAAAGTGGATGCCTCTGGAGGAGACAGCACCATATCTCATTTTTAGTGGTTAGGACAAGATGATGTGCAATTCAAAACAGTATCGCAAATCATAGAATTCAATTACTAAATAATCCCTTTACCCCCCAAAATACACAAAACAGATTGTCCCTGTTGGGTAGAATAAAAGATTGATTGTCATGTGTGATTAATCTGGACATTTGAAAAAGTTTCATAGGATAACCCTGCAGTTTAGTTTGACAAGAGTAAAGATTAGACCACTCTAAAATCATCACAAAGTATATTCAGTTTTCATGGCCCAAGTATGGCAGTGAGCTGCAAGCCAGTTTAATTCTGTGCTGCAGAACAAAGGGCAATTTCTGCTGAACACTTCTCAATGGATATGTAGATGAGAGATGAGATGCAATGTTGCTGAAATATTCAGAAGCTGATACCCACACCAAGAGAAATTCTGTAATGTAAAACATATCACTGCCTTATTTTATTTTTTTTTAATTTCTTGCTCTGGGGTTTCTCCCTCAATAAATTGCCTCCTTGACTGCTGGCTTGTGGAAAATCCTTTGGTCTGCTTGGCTTCCCAGCTGCATAGGCTATTCCCGGTCTCTTAGACATAAATAAAAAGAGTTGCCTGTAGCTCTACCTAGTCTGATTGGCACATATGGCAATTGATTAACTACAAGTGACATTGGGGGACTGTCATCGAATGCAGCCTTTTTTCTAAGTTCCTAATGAAACGATGGACTCTCCCCTTCAGGGCAGAATCATCCATTAGGCCCATGTGGTCTGAGCTGAAGGCTCTGTAGGTTCCCACGTAACAGTGCAATAACCTTCTTACAAAGCAATGACAGAGACTTCTCTGTGAGATGAATGATTTAAAGAAATTACCTGCTTTGTCTTACTTGCAAGAGCAATTTGGAAGTGGGTTTGTTGTTGACAGCTGGCTACCTTCCTTCTGACACTTCTGCTCCTCCCCTTAAATTTCTCAGAGCACAATTGTTCTGCCCACCAAAAGTGACATTGCAATGGGAACACTTTCTGTAGTATCTTCTCTCAGAATAACTTTGTAAGATGCTTTATCGAAAGCAGTGAATTTAGCATTTCAGTGTGCTTGCATGCTCAGCTCAGAAAGCAGCAGGGGCAAAGAGAAGTTCGGTGACTGACTGTGCTGGCAAAAAAGCTGAATATGGGCTCATCATTGAAAGCTACTGAGTTAAAATTATTTAAAAGTGACTACCAGAAATTTCTATTTATCTTCTGAGATGTAGTTGTCATATTTATGAGCACTCCTAGTCTCTTGCAATGTGGATGAAATAGGTTATGTTAAATTTGGGGGTCAACGCTGAACGCAGTCAACAGATATATGCCAGAAGCTTAAAGGTATGGAGAAAAATAAGGGTTGAGAGATTTCAAGCACAAGTACATCAGCTTAAAACTTCCACTGATCTGCATCCTGTGAGAGTGAAAACCATCTTCCTTGTGAACAACTGAGTGAGCCTTTTGAAAACATTCAGGAAGCCACATACTGACACATAGAGTAAAGCAATCTAGTAATAATGTCAACTTATGTTGGTTTGATTTTGTGGGACTTTTTCTGGAAGGCCTAGGAAAAGATTTGTGTACTTGAAACCTCTCTTTTTTTCCAGCAACAAGTGTGATAAAATCCTTGTTTGCCAAGTTTGATTCTTTAAAAATAAGCATCTCACTGTGGACTACTGAAGCCTCATCTATTCTCTTTTTCTGCTTGTGTTGTGTGATCTGTCTATGTAGGTATTTCTCAAGTCTGAGAAACTTGATAGACAATATAGCCAGAGTCTGCGAGAAGTCATAGACGATATATCCAGAAGTCGCAGGTTCTTCATTCAGCATTGCTACAAATACAGATAACAGGATGGACTTGCCTCCCACATGTCTGAATATGTTCCCATAAAGAGAAAAAGGAGCAAAGATGTCATTACGTCCATCATCTGAAGACTGTAGAACTATGATTATATTTCTATTGAGAAACAGTAGACACAGAATTTCAAAATTGGGCCTGAGAAAAGGTGAAAACATTTGTCAGGTCTTAATACTCCAGTTTTAAAGATGCAAGTCAATAGTCTCTGAATTGTTGAGGCCCCCTAAGGTTTTGCCAAGTATCCATAACAATGAACAGGCCTTCTGGCTCTATCTGGGCCTGCTTTCTATAAATTGCATTTTCTTCAAAAAATCAGAAAGTGGCTTGAGTAGCAGGAAGGACATTTACATCAGTAAGTCTAAATGTAGTCAAGGCAGTTATACTTCCACATTTTATCTTGGGCTACTACTGTTCCTGTCAACATAAAAACTTCTTTAATCCGCTCACCACCTTTTTTTATCTTATTTAAAGAAAAATCTAAATTAAATTCATCTTAACTGACTCCAGCTGTTTAGGAATGAAGTCTAAGCCATTCAACAGTGACATAAATGTCTTGTGTGCTTAGATTATTAGTCAGACATTTAACTTACAGCCTGATTTTAGTCACTTATGCATAATCAAGGGCTTCTGTCATCATTAAATACTTAAAAATTTATCTTTTCCTTGACACTCCTATTCTTGAATGCCAGAGGTCAAGACCCATGAAACCAGTCCTGTCCCTCTGCACATATCCATGTGTGCAAATTGGATCAAGTCTTTACCCTCTAATAGCTCACCTTCAAATTCAAGCTGAGCATGAAAAAAAAAAAGAGTGAGCCAAGGCTTTGCTTCAAATTCCTGATGTTGGCTATTGTCCTGCTCATAGACTGAAAAAAGGATGAGGCACGAAGGAGTCTGATTTTGATAGGGATGGTCCTGCCTTCTGCAATTCTCATCCCAGATTTCCCACTGACAGGAACTGGGAATACACTCCCAAAAAATTNTTTTTTTTTTTTTTTCTCTAGTTAAGCTTCACCCTAGATGGATGCTGGGTGTATAACTCAGTGTCTATTTGAATATCAGCTTGTGAGCACATTTTGCATTTTCCTGTTTGGTGTGAATTAAGACAAAATCTTCTCAATGATTAGGTGGGATGTAGAGACCATGTTGGTGGAGATTTCACAGGAGAGAGATGCTTTGCTGGAAATCAGGAAGGTGGTGCACAAATCCATATCAGATTTTATTTTTCTTACTTGCTCAAAACAGTTGTATAAATGTTGAAGGAAATAAAACTATCCGTGTGAGAATTTCCATAGACTTCAGTGGAGCCAAGATTTTTCAAGTAAACACATATTGCAAAAGCCAGACTTAGAGAGATTAGCACTAGTCTGGATACATTAATTTTCCTTCTAACAAGCACACTAATCTCTTTCAAGAATCCTAATTGTTCCTACTTGGAAGCCATTAAAAATTCTATATTGTATTATATTGAGAGTTCATCTAATTTAAATGCAAAAATTTTGTAAACATCAGTATTATATTATGGTCCATTCATTCATTTGATCCTCTAGTACATTAGAGGGGGGAAATATACATGCATTGCATTTTTTTTAGATTTTATTTTAAGGGCTGCTTTAATGAATTCTTAATTACATTATTCAAAAGATCCATTATTCAGCATTCATCTCACTTCTAAATGAAAGTCTTTACCTGACATGTGAATGAAATGAGTCTAAATGCTTTCCATGCCACCTAGGGATTCGTAATAGACTTCTTGCTGAATGGCAGCAGCAGGTTTTCTTTCTGCTTTAAATTTTTGTGGATTGTTTGTAGAGAAGCACAGGTATGAAATACTCATCTGTCCCAAGCATCAGTAAACCCTCTAGTCTCACCAGATGTAACGCAACCACAGTGCTTGAGACAATTGAAAGACATAAAAGCTAGAGAGAAAAACATTTATAGCATATCTAAGGTTTTCAAACATACTGTATACTTCTCAAGAATTCTATTTGGTGTGGAAAAAGCTTATAGAGTCTTATTAAAGCTTTTCTTCTTTTTTTGTGCTCCTCTGTTAAAGAAGTTGGTGAACATTGTAGAAGAAATTGAGATCTGTTTTTTAAAAGGGGTAACTTGATAAATTTTCTCATTCCCCATCCATTTTGGTCAGACTAATATCTGGTATTGTTTTTGGAAAAAAGCTTAAGAGCTCAAAATACTACACTGCATTTCAGCAGTGCAGACAGCAACTTGAAATGAGTAGATGTGTGGCTGGTCAGGATAATACTGTCATAAATACGTTGGGCCAAATTCCTCCATGTCTCAGTCCATACCTGATCCCAGTCAGCAACTGGATCATATGTAAGCACAACTTGCTCCAGAACAGAGTACTACCCATCCCCTAGAAAGACTGAGGTGATTTAAGGGGATAAAGGTATATTCAAAACTCTGATAACATCTTTCTTTAAAACATGCTTTCTGGTTTCATTGAGAGTTTTTCCTACATAAGGACTGTAGAATTTCATCACAGAAATTATCTGGAAAAAGTCCTAATACCCTGGAAAAAAAATCCTGTTACTATTTTGTCAGAAAATTTCAAACATAACATTAATACTAGGGAAATGTGCATACTGTATGCCTGTAATTGATTATTTACCTACTTGTTCATTCTAAATATGAAAACTATTTCTTATAGACAGAACATTATTTATAGCATTGAAATTATCGTTGACTAGATACCACAGTATAATCTCAATTCCTTGTGAAAGGATTGAAATATTCATCTTCCATAGATTAAGATTGTCTGTTTCATTTGCATTAAAAAGATGACAAAGTGTCTCATTTCAGACTAACATGCCATAGATAAATTATTATATATAGTCTGTTCTTTGCTATCTATGTTTTATAAACCACTTTTGCAAAAGAATGCATATTAAAAGACTTTTGAGTGCTTTTGCAATCCTTGGATCAATTTTTAAAGTACATTTCTTAAACTATATTTTGTTGCTTTTCATACATGTAGATGGAGCTTTGCTAGTCTCAAGGCATTGTAGGAAATATCGTGACCTTTCCCCCTACCAGATCATGAAAAAGACTATGAAATTTAATATTGTGTTTTAATTCCAGGCCATTATTTAGAGCTTAGTACTGGAAGGTGCTGAGCATGCCTCCTGAAGTGCCCAGCATTGCCAGTTCCCACTGGCTGTCTTGCTCAGTGCCATGCAGGACTGTGTTAGTACCACAGACCCCCCAGCATTTGTGTGATGTGGTCAGGCATTGGTTAGTGAAGCAGCCACAGTATCAAGCAGACTGAACCACCTACTGATAAAAAAAGTAGCACTTTAGAATGTCTGAGGAATCTCAGATGAAAACCCACATTATCCACTCTTTTGATGAGCAAAATGCATAGTGCTGTTCCCTGTGAGTAATTAAAGTGCATCCTTGAGGATCCACATCACATTGTGCCTCCTGTGCAGAAGAGACCTTTCAGCTGGACCAACAATTGACCTAGTCTTTGTAGCTGATCTCTCAATGAAGTATTGTTATTTTCCCAGTCAAACTGAAAACCACATATATAGCCATGTGGAAAATAATAATGAAATTATACAAACACCTCCACTGGTACTTATGATGTACTAAGGTATGTGTATTAAGACACCACCTTCAGATTTGTTCACCTAGCCAATTTTGTCTTTTTCATTGTTTCACCTGAACATCCAATTTACAAATCTAGCAGGTAAGTTAATTTTTGTGAGTATCATTAAAGAAACTGAAATCTCTGATTCTTTTTAAAGGTTCTGGAGGCACATTTAATTATCAAAACATTTAAAATATGAGTAACCTCTCCAGGGTGAAATGTATCCCCCAAAAGGCAGACCCAGGGAACAGGTGCACTTCAAGATGATAAGCTGTCACTCCTGCAAAGCATCACACCAGCTAAAAATCTCCCTAATCTCACAGAATTGTATCTCCTATCAGTTCAGTGGAAATCAGCCAGGGCTACTGTCATACCCACAATACTTAGGCTACAGGTCATTGTGTCTCTCAATCTTTAACGTATTTATTTCAATATTGCTTCAGTAAACTATGGAAAACTTGGGAGCAATGAAAAATTAAGGGCAGAATCCACAAAGGTACCATAGCACTTAGAGAGGGACACAGAGAAGTTAAAAATGCAAGATTCATAGAGCAAGGAAGCATAGACCAAAGGAATAAATAAAACAGAGCATGACTTCATTAAGTCTAATCACAAGATATTTAAAATAAATACATGCAAACACATTGTATGCAATTGCTATCAAAGCTGTTACAAATATGTAGCTCTGATCACATTTCTGGAACCCACTTTTTTAATCAGGAACATGAAAACTTTTTCAGTTTCCCAGTGTGTAATTTGTATAGAAGCTAAAGGGTAACTTTGAGTGTTTAAAGAAATGCAAAGAAGAATTTCTAATGACATTATGTTCTTTCTAAGTTTTATTTGAATTACTATGTGATCATAGTTCTCAGTCAAATATCTATTAGCTTTTCACTAACACACGTCAATAAGATAGTCAGTGCCCTGAAAGCTTATATGTACAAAGCAAATAAAAAATCAACATTTTCCATTTTTTTTGATGGCTAAGCAGGGAAGGTTGATGATATATTCCATCAGTTACTTCTAGTATTCTGATCTTTTAAAGCATAGTTCTCATTTTTCAAGTGTCTTTTTCTGTATTTCACATACATGAGATTATAAAGAAGACTGGTGATGCTGCTGAAGCAGGATGTGGCTGTGTCTAAGACATTTTAAGAGAGAATGTTCCTGTTTTCAGTCATTTCTAAAAGTCATCATAGCAGATTTGACTCATTTCCCACTCCTTCAACTTTCCATTTGAGAAATTAAGTCCATTTGTATTATACTTTACTGGATAGATAGAAGATACGGGTGGTCCTTCTATCAATTATAATTGTAATTACCTTTCCCAATTGTCTCTGACACTGTATTCAAAAAGTATTTTAACTCCTAGGCATTACATTAGTACAGTGATGGTTGTTTTTGTTGTTAATAATAATAGTAATGGGATTTTGGATACAGTCTATGCAATCTTATGTGGCCTTTTCTTCACTTCTTCATTACCTCTCTGTCTTCTTAGCATTTTTTAAAAAATTTTTTAGGGTAGTTCTGTGGACTAATGGTAATATAGAGTGTGTAAACCTCACTATGAATTTTCACCCATTCTCTAAGCATTCACAGCACATGCGTTACCCTGACTTCTTTGCAGAAGATTCGAGGTACAATCATATAATGCAGAAGTAATTCTTTATTAACCAGGCTCTCTGACTGCACTAATAATGGTAAACGTGAGCAAAAAGAACTTAAGAAGAACCACTTGATAAGATAAAGGATAGTTCTTTTACTATTATCATGTATAATTTCCTGTCTTCCCCTGTAAAAAGAAGAAATTTATAGCCATTTCCTGCATGTACCTTTTTCATTTCAGTTTGACAATCCTCAGCTTTTTTTGCTTGAGCAGTACCTTTGTCACTGGAACTGAGCATTTGAAACTTCTTTCTAATTTGATAAAATATACATATGGCATTAGCATGCTAGAGGTAAAAGGTACTAACATCAAAGTCTGCACAGCTCACACTAGAATGACTTTAAAAGGGCATTATATATTTATTTAGCAGGGAAAGAAGGGAGTCTCTTAGAAGCAGTTTGAAGGATCTTATTTTTACTAAATGTTTCACTAAAGCATTTTAATTAATCTTCTTACCAATAACTTCACTTCAGTAGTGCAACTTAAAAACAGCTGTCATGTATTTAGCAGTTTGGATGGGTTACAAAACAGGTGCATTGTTGCACTGCAACCCTGAAGGAGTTAAAGGACGTACATGCATACGATATCTTTAAATTTTCAACTTAGAATTATTGATGGATGTAAAGCTACTCACTCAAAATCATCTAACCTTCTTAACTGGTTAAAAGAGTTTAATCCTCTCAGTTATTAGGAGACCTTTGAAGTGAAACAGTGAAACTCACTCCTTCCGCCTGTTTTGAAAATTCTCATTGACTGTAGACTAAATCACAGGGAAGTTTCGGCTGCAGCACTTTGTCTGCAGAGTAAGCTGTGGATTACTTAGTTGAACTTTGCTCCAGTCAAGACTTTGTAGTGCTTATAAATCTTGAATCCATCTAAGTTCACCTTAAATTAGCCTTGCAAAAACAATCTCTAAACTTCAGCTGTCTGCTTCATGGATTCTGGCTAGGTGCCATGCAGAAGCTAGGACACTGATTAATTGTCTTCATTTTTTAAAAATACCTCACATTTTATTAAAAATAAAATATAATGGAATCCACACTTGATTTTCACTTCAAAAAACCAACAATATCAGCTGATTCTATGCAGACCTTTGGCAGATACATTGTGTTTTAGAAATTAAATGGAAGAGAAACTTGAAAGCTTTATAAGTCCTGAAAGCCTTACTGCACAATAATGCCACTACTGCATGAACAGCCTGGGATGGGGCCAAACAAGCATGCCAAGATACAACAGATTTTTCAATTTTACGGCAAATAGAAACAAATTCTGATTTCAGAAGGTGCACTCGACAAACACTTCTCAATGTGTTTCTGATTTGTGGTAAGAATGTTTTTACTGCTGGTACCCTGTACTTTTGAGACATTTATTTCCTAAAAGAAAGATTCCTTTCTATAAACCTCAACTGTCTGTTTTTTCAAAGCAATTTAAAATCAAACACACAAATAAAATTTTTAACATATGGAAACTTTCGTATAGAGACTTACGTATTCCAAGTTAAAATTGTTTTATAAACTGTAATGCTTTGCAGATGAAAACACTGAGAACTCTTTTTAGCAGTAATGCTTTTTGGCAACGTTAAACCTTGTTTTAGTAATTGACATCAAAATATTTGGTGGCTTTAAAATGGACCATTAATAAAAATGGCATGTTTTAAGTTTTAAAAATGTTACTTAATACTGTGAAGTTGTATAGAATTGCAAATATGAGACAGTATTTTTTTAAAGTAAATAATCCTTAACTTCTTTGTGTTAAAGCCAGTGGAGATGCATCTCTAAAGCTGATTCTTTGTTGTAGTAAGTATCCTAGGATTTGAATTTGGGGGTTTTTATCCATATCATATATAATTTTTCTTCTCCACTGGCTGACTTTTCTCATGAGCCTTTAACTTTTTTGTATCCTACAGAATTGAACTTGAAGATTGCTGTACATAAAGACATTTACTATTTAACCATTAGCAGACTTTTAGCTTGCATACCAAATACTTTTAAGATATGTACATTGACAGCTCTAAAGTATTTCTGGAATAGTAAACTTTAATTTAGAGAAATGTTGTTATCATAAAAATCTGGTCTTAAAGAGTGGGTCTTTTGAACCTTTTCTGCTTAAAGGGTTTCCTAAGGATTTAATTCCCTCACTTTAAAAATAGACAATATTTCTGTGAGAATCTTTTTCCTTGTAATTGACTATGGTTCATTAAGTTTTGAGGCAAGTTTTGCTATCACATTTTGTATAGGAAAGATCTGAAAGAACTAAAATTTTGACACATGAGTGCTGAATAAGCAGTGGGGATTGGTGTTTTTCACTAATGACCTGTTTACAAAGGATTTAAGTGGATGCTTCCTCTTAAGCACGTTTAAATCTTATTGACTCTTGCTCTGAGAGTCCTGCATAGGTTTTCGAGAGCTTCATTGCAATAAGTCATAAATTAATTTGCATCTTCATACAGACTGACTATGTCTGTATAAACAATTAGTCTTTTTTAAAGCCAAAGAAAATAATGAAAATGAACTGATGACACCAAGTGAGACCAATTGCATGGAAGTCAGATGTTGATTTCATTGCTATGCTGGAATCTTGCAATGGGGATAGTGTTCATTTCCCATGCAACAGCTATCTTAAGCATCACCTCTCTGAAAGAAAGAAAATATGGTAAAAAGCAACAAGAGCAAACCCCAACATGCACGAAATTGAAAGCACCATCTCTCTTTATGGACGAATTCCAATAACAATATTTTATTGCTGCCAGAGTGATAGTACAGCTCAGTCACTGACCATGAGGAAAAACAGAAGCAGAAATGCAGGAAGCAAACACAGGTGTCAAGTGACTAACCTGACTCCGTAGGGAAACAGGCAAAAGGAAAATTTCAAAAGGAAATCATTCCGAGTAGGGCATGATCAGAGACCCAGCAACGCTGTGGTTACACACATATTGGCAGGAGTACTACAGCCTGCTTAGGCTTGGTTTGTGCAGTTCACCACTCATTTACTCCCTCCTCCCCTTCCCTATGCTGGCACCACTGTTTGCACAGCTGCATGGTGAACACAGTCAGAGATCTGGAGCCAGTGAAAAATGACCCACCAGAAATGCATCAGTTCCTTTTCTGATACTTCAGAGCCCCACAACTGGTTGTGCTGTCATGGCAGTGGTTGTGACATGGAAACAGGACTGTGCAGCTGAGAGAGCCATGGAAAGACGCCCTACAAGCAACACAAGAGGGGGTCACATTCTGATGCTCATAAGGGTGTGCATGGCTGCACTTCCAGCACACTGCCCTGCCTCCTTGATAGTATGTCTTTGCAACTGGAAATCTTTTCCTTTCT
Source organism: Scytalopus superciliaris (assembly GCA_013400415.1). Taxonomy (NCBI): domain Eukaryota; kingdom Metazoa; phylum Chordata; class Aves; order Passeriformes; family Rhinocryptidae; genus Scytalopus; species Scytalopus superciliaris. The sequence continues at coordinate 208,733 of VXBX01004814.1, read as the reverse complement.
CTTTCTTTCTTCCTTTCTTTCTCTCTTCCTTTCTCTCTTCCTTTCTTTCTCTCTTTCTCTTTCTTCCTTTCTCTTTCTTCCTCTCTTTCTTCCTTCCTTTCTTTCTTTCTTTTTTTTTTTTTTTGTTTTGTTTGAGATTAGGGCACATGAGTCAACATTCAGTACCTACAGCTTGGAAGTTAGTAAATGTAGGCCTCTAAGTATCATCTGAAAATGTCTAAGTTAACATGCCCGGATTCCTCCAGCTAGCTCAAAGAAGTGTGTGGATCCACCATGTCCTCTCTGGATGCCTCAGATGCCCAAAGGATCCTTAAATGGCATTAGTCATCTCTGTTTATGCAGCTGAATTAAGCTTCCAAGGTGGCACCAAGATACCTAAACACAACTTTTTAATTAGATATCTACGGGTCGAAACTGCCATGAGATAACAACACCATTCCACTACTTAAGTATAGGGATCAGCTGCTTTTTAAGGTGCCTTGAGAGCTGTTTATGGGGCTGGCAAATTCTCCATAGGACCTAGGGAATACTTGTGCCCTTTTGAGGCATTGCACTGAGTGGAGGTCAGACAGGGAGTCCTAGGACATCTCAGATGGCATGAGACCCAAGTAAGCAGGCCTCTACTCTTTGTCTATGTTTAATTTTTTGTTGGTTGTAGGTTGGGATCGGCTTGCACTTGCTCCTCCCCAAAATACTTTCAGCTCTTACAAGCATCTCCCTATTTATTCTACAGTTGCTGCAGATGATCAACCATACAATAGGCATTGCATGGCCTTGCTCATGGGATTTGACTAGATGGCTTCTTTCTGTTCCAACAGTGCATGAGTTTTAATATGCTTCATCAGTATTTTATGTGTTTCATTGAAAGAGCACTGAAAAATTCCCTTTATATTTGCTGAACTTTAAGGAATAAGAAAGAAGATGGATATAATCAGTTTCATCAGGTTTCTTACCATTAAACTGAGATAATTGTAATTTCTTTATAATCTGAAGGGGCCCTTGGAGAAGAAAACAGCATATCTTGAGGAGCTGATTTGTCTGCTAGTAGAAACAAAATNAAAAAAAAAAAAAAGTGCAGTAGTTTTGCCATCTTCCTGTTACCTTTAACAAGTAGTTTCATAAACCTGTGAATTATGATCTCCTCATAATGAGACATCTGCTACCAAAAGTAACAGTAAAAAAGAGTAACTAAATGAGGAACCATTGACATGTCTTTCTGAGGACCCACAGCTGCACTTTGAAAAGTTATGGAAGCACTTCCTATAGGTATCTAATTTAAGTATCTCAAATATGTTTAACTAGTGTCTCTAAAGGGAGCCAGCATTTTTAATCACTGCATAATGTCTATCCTGACTAATTTTTTGTTTTCCTTAGTTTATTAATTACATTCATCCCACAACCTAAATTAAATATCCATAGTAAACAAGCTAAGTAATGGTGTCAGTATACTGAGCTTTCACTCCACCTCACTCCTCACCCTTTCCAATTAACCTGAATGGGATTTATTGTGAGATCTAAATTTTACCTCTTTGTCTTAAGAAATAATTTCACCACCACCACCAGTGCACACAGAGGAAACAATATGCAGGAAAAAAAACAAACAGGAAAATGGAAATAACGTAAGATGAAGAATACCAGCTATGGGGAACCAGGGAAAAAGAGATGTTTTCTGTTAGAATTCAGGCTGCTTTTAATTAGGGTCTTGTGAAATAACTCATTCAAGGATCAGCATGGACAAGGCTATTGCAGCTTTCAGCTACTTGCAGGGTGTTCAGAGGCACATTGTCTCTTTTCAGCCTTTAGTAACAAAATTCAAGTAATCTAAAACTGATAGTTTAATCCTGAATTTAAATGCAATTGCAATTTTATTTTATTTGTTTTTATCTTTTCTAAAGCACTCTAAGAGGTCTTAAAGAAAGGTGCTATACAATTGTAAGTGCTGGAGTGATTGACAGAGTATTTTACAACTGGCACTTATTATTCCTTTTATTAAGAACAAAGTGGCTTTTAGACTAAAAACAATAGGGTGAAAAGGGGTCTTTTATGCACTCATTATAAGTAGAAAATTGGAAGGAAAAAGTTGTAATAAAAACTAAATTATTTTGGCACAATGTATGTTTCTTTCTTTATGTTCAGTGGTATATACATTGAAACCACTGGACACACAATAGCCCTCTAGATATGGAAGGAAAAATGGAAAGTAGATTAAAATTGCCAAAGTGATGCATGTAATAACAATCTTTTCTTATTTTTGTTACGAGTAGAAAGAAGCCTTTATGCAGCAAAAAGAAATAACGTTGTTATATTTTACCTTTGAATTTAAATTCAGGAGAAGTGACAGAGGCCTTGACGCAGATTGTCTATTATATGCCCTGTTCTAAGATGACAGGTGATTGTTCCCAAAGTTGCTGTAGGGTTTTCTCTTCTGTTTTTTTCAGAACAATCCTCTTTTCCCTAAAAATCAGTGTGTGTCAAATGCCTATGCACCTTTGGTCATTTTGTAAATGTGATGCAGATTCACAGAGACAGTTTCAAAAATTCAGAGCATTACCCAAGACAGCAGGCCCCAAAATCTTCTGGATTAAACCTGTGCTTCATGGTGGTGCTTTAATTCTCTATCACACTATAGATTAATAAAAGCAACTGGATTTTCACTAAGCTCCTGACCACAATAATAAAGTTACAATCCCCAGCTTGCAAATGGCTTATTTACAGCCCTCTACTTTTTCCATAAGTGAGAGTTTCAATGCGGGTTTGTGGTTCTGTGAAAGGTGCAGAATCTCTGTTTAACTCTTTCTAAAGTCACTGTCCCTGCAACACTGGAGGGTATTTCCTACAGTCCCTTCCTCTGCAACTTGACCAATTCAAGAACTGTAAGATCTTTCAAATCAAAATACCCAAGCATGAATACACATCCTGGAGAGAACACAGGCCCTTCTACTAAGCCATATGTTGAGATATGCAGGTCTCACGGAAGTCATCAGTGTCTCAGTGTTTTATGTGTGTGAAGTGAGTATCCATATCAGGCAGAGATGAAAAAGAAGCTTGGTGTCTGATCAAGAGCATAAGCCAGTTTAAAATAACTTCCCATTTTCTCTTGGAAAATCTATTTGTCATGGCAAGCATGCTGATCAGCCAGACCTCAAACATATCTGACACCAAAGCTGTTCAGACCCAGGGAGCTAAATTTGCTAATGATTCCTTTGTGTTGATTTTTGTTTACAACACAGCATTAGGTAAGGCCTTCAGGGCAGCTCTGGACTTTGCTTTCTCAGCAACTGGTTGGTTTTACCCTCCATCAGAATTCAGGAAGCAGTGAGGGAAAGGCTGCTAGCATATTAAGCATAACAAACAGTAGAAACTGAGTGAGATCCGTGCCTAACATGATTTAACTTGACGTTATGCAGTTAATTGTGCCCAAGAACCCTGGTTTTAGTGAAATAAATATGATGATTTGCTCACCTCTTACACTGCTTTTGTCTTTTTAGAACATAGTCTTATGATGTGACACACACACACAATGACCAAGCGAAAAAGACCCAGTATTACTGTAATTTGGACTTGATGATTTCAGAGGTCTTTTCCATCCTAAGTCCAACCTGATAGAAATAACATATCATGTAAATATGAAACTAATTCTCAAATCAAAACTCAATTCTTATTATCCCTTAAGTAATACAAATGTGGGGGAGGAAGAAGGAGATTTCACTGTAAATTTCAGGTCTTAAAGCACAGTGAAGGCCTTTTCCCAAACTTTCTTTAAAAGTTGTTTGGTTTTGGTTTTGGGTTTTTAAAAATATTTTGAATTGAGAAAATTTAAAAAAAAAAAAAGCATTATACCTCAAGTAGACTCTGTATGAAGCATGAAAGAAGGGAGACCAGGAAACCAGAAAGAGCGCAAAGAATGAAAGAGTCAGAGAGGAGAGGAAGGGAGGAAAGTGAGGAAGACAGAGAAGGAGCAAAAGAATAAAGCATTGAGAAGAAAAAGAAAGAAGGAAAGAAAGAAAGGAAGGAAGAAAATGGAAGAGTCAATGTATGTTAAAAAGTCAAGCCAGTCCATCTCTCTGTCTATCAAGTGTCAGGAATCCTAAATCATAAGAAAAATGAATGGATGACTACTGTGTACATAAGCCCTCTCAGCTTGAAAGGGCAATATATTTCTCTCTTACAGGAACCTTAACTACTGAAACTTAAATACTCTAGAATTTTTCTTGGCAGTATGAATCTGAGATGTTTTCCATCTTCTGACAACAGAACAACAGGCACAGCACACATTCAAGAGAATAAAAACAAAAACAGCCCTCATGACGAAATTTTTGTTTGAATACTCCAGGGTGCTTTTGTTGGACAAGTTGCATAGGGGAGAAATTACTCTAACAATTAGTAGTACAGAAAGCAAATTATTTGCTACAAGTTTGTCATTCTTACTTTTCATGTCAACAACTTCATGGTTCAAGAGTGAATTTAGTATCATAAATTTCCCTTATTTGAATAAAATGTTATGTCTTATCAGTATACACAAGACAGTCTGTGTTTCAAAGGCTGCAGATAGGTCAGTAATATTTCTCATATTAGTCTCTTCTATCAATAGATTGCATTTATTTCCTAGGTGTTGGCAGACCAAGAGGCTGACACTGTCTCTCGCTGAGATTTCATATCACTTCTCACCACCATTTCAGTTACTTTTGACAATGTTTCATGATTTAGTCCTAGACAAATACCAGAGAATGATAAATGTGCTGGAGGCATAAAGGGCATTCCCTTGATGTAATATGCCACAATAAATAAAAATAATTAACACCAATTATATACTTTTAATTAAAAAAATCTCTATAAGGCAGTTCAGTTTGCCTGTAACATAATGAAACCATCTATATTGCAATAAAAAAAACATTACAAATTCTATACACGCTCTTAAAATTTGAACAAGTAAAACAGATTGACATTTGATTCTCAAAAGCCTATGGATAAAGTACCTCATAAGAGTCAGTTAAGAACTTGATAACTACAGGGTTAGAAATGCAGTACTGTCATGGATTAAAAATTGCTTTAAAAATGGGAAGGCAAGAATAGGAATAAATGTTGAGTTTTTAGTGGCTATTTATTAGTGGTACTTCTAAGATCAGAACTAGAACCAGCATTGCTCATTACAGGTGTGAATAATCTAGAAAAAGGCTGAGACAACTCCTTGACTGTCTCTGTTTTTTCACACTTTGCTCTTTTATTCTGGAAAATCTGCTTCTTCTCTTTTCTCCTCTACTAAGCTATTCTTTGCTGGTCAGGGTTATCACTTACCATCAGTTGTACATCACAGCTGGATTCATCCTTACTGAGGCCTCTTAGCAAAATCCCATTATGCAGTGTTAATTAGAAGTATTTACTCTGGATCATTAACAAATGCAACTCTATACCAATCTCAAAGACCTTGAAGTACTTGACAGTACTTCAGTAATTCTTTAGATTCTTGGTGAGAATATGATAGAACCAACTAACAGAAAATGTAGGGTAAGAAAACACTAAAATACCATGCACAAATTACTGGTAAAATATATATTCCTGATAGAAGTACTGTCAGATCTAATTTTTTTGTGTGTGTCAGAAGAGAAAACAATTATGGTAGAAAAATATTAGATTAAGGACGATGAAAAAAAGTCTTAGTTTTGGGGAGGAAATTTTCACGGAACAGATATTTCCTCTTAGACTGATCCTGTGAGCTCCTGGGAAAGGGCAATAAAGTTTTAGTACCTCAGGAGATAGAAATTTTCATAGGTCTGAGTAGAACCAGCTATACTAGAGTCTCTCAGTCTGTGGGGAATATAGCAATATTACCTTTGGAAATAGGAAAAGAAGAGCTGATTCCACATGAGTGTGACCATACACCAGTAATTTGTGCTATAACATGTGTCTTAACACATCTTCCTATGCTTCTATGATAACATGAGGTCTTCCAGGTAAGTCAGGAGAAAGGTTTCTAAGGGATAAAACTTGTCAGTTTGTCTTAGCATTGCCATATATTAGAAAAGCTGTTCCTAGAAAAAGTATTTTATGCCTGCGCAGGACTATAAATAAAAACAAACAAAAAAAGCAGCTTGTCCCACTTTGGATGTCTCAAAATTCAGGTAAATCAAATAATAGAAAATATTAAGAAATCTTATAATTAATTCATTGTGGAGCTTTACGAGAAGGTTTTTTCTATATCTGGGCATTCTTAAACAGGCCTGTGCATCCACCAAAGACTTTCATCTACAAATGGACAGTGTAACTTCCTTTCTGCACATTGTGCCACACACACCAAATGTGTTACCACCACCAGACTCACATAGCTTTCTTTCACTTGCATGATTTCTTGTTTAATTTTTGCACTGTGCTAGCAGGAATTGTCCATCAGTTCATATTTGTCCATTTTTGTATGAAATACAGGGTGTTCTGAAGTGAGTATAGTGCTGCCATCAGTCACTGGAGATGTGATTTGCATTCAGCTGTGAACACTGAGGGACTTATGGAGGACTGTATATATGATGGATGTTTAACAATTAAGAATCTTAAGTTGAATGTGGAGGAGATGGGAAGAGAAACAGAGGTCCTTGAGGATAAATGAGTGTTAGAGATTTATCAATGAAACATGTTTCATTTTAAATGCAGAAAATGAGAAGCAGCAAGGAGGTTAACAGAAAAGAGCTGAGAACATAGAGAGGAAGAACAGGAAGAGGAAAAAGAGATGAGATATATAAAGAGGCAGAGTTAAAGTGAATGCCAAGGGAAAGGAAATGTGCAGCATGAACAGGATTCTGCAAAGCTTGTGGCAAACCTTGGCTGACAGAACACACCAAATCACAGAAAAGTGAGTGGACAATGATGGCAGTGGGAAGAACAGCCCAGCAAGTGGAGACATTTTGGAAAACACCTTTTTTATGTGCACTTTTTGTTATCCTGACTTTTCTGCCAGAAATACCCCTACAGTTAATAGTAACAGAATAGACATATATATGTAAAATATACCGTAAGAGAGTCTCATCTCTGTTGGTAGGTATCAGTAGCATAACAGAGGAAAGATTCTTGGTTTGCATAACTCTGAGAGAGTGACAACTCTAGGGTAACAAACTAACCATGATTTTAGGAGGAAGGAGGAATTTTATCAAGATAGCTAAGTTGGATGTGTGCAGCCTGTGGGTAATAGGTAATTTGCAACTAATAAAGAAATTAGATTACTTATTACAGAAAAACAGAAGATGGGACCGCATAGATAAGAAAGCAATAACTTAAAAGAGTGGTTGATGCAGAAATAATATCAGCATCATACTACCATAAAGATCTTGGTTTCCTGAAAACAGCTATTAGTGAATCTCTTCTATTTTAAAGTTACAATTACTTTGGGTAATCTTGAGACCTACAAAAGAATTGTTTTCCAAAGCTTTTCTCTCTTCTCTGGAGAATTCTTTCACATAGCCTTTTATCTCTCAGGGAGGATCACCACAACACTTTCTTCACAGGATTATATAAAGGAGTCGGCAGATTCTGACCCAGATTCTACTACAGGATAGAGCACAGGTCCCTCTGACTTGAGTAGTTTCTGTACATAAATACCTACAGAAAATATGGTTTATTTAGAGGCAAAGATCCTCAATAGTTTTATATGACAAGTATCTTTCTACTTTTCTGGAGATAAACTGATTTACAGCAGCATAAAATCTGGCCTGTTAAATGGCAGGAATGTAAGAAGACAGCAGTTAATAAAAAGCATCCCATATTTGTGAATGGCACAAGAGATCAATGTCAGTGCTGCTGCTTGTTCAGAATGTTACTTAAACAATATCTCAATGAGCCAGTTGAAATGTCAGAACAACAGCAATATACACAGTATTACACTGTTACATAGTCAATGGTTTTCTATTTGTATGGAAGCATTTTCCAGGCATATGAGGAGGACATTTAAAGATCTGTTTATCTCCCATAAATGTGAAAACAGTGAAGAACTTCTGCTTCCACCAAATTTTTGAGTGTAGTCCTCCAAGGCCATCCAGCCTCTTTAGTGTTCTAAAGAAACGTGCGCCAATGAAAAGCTTTGAAAAATAAGTATTTTATTTTATTTTGTAGTAAATTGTGATTAGTAGAGGTCTTTTAGAAAGGATTAAACAATTATCACTTAGGAAAAAAGTGTGAATGAACATTTTTGAAATGTACTTCATACTTTGAGACAGCATTGTAGCATGTGTGGTTAAAGTGAGATTCTTATATTTTTATTCAATGGATAAGAAACATGTAAGTGTGTTACTGTGCTGTCTAGAAGGTCCAGCCTCTGTCACAGATGACATGTTCTCAGCACAGAAAAGTAAGGATGGCTGTGAACAAATCTAAGCCTCGCAGGTAAAGGAAGAAAAAAGTGCTTAATGGTAAAGCTACTGCTTACTAAGACAAAGCCGTGTGAGTCAGTGCATTGACTATAGCCAGGTCTGAGCACAACTATTTTTGGCTATATGTAATGTGAAATACACTGGACAACAAGGATGAGGTACAGCTAGTGTCAAGCTCTGGAAGTGTGCTTTTTCCAAGGTTTCGTAATTTCAGTGGGTTTTTTTTCCCCACCTATAACTACATTTGGAAGTGTTTGATGCCTACAAGAGTAGGGAGGGCATATATGCCCTTAGAGTGGAATGCAATTGGGTCATAACACTTTTCTTCTCCAATTTTTCCTTGCTCTTCTTTGCTATATCATCTTAATAGCAGAAAACTGTTTTTTTCCCATCCTTTTACCTGTTATACATAGGAAATAATTTTAAATTATTTTCCAGTCCATTAAGTAGCTGAAATTAAAAATACAGCAAACTGAATTGGAATTTGAATGGTGATGTTAGGGAAACTCATACCTAAATCAAAAGAATCAGAATTATTTTTACTTATGAATAATTTTACTTTTCAGACCCTTACCTTGAGTAGTTTATGTAGTGCTGGACACTATATTTTTGTAAAGGTTTAATTGCTCTTCAGGGGAGAGCTATTATACAAATTATACCAGCTATCAATGATTCAAGTTATAAGGAAAGACTGAAAAAGATAAGCATATTCTCAGTGGAAAAGAAGAGGTTTCTTGGAACCCAATTGAAGTTTTAAAAATTATGAAGAGGACTGATAAAATTGATCCTAGCAAGCTCTTTACACTTGTAAGACCACAGAACCTTGAAGACATGATCTAAAAATTAGAAAGTTGGGAACAAGAAAAGAAATGCTAAGGCATAACTATTCTACACAGAAGGATTAGAAGCGTATGGAATAAATTACTATAAAGGGCCCCTGAAGCTAGAAGCATCATGGAATTCAAGAGGGAATGAGATGAATTTCTAAACAAAAGGAGCAGATAGAGGGGTGGCAGAGAAAATATTCAAATGGAAATAAGGGAGACAATAAGGAAGAAGCAAGAGAAACAGAAGATCCTTTCCCACTTATTTCTCTGGTTCTTATTGCTGGTACTTCTCCCTGGATATTGATTTACTATTATCTAAAATCATGCAGCAACCCTGTAGCACAAGTCAGTCAGTCTTCCTGCAGAGATTATTTTTATGTAATTGAGGGGCTCCTTGATTTTGGACCATGTCATCTTTGATGATATCTTGAAAATTAACCTACTGACCCTAGCCTATTTACTCATACTGGACAACTATACATCAAGGAAAACCCTGTCAAAGAGACATGGCAGTACAAACTGAGCAGAATGTCTTTCCTCTTCCAGCATTCCAGATACTGCTGGCAAGTGCAAGTTATTGGAATACCCAGCACCTTGTTCCTGGGATGTCAGTCTGCTCAGGAATTGAAGTTCTCAAAGCTGTCTATTACTAAGAGACACAGAGAATGCAGTTATATGAATATTTGATCTAGTGAAAAAGCCAATTTATGAAATTCCAGTTTCCAATCACAGCTACTCGTTTCAAGCCCCACAACATAATTTACTGCATTCCCAAGAAACAGCAGCAGAAATTTGAGGTGATATTACAGATTTTTACCATATATGTTGTTTTCATTTTCCTGTGACTGTGCAAACCAATAAGAAATAGCAAAGGCTCTGAAGCTGTACATACTCAGAAAGATAAGATTCCATTGATTTACTTTCAGACACATATATTCAGAATGACAGTTTTAGTTACAGAGGAATGAATGGCTGGAAAACTCATGTGCACCTGAGAAAGCTTCTTGGTTTTCGCTGTCGACTGATACTTACATCTACTTTTGAAATCTAATTATGTCTCAACAATATTCAATATTTAAAACCTAATTATTGCTCAATTGCTCCATTCACTTCTAGTCCACTTTACCTGTTTATGATTTTTATGTATGATGCACGTTATCATGTCAAAAAATCAGGATGTGAACAACAACACATTGAAATCCTAGAGTTCACCTAATTTATTGCCTTATAGCTTTCAGGAATGCACCAAAAATGACAAAAAAAAGGTTGGTATATATGGTAAATAGTAATAATATCCTCTCTTTTGTTTTCTTGGAAGTGGAGGAGGTTTGAAAGGATTAGACAGTTTCTTTCAACATACAGCTTGAGTTTTTTTTCTGGAAGAAAATGTACAGCTTTTTTCCTCTGCATTTTAAACATTAATTTCCAAGGTATCAATGGCTAATTATTCAGAAGTTACTTTAATGTTTCAGATAGGGAATAAGTAGCCTTGGGGAGAACAGATCCTGCTTTTAAAGTAAGTCTAGCTATATAGAGGATTATTACCACAAGATATCCACTGGATAGAGTCATTGCTATTTCTTCCTCTGTTCAAAGATAGAAGCAGAGTGGTAAAATCAAAAAGAAAACAATAGTTGGGGCTCTAGAGTACAGAAGGATTTACTGCCATCAGCTGTTGACCCCACCTCATGTTGGAAACAGTGGAAAAGGAAATTCATTTGTTCTTTCCATCCTATTTTACACTTCAGTCTTTCTTGACCCCACCTTCTCTGGTCTTTGGTGAAACTCTGGACTATAAGCTGGACAGCTGGAAGCAGCACATCTTAGCCCTCTCAGGGAAGGTCCAAAAACTTCATCAGTCACACCCCAATAGCAAGCTCTTCAGGGCCAGGAGTACCAGAGTGGATTGCAAGCAAAGAAGAAAATTGAAATGATATTTCAAAGAAAAGTTAACACTTTCATGTGGTTATATCATTGGTGACAGCTTTTGGAAACTTCTTCCCACAACAGTAAGCCATCCAAGTGGTCCTGTTACAAAACTGTTAAATGAGAAGTAACACACATTTAAACTCTGTCCAACAACAATCCTATCATATTCTTTCCATATGAGAAAAGGAATGTCAAATGACAGAGACAACAACCCTCACTAGGAAGTGCAACAATTTTTCTCAATGATTGTAATGGATAGCTCATATCTTGTCCTCTCCATTGCTCAGTCAGGAAGAGAAAACAGCATGGACCAGGGCCCAGCCAATAGGTCCTTGGTTCAAGCCGTGTCCCCTGATTCCATTTCCACTACACAGCTTCTGGATCTCCTCTGGGGTCACTGAATATCATATTCGGAAGACATGCTGATTATTTGGAGAGTTCAAAGTTCATGAAATAATGTGAATACTCCTCTGCAGGCGGAATGATTGGTGGGGTTTTCATCCAAAACTGATGACTTGTTTGCACACCTTCACATGTGGGATCAGAACATGGGGGAGTCTGGGGAGTACAGACTGTCAGGATTGTGTTGGAGGACTCTGCCATGGAGAAGAAGCTAATCACGTTATAAAATTTTTTGTACTCTCTTTTCTGAGTAGTCTCTGACGTGTGCTCTTTCCGAAGAAGTGTCTGGAGATAACTGGGAAAGTGCTCTGTGGCAAAAGTCAGAAGCATATATGAGACTCCACTAACAGTCAATGCCATGAATGATATCAGGCCACAACTTACGTCTGTCAACTGGACCTAATATAGCAGGCACTATAATGAAACCAAGCTTATCTAAATCTTTTCCCGGAATATTTCTATTCCACTTTCCAGCTTATGTCAGCATGAAGTATTATGTCACCACAAACTTGTTTGAGGCATTTTGGTTAAATATTTGTGAAAGAAAGCAAGCACCTTATGTCTTGCTAATCAAATATATTGGTATCTCAGACTGTTAAAAACATATCTATACCCAATTTATAACAGCTGTGTACCTTACATTGGACTTAATAGTATAGACAGCCTCTGAGTTTGGGATGTGAGTTTCAATGGAGGAAAAATCCCTATTCAGTGCTCTGATTATTCTGACCAGAAATCTGTCCAAATTTAGCCACAGATTTTTAGGTCAGAGCTGGAGCCTGCTTTTCCCTTCTGCTAGACCTTATGACATGTTGATCATAGAATCATAGAATTACTTGGGTTGGAAAAGATATGTAAGGTCACCAAGTCCAACCATAAACATAATACTGCCAAGCCCACCACTTAACTATGTCCCTACATGCCACATCTACATGTTTTCTTTGCAGGGATGGTGACTCCACTGCTTCCCTGGGCAGCCTGTTCCAATGCTTGACAATCCCTTCTGTGAAGATTTCCTAATATTCAATCTAAACCTCTCCACATACAACTTGAGACCATTTCCTCTTGCCTTACCACTTGCTGCTTTGGAGAAGAGACTGATCCCCACCTTGCTGCAACTTCCTCTCACGTAATCTCAGAGAGAGATAAGGTCTCCTCCATTTCCCCAAGCTTAACAATATCTTTCTTGTAGTGAGATGTCCAAAACTGAACACAAAATTCAAGGTGTGGCCCTCAGTAGTAAAGAGGGACAGTAATTTCCCTAGTCCTGCTGTCCACACTATTTCTGGTACAACCAGGGTGCCATTTATCTTCTTGGCCACCTGGGCACACTGCTGGTTCATGGTCAGCCACTGTTGACCAGCACCTTCAGGTCCTTTTCTGCCAGACAGCTTTCCAGACACTTTTCTCCTAGCTTGTAGTGCTGCATGGTGTTGTTGTGACCAAAGGGCAGGACCTGGTACTTTGCCTCATAGAACCTTCTACCATTGGCTTCACTCCATTGATCCAGCCTGTCCAGATCCCTCTGCACAGCCTTCCTTCTCCTGCCATCTTGGTGGCATCTGCCAACTGACTGAAGATCCATTTGATTTCCTCATCCAGATCATTGATAAAGATATTGAACAGGTCTGGTACCAATACTGAGTCCTGGAGAACACTATTGGTGACCATCCATCAGCTGTTTTTAACTCCATTCCCCACAATTCTCTGCACATTTTAATAGATATGTGCTCTTAGCTCACCTTGAGTTTCAGCTTGTGGGTCTGGCAAAGATTCTTTTCATTGTAACAGATGTTGCAGAGGAATACTGAGGGTTAGCAGGACCTCTGTAACCATCCTGTGACCTCCATGCAGCAGGAGCAGCCTGCAAGGGATACCAAAGTACAGGTAAGAGCAGCAAGGATCCTATATCTGACATCAGAAAACAGACTAAGACTCTTCCCCTAGCTGCCCCTAAGCCCAACCTGCCCATGATTAGAATCACAGGTCTGAAATTTGAATACAAATACTTTTTCATGTTTTCTTATCCTGTGTTTTCACATCTATTCCCTCTTTCCTTATAACCACATACTATATTGTATAACTGTTCAGATCACCATAATTTAACCAGCAGAGTACCATTCTAGTCTGAGAGTAGACACATTGATACATGTTAGTCTGTTTCTCTTTAATTACCTGAGAAAGAGAAAAGCAATGATACTATAAATATAGAAGATGCCGAATTTTTAGGACTACTGGTTCTCCAACCTATTGTTAAGCAGCACATACAAGTGTTTTGTGTATGCTGAGATTAATTTCCAATACGCAGTTTCCCTTGGGATATTTATATTCTTCCAATAAGCATAGAACTGTCCATCAAAAGTAACTTTATATATACCCACACAGCACACACACACACACACACACACACACATACACAATCACTGCCACAAACTTTTTGGGGTTTCTTCTTTAAAGAGCTGCAAATATGACTAACATTTTCTCTGCACAATGACATGTTAAGGTAGGTGGCTGTTCATTTCAACAGAAAATTGAAACAGAAGTACGTGTTTTATTTTCTTTCTTCCCCCCTTCTTTCCACTTTTGCAAACAGTTAAGTTAAAGAATCTCCTGTCTGAGAGGTAGAAACTATTAATGCAAAGAGAGAAAAATAATTTTGTAAGAGATGCTTTGGAGTCCAGCCTATTTTGGTTTTTTTACTCAAATCATTTACTTCTAATTAGATAAGAGAAAAAAAAAATTCCAAAGGGGAAAATACATTTTTTTCCCCACAAATTGCTTCCATCATTTCTGAACTCTGCTAAGCATTTTTAATAGATATGTGCCCTTAGCTCATCTTTTGCATGCTAACAATTTAATCTGAATACCAATATAGACACAAAATAAACGATTGTTTCCTGCCAGAGGTATCTGCAGAAGAAATCTTGGAGTAAAACATTGTCTTTGCAGCTCATTGTGTCTCTAATTAGACTGGAAGGAGGCAGAAGCTTGCTGGTGTCAGTCTGTGTTTAGCATGCCCTGGAGCTTCAAGCTCCTGTGGGTATCAAAGTGCACTAATTAAATGAGGGGTCCACAATACCGCACTAAACATCAGAGTGAGAGAAAGAGTCCAGTGTCCTCAGTGCCTTTGAGAATCCATGGCCCACGCTAATTACCCATTGTTGAATTGACTTCCCATTCTACAAGGAGTGAATGGTGCCTCTCTCCCCCCCTTCCCCCGGCCTCCTCCCCCCCTTAGATTTTACCATCTTTGCTTTGGCCGCCTAATTAATCTTATGGAAATCTCCCGAAGCCAGATTCCAGCAAGGTTGCCCCGATGTTTATAATTTGATTTGTGATGATAAAAGTGAAGACACCCGGTGATGGAACAGTGTCATTTTCAACACTCTTGAGAATCGAAGAGGCTATCAATCTTTCCCACGTGCATGGCAAACTGATATCCTAGAAAATTAACTTCAATTAATAACAGAAATCCCCAGACACTCAGGGAAGTAGAGACGCTTTGAAAGAGAACCTTCAAAGATGTCTCTGGATTGTCTTTTATATGCAGACTCTTCTTTTTATATAGAAGAGACTCACAATAAGGGAATGTGTGGTGAAGGGGGGAGTTCCTCCTGTCCCCTTTTAATCTGAGCAAAATGAGGTAACATTTTATATTTAGTTTAGGAAGAAGTTAACCAAAGGTCTGTAGGTTAAATCTGTTTTTATTTCCTCTGTGTAGTTAGTACTACTTAATGGATTGTACTTCACATATCACTGAGGAAAAGAAATTTAAAATAAATGTTTTTTACCATTATGCTCCCCCCAAAAAATGCTGGGAAGTTAGGGGTTGGACTGCTTGTCATTGCCAGTCTTCTTTGCCTTGACAGAATTTGTGATCTAAAGCTGAATATTCTATCAGGAAAAAAAGACTTGTTAAGATTTTACGTGTTCTAATAACTGCAATGACACAGATACTAAAGATTCCTATTAAAGCAAGTCTCATTCCTGTGAAACTGTGCAACACCTGAATTTTACTCTACAAACAATCTGCCATGTCTGTATTTCTGAGTGGCGTTTCTATATTGCTATTTTATGGGACAGTTCGTTAGACAACACAATTACAGTTTAATACTAGCAAAATAGAAATATATGTAACATTTTCCCACTTCTGATACCAAAAAACTCCTTGTTGAACAAAGAAGCTTTAAAAGATCATCCAGTAATATTTTCTGGTTTGGGTTGGGGATTTTTTTGCATAATATGCCATGGAAAACAACTTAAAATTTATGATTAACAATTACCTTGAGGTGGTCCATAACCAAAACTTACTACCCAGTATCTTGCTTGGAGTTTATCTTCCAAGATAAACTTCCAAGAAATTTTCAAGGTAGCTTGAAACAAACTTAAGCTACAGTCTTAGCTTAGCAGCAAGAATGGGTTAAGTTTATTGCATTTCAGGTTCTTGTTATAACCACAGTCACGTGAATGAATTCATGTTGTGCCATTTCTTGCTCTCATTACAACCTTTGTTACAAGAATGAGGTATTAGGATTTTAATGCCTCATATATTCTGTGAATTATGTTAGTGTGCTGTACTACTTTGACCTTTTAAGTATTCTGTAATTTGATTGGCTGGTAATTCTAGTCCTTTTCCTGTTGACAGCCTCAATAACCTTTCAGACAAAGGTGGAATGGCAATACAACCGAAATACAGATATTTAAGAATACAAAATATAAAGGATGGCTATAATTCTTTGGGAGAAGACAAAATTTCAATTTTTCTAGCACTTAAAAATTGAGACATAAATAGAATACAGAATAAAGAATGCATTCCAAGGATAAAGTTTGGGTTAAAAAATTAAAGTGATTTTTTAAAGCTTATTTTGTCATAACTTGTAATATTCTCTTTGCCAGCTTTACTTGACAAATATATGATTGAAATTTTTACCATCTTTTTTATATTTCCATATCATATGAAATTTTCTTAAATGCAAATTTTATGTCTTCAGTATCTAGATCTACTTTTCAACTTTTTTACCAAATTGTGAACTCCATAAATAAGTATACAGTAAGTACCTGACTGGCTTTGTGAGGCTCTTAGTAGTAACAGTAATCCACATGTCATATGCCAGGTGTACAAAGTACCATGAATACATAAAAAAATAGATGTCTATTACTATTTGGTACTATCATCTGCACATTCACATTTAACAATTGGAGAAAGTTATCTGTTTGTCAGAAGCTGCCACTTGGGTTTGGTTTTTTTGAATAATGCATTTTGTGTAAAAATAGCCCTCAGTGACAAACAACACTAATTAGAATGAATGCACACTTACTGTATTTTCCACTATATGTAAAATAAAACTTGAATTAATGTCACAGAATGCAGTACACTTTGCTCTAAAAAAATCAGTTCTTTTCTCCAAATGAATTCTTCCTCTGAAATCCCAAATGAATTCTTCCTCAGAAATCCTTGCTTATTAAAAAAAAATGGGCTGTTTTAAATTATCTGTAACTATATTTTTTACTTTTTGTTTTGTTTTGTTTTGTTTTTACTGTTTGGAGGGCTTTTTTATTCTTTCATAGAATTCCTTATGGGCAACCCAAACAAACAGTAGAAAACCTTCACGTAGGTTTCTGATTTAGTATCCTTTCAAATCTCCCCATAACTATGCCAAACCCAGCTTGATATAATTTGGGTCCGAATTGCTATAACTACACCTATTGGTAGATATACTTGACCTTCTTTTTGTTTTGGTATTTCAAGTACAGTTTTTCTTTGATTAGTGGGTTTAGCTGGCTTTCAGTTTTGCCTGTGGACTCCGTATGAGGCTTAAAGTGGCATACAGTCTTAAGGCCACTTCAGAGACTTCTTTCTTTCTCAATGAAGGAAATGAAAGAATGGATTCTATCTTTTTCATGACACCATTTACCAAGTATATTTAGAGAAGGAAAGATCTTTCAGGGTTCCTACTTAAGTGAGGTATGAACTTCCACTCTTCTACTTGGCAAAGAATCTAGGTCAGTTCCAGAGACCACAGGTTAAAAATTTTAGGAATATTAAAGAGTATGGCATTGGTGCCTGTACTTGTATGAACAGAAAGACTGCAGATGTATATCACTTTCAGCCTATCTCTTTAGTACAATGTCACAAATTTCACACAGCGCAACATGAAACCAATCATCATACAAAATAAGCCATACACACAAGTTGTTTGGTAAAGTTTCAGCCCAAATTTTGTGAAGTTGTTGGGAAGCCTCTGAATCATAAACAAAAATGTCAGTAATAGAAAGTAGATTACAGTAATGTACCATATTCTCAGTCTGTAAAAGGCAATGGCTTCTTAGAGGCTTTGGAATTTTAAAAGCCTTATCAATATTTTTTTGGCATGCGGATGTGACTAAGAAGTGGCAGAGAAGTTATGTTCTCTCTATTACCATGTGAGGCAAACACTAGGCCCCAAGTACAAGCTGGGACTAGAGTGAGCCTGGAAACCATTTGAAAAAGACCAAGTAAAAAGTGTTGTGTTTTTCAAGTGAAGCTGCAACTACATGACTGTAATGGTTTCCTGTATAAGTCTCTAAGTCTCATCCACTGATGTAGGTTTTGTCACCATGCAGGCATCTACTGCTTTTTCAAATGCCATGGATTGTCTGAGACATTCAAGGCTGAAAAAAGTCACATTAGAGCTATTCTTCTTCACACCATTAAATCAGCAGTTTCTGATGGGAAACTGATTTACTCTACATTACTTATAATGATGGAAGACACCCTCTGATTAGTCAACTGAGTTTTAACCCTAGGGTAGGATTCAGTGAGATTCATTATCTGGATGAAGATACTGAATTGTGGTCTTCACAGAAAGATGATCTTATGTGACCTTGGTAGATGTCTGCTATATGAGCCTGACAGAGTTCAAGTAGTATTTGGACAACACTCTCAGACACATGGTGGGGCCCTTGGGGATGGTCCTGTGCAGGTCCAGGAGTTGGACCTGATGGTCCCTTCCAACCTGGCATATTTTGTGATTCTGTGATTATGTGCTATTGCAGTCAATGGATTCAAGAGACGAGTGCAGCTCTCCAAATGAGTTTGCAGGGTGGATAGAGTGTCTAGTAGGCTTTACGGATTGTTTTAGCTAGTCACCAGTACATGGGGATCACCAGCTGTTTCAGATACTTAATTTGGGAATGACATTGACAATGGTTTTATATTTGCACCTAGGACCAGTTTTGCAAGAATGGAAGGAGCAACTCCATCAGTTTTTCTTATCATTACTGCTTTCCCATAATTATTACATTTTTACTTTCTTTCATTGAAGAATTAGGTTGTTTATCAATATACAAATTTTCACACATGGACAGTTTATTCTAATCCAAATATGTTCCTATTATTACATAACACAGAAATGTTACAAATAATTCTAAGAAGATGGATATCAAATGTCTTTCATCATAAAACTATCAGGTGTGATTTTATGAAGATACTAACATCTTTGATGGCAATGTTTTTTAGTATTGATGGAAATTATTCTTTCTTCTAATTGAAAACCTCAATTTTCATGTCCAAATGAAGTGGTTTATCATTTTACCAGCAGGAGGTCACCTCCACTGGAATTAAGGCTGTTTAATAAACTGAAAATTAAATAAAAAGGAATAATGTGTTGTAGTAAAAAGCTTTATATTCAGTAAGATAATCACTGTACTTCATGTACTCCTTCTTAAACTGCTTTTTCATGTCCTCTGGAGGTCATCTGTGAGTAGCCTAGGAATAATATTTTAAACTTCATGCTTTGCTCCCTGAATAACATCCAAGGTACCTATTTTCCCGTTCTGGTAAATGATAATGCAAATCAATTCCATGTAAGTAGTGGAAGCCTGGCAAGTAAATCTGGATCAATCTTTCTTCTCAAAACTGGCTGTTGAAAGGACGTAGAATGACGTCAAGTAGTTTAGAAGTCAGTGAAGGCAAAAAACTCAGGTTAGAGAAAGTGGCTGACAAGACTAGGTGATTCAAGCCTATTTCCTCTGACAGAACTGTTGGCTTCATTCCTTTCTCATTTAAATTAGGAACCACTCCACTACAGTCATTAAAGTTATACTAATAAAAAAAATCAGGTTTGACATTTTATGAGCTTCAAAATAGGCCGTAAATTCTGTTATTTATTGGTCCATGGAAAAGATCACCTCTCTTTTCACTGACCCACCCGAAGGATAAGTAATACTTCATTACAGTTCACATGAGGAAAGAAAACAAACAAACAAAAAAAGTCTTCTACATTTATTAGGAATTGGGACCTCAGTTCTGATCTTAGTTTCAGATAATAATATAGAGGTCAGAGAGTGCCTTTATAATCAGATATTTCAAACGAAAGATTAAGTTCCCAGATATATAAACAAGCTATCTAGGGCTAACAAATTCCTGTGTACCCCCTAAACTATGGTAACTATGAAAGTTCATACTACTGGTTCATTCATGCATGATTACTCCCTTTGACTCACCTTCTAAAGGTCTGATGTGCTAATATGTGCATCACTCACTGCTGTGCTGAGGAACACAAATAGGTTCCAAAACAGGTCTGGAAGACCTGATTCAGTGAGCTTGCATACTTTCTCAAGGTATTTTCCTTCATTTAGAGAAAGTACCTCAGGATTTTAAAACATGATGTATTCAGAGAAGTTGCACAGCAGCTCCGTACATAACGCACACTTCCCTGCCTTTCAGCAGTGAGAGAAAAAACTGAGACTGTGGTATTGGGAATACTTGCCCCAGCCTCTTGCGCTACTCTCTTCTGAACAATATCTGTGCACACAAGAACTGCTCCACTGGGAACAGATGTGATTCATTAGGTTGGGAGACTTATGGACAACTGAAAACCAGGCAGTGAGATTTCTCAGTTGTCCCTACATTTACAATGCAGGAGGAAAGAAGAAAATCTCATCACATGTTAACAGATAAAACTCAGTAAAGGTGATTAAATTTCTCTCCATCTACCCACACATAGCTGCCAGAAGCTGCACAATGTCAGAAGTCACACACCACTTTAAAAATAAAGGAGTACATGAGTCATGACAGCTGTGACAGACATTTTCACTTGCAGTGATGAAGAATTA
This sequence comes from Scytalopus superciliaris, assembly GCA_013400415.1. Lineage (NCBI taxonomy): Eukaryota > Metazoa > Chordata > Aves > Passeriformes > Rhinocryptidae > Scytalopus > Scytalopus superciliaris. The sequence goes on along the minus strand of VXBX01004814.1, from coordinate 188,128 downwards.
AAAAGTCAAAAATGTGGAGGTTTGAGTGTTTTGAGTGTTTCCTTCTTATTTTCTTTTTATTTACAGTGCTTTTCAAACTATTTAGTACTCTAGAAAAGATATTGCTTAAAGAGTGTTCAAGCTGGAATACACAGCACCCACAGACACCTCACAAATAACTTGTTGGGACACAAAAAATTATAATCAGAAGTAATAACTATGGGGGGAGAAATAAACTGATTTTTGTCAAAGAAACAATCCTTTTGGTTAGGACTTCTGATACCAGTCCTTGAAGTATCACTTTCAAGGAAAATATTTCAAAACCAAAGATCACAGGAGCTACAAGTTCAAGTGCTTCTCATGGTCTCCAGGCATATTCATTCCTGCTTTCATCTTAATAATCTATGACCCTCAAGTTCCAATGCAGGAAAATAAAATTGTTTTCAAAATCAGATAATTCAGTGACCTCATTTTGATCATTACTTTCACAGAATCTCGTATTTGAAACAGCTTGACATTTTTTACTGCTTACCCAATTTCTACTTCTTTGCAGGCCCAAATGAATCATACTGAAGGGAAGTATTTACTTTTTCTTCTGTCAGGAAAAATATCATCTGATTGCAGCTGCAAATGAGATCAGATCTGGCAAAGGAAATAAATTGGCAAGACCATTTTACCTGATAAGATTAAAAAAAAAAAAATCAATTTGATAAATCCAGACTATAGGGTCATCTCTGATTTGTTGGATAGTATACAGAAACTATAGATGGATCATGCTGAGCCAACTGTATATTGCATCTTAAATTCAGATCACCAAAACATTAAGGTTAAAACAGCCATTTTATGCTGATTCAAGTTGGACTTTAGAAAGTGATAAACTAGCACTTTTATCTTCAAGCAATCCTTGATAAGACTTTTATTACATAAGCAAACAAAGCAGTTAAAAAGTCTCAGAAGAGCAGTTGCTGTACTTGCTGGCAGGAAGAACAATGATATGTGTTTTATTCCTTTTCTTATGGAGAGTACTAAAAAGTTCCTCTTGTTGAAAATCTGAGTTTTTAATTGGGATAGAATAAAATACTTAACAAGAGACAGTGACTTTGCCTCAAGATATTCTCAGGTGCAAAAGGGCAAATAAGGATTTTCTGCCATCAAAATCAGTTTCACTGCAACAACTAAGCTTTGGAATTTTTTTCCTGTTGTGCCGTATTGTAAATTCAACCAGTTTGCTGAAATATTTCAGAATAGGTCCTTGTGACCCAGTCACTTTTCAAGTATTATCCTCCAGGTGAATATCTCCATTTCATATAATCTTCATCTCATAATATACTATTTCGTATTTTTCTGCTTTGATTCTCACCTATGTGAACTTATTTTCACTGCATATTACTGAACTGTGCAGACCCCATATTATTTTCAGTCCTTACAGTTACTTGCAACACCTTTTAATTTTATATAATTTTCAAATATGAAATTTATTATTAATGTCTTTTGGAAGAATAAAAGAATTAAACAGAATTAAATAGCCTCTGTCTATAAAGTAAAGTTCCATATCTGTCAAATGACTCCATGTTTATGCTAATGAGATTGAATAGCAGAATGACACCTCCTGAGTCTCAATTCCAGCACATTGGAGGTGACAGGTCCAGAACAAGCAAAGCAAATTCAGAAACAAGAGAGTAAGCAATAAACTTAGAATATCTTTGTGTTCTTTGAAACACCTTGGTGAAACACGGTCATTCCCTGCCCAAGCACAAACCAATAAAAATTTTTACCTCCAGCCCAGCAATGAAGAAAGAGCCATGAGGCTTCCAAAGACAAGTGGGCATTTTCAGAGAGCAGGTTGTGCATAGATGCAGCAGTCAGCCCCCATATATATTCTAGAAAAAGCAGCCCACAACAGAAGAAAGAATTAACCATGCAACTGGTTTTGAGCTTAGTTACATTAATAATACATTATCAAACTTGAAATTGTCAGCATATGCATTCAGAAAACAAGATTATTAGAAATGGCTTTACAAAGAATTGAAAAGAAAAGAAAGATGTTTCATTCTGAGACTATAAATTGTTTGCAAAATATTTGGCCAATAATCAGTCTATACTCTGTTTTATTTAACATACTGTGATAATAAATATCTTTAGCTCAACTTCATAAAAAAGTCTCTTTCCCTTTGGAAACAAAAAGTAATCAAGCAAATGAAAACTATCCCACAGAAGCACAGTAGTGTTTGAACATCAATTTGACAGGTACTATAGATTCCCAATTACGGGGTTCTGAGTACCATACAGGAGTATACTGCTGGAACACTATATGAATTCTTCACAAAGTAATTTGAAAAATAAAAGTTTTAGTATAAATCAAAGATGATATTGGAAAATGGACTCAGTCGGATGAATTTCACTGATACTTCAAAACCATGACCTTGACTTATTTCTGTTTAACACACATCTATTATCACTAAACCAGTAACAAGGAGATCTGAACTCAGTATGAAACAAGAAAGTTATCTCTGTAGCAGATTCACTCTAAGCAGTCCTATGACATCAACATACATTTGTATGCGAGTGACAAGAATCAAAGCGTGTTCAGTTCTAATCTATGCCTTCCTTACTATTTTATGTCTAGGGAAAGGATGAGAGGTGTGCACTACAGTCTTTGCAGATCCCTCTGAATGAATGCAAAAGATGACAGATTTTATTAATCTTCTTTTAACACCTTATTTCATAATGTATTCAGAGTTTTGCTTTTCCATATTTAAATAGGAAAAAAATTATTTGGACAGTGAAGAAAACTGGGGGGTCAGGTGGGGCAGGGAGCACTGGCTTTTTATTCTTTACACAGAGATTTTTCCTTATCATTGTGCTTGATAGTATGCCAAGAGAGAAACTTGTAGAAAGACACAAGTGTGTGCTTCTTCTGCAGCATATCTNATTGTTACCAGAAATTTGAGGCTCGTGTTAAACCTCATGTTTGAACCTACCATAGAATGGGACACACAGTAACTCCACAGGCTTTCTTATTCCTGGAGAGCCAGGGAGAAGACAACAGCATCTCTCCATAAAGGGTCTCTTGCGTCAGAAGACAGACAGTCATGTTTTAGACAAGGCAGTTCCCTGTGAACACAACTGGTGATCTACATTGCATGCTGGCACTCTCTATCCTAAGACAAAATTCAAAGATAAAAGCCCATCCTGAGAGTTACAGTCTCCTACAGGAATTTGGCAATAGTGATCTGAGAGATTCCACTTTTCGCTTTAGAAATAAAGCTCTCATCCTACAAACTTGCAAGCCCTAGAAACTGAAATCTTAAGGGATCATGAGAGATCCTGTGAATTCATTCACAACAATCCTGGAAACATAGCAGGGTTTTAATAACAAAGTGTTCATGCCTTTTCAGTTCAGCAGTCCTTAACGAACCCTTATTTTACAAAACTATGCCTCCACAGCTGAATAATGAGTACATACACACACAAACTGCTTCAAGACTGAGTAAAAAAAAAAAAGAATGACAGAAATTTGGGATCTTTGCCTCTTTTTAAATAGCTAAAAGGGATCCTCAGAGACATATAAGCCATAAGCACCTAGATAGATCAATAGACCTGTTGTCTAGATAGATAATATCCCTGGTGCTTTCTCTTTTGCTTACAAGACTGGGGCAAAAACACTGTTTAAAACAACATCATACTTTGTTGCAATTGGGGATATGATAGGAGTTGTAGCTGATCTCAGCACTACCTGCTTTTAAAATATAAGTCGAGCATAAAAACAATGTTGGCTCGTCTTAGAAGTAATGTTTGGTATTTTCCCCTGTAAATTTTCTTTCTGAAATTGGTTAAATATTCCTGAGGATTGAAAGCTTTTAAAAATTCAAATTTTTGCATGACTTGTGGGAATAAGTTACTGTTCCCTATCACGTAAAGTGGGAACATGGTAAAGTTAATATGGTGCAAATGAAACCTGGCAAAATTTAGACTAAATTCTATAGGAAACAAAAAGTGAATGAGCATGAGATAAGCTTCTAGTGCTTCAGTTTTTTGTAAATTCAGACTAAAACATGCATTTGGAAGACTATTTGGGAAGCATGCTCTTCTGTAGGAACTTCACCTAAGATGAAGAGTCACTGTCGAGCACCTTTCAAAGTCCTTAACCATAGACATGAGGGGAATATCCCTTTAAGAGGCTGCAGTAGTGTTCAAAAAGTATACAATACCTCTGGGTGAGCACTTGGTTTTTGCTTGAGTCATTCAGAATAATATGAATTTTTAGACGGATAATCCCAATAGAGAATCTGCTGAATCTATTCAACCTTTCCCCAGTAGTTCGAAGAGCAACAGTTCTTTTTCTTTCTTTCCCTTGTTCCCTTCCTCTTTCTCTTCCCCTCTCCCTTCCTATTTCTTTTCCACTCTCTCTCTTTCAATTCCTTCTTTCCTTCCTTCCTTCCTTCCTTCCTTCCTTCTTCACTTTGAATTTATAGAAAGACTCTGTGGCCTTGAAATGAAAGATGGTAGGGCTCAAGAGTGAATTCTGGCTTCACTTTAAAAGGCATGTTTACAATGCCAGTCTGAAGTACTTTGCTCTGGCACAACTTGAAGTCCTGAAAAAGGGGAGAATTGAGTTTGAAATGTGGTTTAATAGTATTCCTCTACATTTTCAAAAACCAGGAAGGACTAGAACATGAAGTTGATCACACAACATTTAGGTATATGAAACATATATTTATACTCTCCTTTTTCCTACTCTACTCTTATTTTAGGACACTAAATTCAAAAAGGAACGTCCCTGGAGCATTCATGTTTTGGGACAGCTTCTGTGCACAGTTACTCAGCTGCAATGTTTTTCCCAGAAGAAACACTGTGCCAAGATTCTTGCAGACAGTCTCCAAATTCTTTGACTGGTCAGAGAGAAAAACTAGGCTTTAGAGTTTGTAAGACTTTTCCTAAAGTAATCAGTTCCCTGGATTGAGAACAAGCCACTACAGAGACATATCCCAATAAATTAATGGATATTTTGGGGCCAGAAATCATAAGACTTGTATCATATCATGTTCATCTAATAACTCACTATTTAGAAGCAGAACAGAGCAAGACTAATTGCCTTATAATACTTAACAGTTGATATAAATACTATTCCACTACATCAAAGGTGAAGTCACACAGCAGCTAAGTATACAAATGACTTCTAATAAAGTAGTAATTTTTCTGTACTATATAAATGCAATCATATTAAACTCAAATCAGTGAAATGCTAATTCACTTTTTAATGAGTTCCTTTCCAATTTCAGATTTTTTTAAGCAACTTTCAACCGGTTTGGTTAAATATGGTTAATAAGATGAAAAAGAGTGGTTTTTAATTAACTCAGACAAAATATTCCATTGTATATATATGAGCTTTTAGAACAATGTGAGGTTAGATTAGACTTTAGCTTTTTTTCTGTTTCAGCTTTTTGTGAGTTCTGAACTTTGAATACAGCAAGCTGAGGTGTGGAGGAGAGATATCATATCCTCCTCTCTGAGAAAAGCACTTAGCTTTCCTTTTGGAGATGACTGCAGTATTATTGACTAGGACATGTTCTTCTTTCTGATCCGTGAGATAGCACAAGGATTGCAACCCTTAAGCCTGGTTATCCCATAAAATTTAAATGGGTCATTATGAGTTTCGGCGTTGGCTCTAACATTGTACAAAAGGACAGGAAATTATTTTTGAGGTCCCTTTAAGGCCTGTGTCCTAATTCATAGATACTCTGAACACAAATTTATTTCCCCAAAGCTTAGGAAAAATAACATACCCTATTCACCTCTGGCTATTTGCTCTCTGCAAACGTGACTGAAAGCTGGCCAGAATCAGCTGAAATCATGAAGCCAATTTCAATGGGTTATTCAATCAGGGTCTTTGAATGTGTGATTATATGACCATTATCAAGCCAGCAATGAAAAAGACCTGCTTACTTATTCCCATTCCATGGACACAACAATGTTTCTTTTTCCTATGCCATTCTGGTTAGGCATCAGAAGAATTTGCCCTGGCATAACTGAGCTTTGGTCCTGGCCCACTACAGGAACTGGATTGTGTAATAGAGAAGTAGTTTGCTCATTGTTCTTGGCAGACTACTGCTTGTTGCCATCAGAGGGTTCACTAGAGAGAATAAAGTTGGGGTATCAGAGAGACCTGACAGTGTGCAGTGTCCTACTGTGCTTTATCCAGCACAATTCAGCTTAAGAATTATTCAAAATAAAATATAATACATTAGAGCAAAATCTTATTTTTCCACATGCTTGATTTTCTCATGTCATTTGTGTATTAAGATTTAGAATCACTGATTCAATTAAGCTACAGCTTTTATTCATATTTTGCAGCTGTTGGACCTGAATCTGAAGTCCTCCCTGGTCACCAGTTAGAGAGTTTTAATGATTGGGAGTTTGAATCGAGGTCATTATATCATATCCCACGTTACATGCAGGTAATAAAATTCTTTTCCTGCTTTGATTTTAATTGAATACAATCTTTCAAGTGAAACACGATATCAGAAAGCTTTGCTTTGTCTAGATAGTAAAGTAAACGTGGCCTATTATTGTCAAATTTATTGTCATTAAATACTTCTTTGTTACATAAACTCAACATTGTTTCATTTTCATGCTCCCCAGTAACTGATCAAAACGTTTTGGAAAATCTTCAAAACTTGGAACAGTTAGCCTGCAAGATGAGTCAGGATTCATGGTTTCTTTACACGGCAACTTAACTCTGCAAGCCAGGAAACCTCAGTATTTTCAGATTCCCTCCTTCCTTCAATCCTCATAAAACACTTGAATTAAAAAGCTCCCTTTGGCTTCAAAATGTTAATATTCAATTGTTTTAGATTCCCATCTAATTCTGAACACGCCTTGTGGCAGAAACGGCATAACGTCCCCACTATTTGTAGAAACCCTCACAGTCATCGTAAGAAGCTCTTTAGAAGTGGTTCTTTCTGCTCCCACAGCTGGTTAGCCCCTAGCATCTCTCTCCCAGAAGCACCCTGTGTGTGAGTGTTTGGGTGGCACTCTGGAGCAGGCAAGCAGGTGGGATAATGTGCTCACAGAGCATCTGCAAAGTATTTGTCAATCAGATCTTTTGTTACCTAATACTTTTAGCTAAACCTAAAGGATTGACAGCTCTGAACCTAAGCTTACAACTTAGGTAATTCCACATCCACTTGATGAATAATGACGCAGAGATCCTTGTTTATTTGCTTATTCTGAAATCAGATCTTGTTTATTCTGTGCCCCTTTCTAGTCCTGATATATAACTAATTGTTGGCAGATGTGGCAAGTATCTGGGGCCAAGATATATTTGTTTGCACAGTCTGATTTTTGAGTCTTAACCAGTATCAGGCCATTGCAGCTGGTTTTTATCAAGACTCTGAACATTGCAGACAGTCCACCTGGCAAAACATGATTTGCCCATATGACCTTAATATGAAAGCTTTAAATACAGGACTTCTACTCAAACAGTATTTAAAATATCTGAAAGTACATAATTAAATTAACAAATTGAAGTGAAATGCTAATCAGTGTTTATACATGTAAAAATTGCCCTGTGGTTCATATACAATAGTGCAACAGTCTTATTTCTAATTTTGATTTAAAATCTGAACCATATAATAAGGGTGCTAATTGTTTGAGACAATCTTTCCTTTAGCAAGCTAGCCAGCATCTACATTTAATCATCGTGCCTGAAATAAAGCAGAAAGCTAGCATTTGTCTAATGCTTGGAAGCAGAGGAAAAACAACAGCAAAAACACAAACCAGCATGAATTCAGTTTAGCTGGCTAATATCAACACTTCTTTCTTTTCTGAGGAGAATCTCACTCATTCACTGTGCCCCGATGCCAAATTCCTCTTTGTGAGTTGTTTTTATTACTTTCTTCAATTTTTTAAAACAAATAAAAGATTAACATTGGAGTCAGCTTGTTTACTTTAAGCTATAAATTCTCTGAGCCACAGTTAGTACTTGTGTTTTCAACTTTCCATGCTTTTTTATCAGTGAGTGAATGTAGTCAACTTGTTTCACCCATCCAAAAATATTTCAGGGAAGTAACACTGTGGAAGATTGTTTATTTTAAGCGGTAGTGAATAATCTGTAAACTCTGTGTCTACATGATACTCTTCCCTAATAAAATAGAAAACACATATTCATTTGTTTTCTGTATTTATTTTGTCACTGTCAAAAGCAAATCTGAGAAGAGGTACAGGCTGTTTAGGATTATGTCAGCTTGAAGAGTGGAAATTCTTCAAGCTAACATGACTAAAAACAATGCAATTTATCTTGATTTTAATAGCACCTATAATTTCACTGATTATTGCCAAATTTCCAAATTAATTAAAATACCACAATCACAGGAGAAAATAATAATGTGGAATTAATAAAAGATTTTCTATTTTTGTCTCGTACCTTAGGCTCAGAGAACAGTCAATAGTTCTAAATTCACTCTGGAAAGCTTTTCCTTTCCATTCCCCTTCCCTTCTCTCCCCTTCCTCCTCTTCCCTTCCCTTTCCTCCTCTTCCCTTTCCCTTTTCTGTTTGGAGGGGAAAAATCACTGCATACTCAGGAAAAAACAAAACAGATGTTTTGCCCATATGTTCCATACGTTTCACAACACGGCAATGTGAAAGAAGCGCTATGGAACTTTCATAAGGTCAAAATGAGGTAGAAAAGTAATTAAAAACAGGCTATCAATTAAACTCTTTCTCAGCTCATGTCTCTTCTTCACTGATTAGAGTATCTGCATTGTTTTTCCTCAAAATTAAAGCACCACATAAAAACTGTGTTACTTTAGACTTGACTAACTTCCTACAGATCCCACTAGGAAGATCTGGAATGCATCAGGGAATTGCAATTTTTTATGGATGAGCTAAGTTCCTGTAGACTGGTACCTTTATTAGTGCCATAGAAGAAGGAAGAATTACCATATTCTGAGTCTAGTAACATAGCCTAATATATAGGTGTTCGCCATCCATTTACCAGAGAGGACAACCAAAACAGTCCAAAGGTCACAGTCCCAAAACACTACAGAATTTGCCTTTGCAACGTTTCCATCAGATTACTCCCTGGGTACATGAGGTCACTGCTTCTCCTCTCCCTTTTGCTACAGAGCAAGCAGCAGACTTTCCCAGTGATTGCCCGGAGCCATCTGGCAGCATGGACCTGTCTGCAGCCTGGGGATCCTCCTTCATGTATCTGCAGCTCCTCTGCTTGGAAAACTCATTTCCTCTGCCTCTGGGTTGCTCTGCATTTCACTCTGTACAACATGTACTTGGTCCTTCACATTTTCCCTTGTAGAACATCTCTGAAACTGCAGAAAATGCTGATGAGATGTGGACTAAGTTTCTTCTATCGCACATTTACAGCAAAATAGCTGATCTGCCATGATCTGTTATGATCTGCCAATCCACCTCAGTGTTAAGCCCAAAGTAAGGAAAGAAATAATCTGAAATATTTGCTTGCTAGGAAGTACATTGGTGATCATCATTCCAATATATTACACTTTTTGAACAGGATGTACTTTTTGAATATGATATACTTTACTTCTAACTTCAAATGTCTGAGGTAAAAAGGAGGAACTGAGCTGGAGGTTTAGACACCACTGGGCTGTTTATGTGAGTAAGCTGTTCATTCCTGGCTAGTTTAGCATGTCTGTCTAGGAGTGTTCATTATAAGATGATACACTAGTCTCTATTTCTAAACCGTTGAGTATGATTGTAATACCACAGCATGTATCTTCACTTCTAATGGATATGCCCCATGTATTTCACATGGTTTAGAGAATTTCTGCCTTCTCTGTGACAGAAAAAATTAACTTGGTTCACTGCTATGCTAGAAGCAAATAATACAAGACCTCAGTAATTAAGTGTCTGACCTGGAGAATTCCTTTTTCTTTTGTGTTTTGTCCACAGTCCATAAAAAATTTATGCTCTCTCAGGTAACATGCTTCTTTTTATCCACATGTAACGCATTGATCCCCTTTCAATTTGGACTTAGCTTGTTGATTCCACTATCATTCCTGAAGTAACAAATTATATTTTCATAGGCATGGTTAATAATCAATATACACAAGTCATTGTAATTGATCTGAGTATGACCCTTGATCTAGAAAATCACTAATTATAGATATTTAAAACAGAATCAGTTGGATTAGGTGGAACCCAGAGAAAAAACATTGTCTGGACAATTCGCACAATCACTGTAAAAATAAGGTGAAGTAATTTCATTATGTGGCATTTACAGAGTGATATTTAGGCTTCCACTATCTTTAAAAAAGAGGTCTCTGAAGATAGGATATATGTCTTGAATTTTACATATATATGTACAATTATTGTTGACAGATTTAGAAATCTATGTAGAATGGAGTTGTAATTTATTATTAACATTTTCAATTTGTACTTAATACAAATACATTCATGAAAATATTGATACAACTTGGTATATTGCAACCTTCTATATTGAGAAGTGTGAGCTTTCGTTTCAAGCTCCCCAGATCATGCCGCATTCTGTGTGTTACAGCTGCAGCTGTCCTGCAAATATGTCAGTCCCTTAGACCTGAACAGCTCAGGAGAACAGGACTAGAAAACATCTATTTCATACTTGTATGCAGCAACACAAGTTATGACAAATCACCTGAAAGTATTTAACCATATAATTCACACTCACTGTAAAGCCCCTTTGCCCTGCCAAAGATATTTAAAGGCACTTTAATATAGCAGTTAATCAAGCCCAGTGACCAGCTGTAGCTTGGTATTTCCAAGCTTTTATCAGTTTTCACCACAGCTTTCATGTTATTTTTAGAAACTGACTGGAATCAGGACTCTAGTCTGAAGTTGTCTGGGTTTGCAGTGATTGACTTTGGCTCCATTTTCATCACTGTTGCAACCAAAGAAGTGCCTCTGATTCTGCTCAGGCATCCATTCTGCCTTTCTCATCTCCATCAGACTGCACACATTCTGCAGCCATGGACTTGCTTCCAGGAAAGTCCCCATTTCAGTCACCTTTTACAGAAGCCACTTTCTCCTGTTTAGCCAATAAATGGCTGCAAGTTTGGATGACACCGCTGTGATCTGTACAGAGTTATACAGCTGGAACAGCCACAGACAGTATCCCTTACATGTGCTTGAGGACAAAAGAAAGGTGGTTTTAAATTTCAGGCATATGAAGGGACCACACAGCACCTTGAAAGGTTTTGCAAAGAGGGAGAGTGACGTTCAGGGGAATGGGCAAGTAGTTTTGCAGACTGAACCAGAGGAAAGGAAATGTTTTTCTTTCTCAGCGTTGAAAAAAAAAATCCTACACAAAGGCCGGCAACTGGGGCTTTTTGCTAGTAGGGGAATTTACAAATTATCTTGAGCATTGTAATAGTTCATTACTAGAGAGTGGCCACTGCTGACCATGAGAGTAGTCTGTGAGCCATGAGCCAGCGAACAAGGAGGGTGTTAGAGTCTAAGACTATCATTCCTATGAGGCACTCAAAATATGAAGCAGATTGATACTGCTCAAAACAAACACCTGTTTCCAGCTGGCAAACTAGAAATACTCTTTCAAGGGGAAAAAAAAAAAAAAAAAGTCAAAATGCCTCAGTCAAAAAGCCAATCATTCTGGCAAAACTTTTTGTTTCTTTGGTTGTTGGCATTTTCTTTGGTAAGGGGGGAGGGGGATTTGAAAGAAATAAAGTAAAAGTAGCAGAAATTATTCTACATCCTCTGTATCTTTCAGTTATCTTAGATTCTCTAATAACATATGCTACCTTTCCCATTTACTTTGCCTCTCTTATAGTCATAAACTATTACAGATACACCAGTCCAATAGACAAGGTTAAACTCAAGTTTTTGACTTAGGCATAAAAACTAAAATGGGCTGAAGTTTCCATCTCAAAGCACACTGTGGGGGCTGAAAGGAAACAAGAGGTATACTTGGACTGCTTGTGTAAATTGCATGTGCATTATGGAGGTGATGCTTAATGTTTATGCAGGGCAAAAAGTCTTCCTAGGAAAATCTACTTGAACATTAACACCAGTATTTTTACTAATTTAGTCTCATCGTATCTGAATGAATTAAATGTAACCACCAATTAATTCAAAACTCATGAGTTAATCTACCTCTAGAGATTTTCTGCAGCTCATCAGACTTAATTGTTTAGGGACATTGCTACCCAAACAGCCCTGTCTCCAAGGTGTTGACTTTCACTTTCTTTATTTCCAAGCTGTTGACAGGTACATTTGTTCTACTAAAAATCACCATCACATGTTAGACCTGCCTATACTACCAGCGAGTTTAATAACATGCCTTGTTTCATGGCCACCAGTACATTTTCATTAACAGTGGGTAGGATGTGTGATGGGCAGCTGGTGGAATGGCATGCCTCTCTACAAGGTCTGGATCAGGCTGAGACTATAGCATGAAGCTGAAATATGCTCATGCTCCCAATTGCTGGTCATGTTAGTTGTGGTTTCACTGGTGTAAGTGGGTTACTAAAAGAAATTTTAGAAGGCAATTTTAAGAAAAATGCTGGTGTACAAAAGGCCTTGGCCTCTGGCTCTGAGGGAGGGTATTAGCATTGCCTATCAAGATCTCCAAAGTATTACTACATTGCAGTCTGCTTAGGCAGAAGATCTAATCTCTGAGTTTCCTTGACCTTGTGATCTTTTACCTCAAGTGAAAGTCTGTGTTCCATTTTAGAAATGTAAACATTATTAGTGCATATATGAAAGACCACCTCTGTTCTACAATGGAAGATAAACAAATCCAGAAGAAAGGACAAAGGCCTAGACTGAACCAGCTGCATGTGGTGTTAGCAAACAAGTTACCATAAAGCAAAAAGATTGCCTTTATTGGGTTTTAGGAAAACAAAGAATGGAAAGAGTTAAACTTAGAACAGTGAATAGTTTAAAAATGTTTTATAAAGTTTAACCTAGATGTTGCTTTCAAAAACCTCAACTGCTGACTTCACATATGTCCAGTTTCTACCGTTTCTACACATAGACATATATATGCATATTTAATCCTGAGTTTGTCAGTCCAATATTAATAGGCTTATTCATATTTCATACTTCTTCATTGTCCACCAATATGTTGCCATCAGTGTGGATGGAAAGTATGTATATGTGTATGTGCATCGATCTAACTGTCTGTTTACTGCAGTATAAATCTGATGACTGATCTATTTTTCTAATAGCTTTTATTGCTTTACTCCTAAATGCATGATGGTATACAAATTCTGCTGAAACACCGGGGCTCTCTCCCCGCAAAAAAGAAAAAAAAATCACAAGCAAAAAAAGTATTTTAATTAGGATATCTGAACCTCCAAAGAAGGGGGAACCCACAGTCTCTCAGGGGAACTGCAACACCAGGGGACAAGAGGCCACTCAGTAAAGGAGCTCCCCCCAGCATCCTACATCTGGAAGGAGACATTTGAGGAGAAAAACAAAGATGTCTCACTTCCCTTTATTTCTGCGCAAGCAGCACACTTGCATCTGTGCAGTGCAGATTTCAGCATTGCATTGCTGCTTTCCTCTCATCCACATGTAATTCCCATCTGCAGAGGTCTGAAGGAGTTGACATGAGGTGGTGAAACAGGCCCTTGGCCAGAGAACCTGCTGTGCTAGCTGTGCCATTCCCATCATGATGAGGAGATCTCTTGCACAACACTGCAGCCCTTATGCTGTTGGTGGCCTGGCTATCACTCAGCTCAGCTCTGCTGGACAGACAGGTAGTCTAAATTTAAGCCAGAATGAAAACAGTGGCAGAAGTACCCTTGGTTTTTCAGATTTAAGAACTCTTCCTAAGGCTGTTTAATGCTCATTTTCTGATCTCCAGTTGCATTACACTTACAGTTCCTACTGGTTTTTGAGTAATGCTGTAATAACTGACGGCAACTAAGCTAAGAAATGGCTGCGTTTGTAGACCATACTCATCACTATAACTGCCTGGTGACATTGTACCAAATTGTGGTCTATTCCACCAGTTTGGCCAGGCATCTCAGCATGGGTTTATGGCACGTTTGTCATGGATTTAGAGAATCTTTTTTCTGTTTTGCTGGAAAACACTGGGAATCATGCAGGATACTGCAAATACTAAGGACACACTAAAGCACCTAAGGGACACACCCATTCCAGATACTACATATAGTATACCGACCTTGCTCATTGCCACTTAACACGTTTCAGAAGGTATCATTCTGATGTTACCTCAATTTCTGTAAGAACTGTTTAGGTTCAAGTAGCATTTGTATATTTAATTATGTCACATATCCTTGGTGTCTTTAAATTCAAAACTAATTAGACAACATATTTCACCAGGGTATCTTTCCTCCACCATACAAAGCTCTGCTGATAAAAAAGATCAGCTTGGGAACCTGAGAATGGAAAAATTGTTTTGGATTGAGTTTCTAACTTTTTTCACTGGAGAAATGCTATCAAATTGCCAGCTGAAGTATACAACTGAAGAACAGAAAAACTGACAAGGTGTCCATTCTAGGTTATTTATTATTTTCAGCTCTGTTGCAGGCAAGATAAAAAAAAAGAAAAAAAAAGCAGTGCTGCTGCGCAAATGCAAAAGTTTGCCAGCGAAGTGGACAGAGCACTTCTGTTTTCAAAAAGGTTAATTTCATAAAACATACTGCTCTTTCAAGTATTCTCTTGTCACTGGCAAGAAACAAAAATACTGCATGTCATATTAATGATGCTGAAAGCTTTGTGTGTAGGGCAGTGTGCCCTGAAATAGTTTGAAAGCTTAGCCCTGATACCCCATGGTGCCAGGAGAAGCTGAGGGAGAAAAAGCAGGACACCCTCAAGTTTTAAAGCCTGGAAATGTTTTCCTGAAGTAATGTTTGGAATTAACTACTTACACTAAATGACTGTAATACTACAGGAGTTTCCACTGATAGAGGAATGTGTTTAAGACACCCTGACATAAAAAATAAATCAGGTTTGACTTCAATTATTAAGTGTTAAAAGTAACATTCTCCAAGAGAAAAGGGTGGGCTCCCTGCTTTTTAAAGATAATATGTATGAAAAAGAGAAGTGTCACCATGGGAACTGAAGTCTTGCCATAGTTTTTCATACAGGAAAATGTTACAGTGGAAACTTGTGTTCATTGCAAAAACAAATAGCTAGAAACTAAGTTGAAGGTAGTATTACAGTATTGTCAGCTTCATCGGCTTGAGCCCCTTTGCAGCTCATTTTCTTCTATCCAAGCCTTCCCGTGTTTCCCATCTGGATTACAATGTCATACTTCAACCTGCTGTCTAAGGTGAAAAGTTTAATATTTTTCCAGTTCAATAAAAGAAAAACTTTAATAAAGATGAAAGGAAGATAAGTATCCAAAAGTGCTTCTCTTCACCTGTGTTTAATTATAATGACAAAAACTTCTCAAATCAATCTTAAACAAACAAACAGGAAAAAAAACCCAAAGAAAATTAAATTAAGACACTAATCCTACAGGCATGGTTTTTCATGAGTTTAAACTTATGAATAACTTTACTGTTATGGCTAGAGTCTATGAAATCAAGGAGATGTTTCTGTGACTGTTTGTTAGCAAGCTCAGGACTTCAGTGTCAGAGAACAGAAAATACACAGAATCTCACAGATGTCATTAAATAATGTAATATACCAAGGAGGAGAAAATAGGAGCAAATAGGACTATTAACCTACAAAAACTGCATTCCAAAATTATGGCAAAGCTTGTGATCTCCTGTTTGGTACATTTGCCCCACTGAAGACAGTCTCTTCGGTAAACAGAGATGATCAAGCATGTGCTGATTTGGAAGCGATATAAATACATTTCAGCATGTCTCATTTGCCAAGACTATAAGCCAATTTGCCAAAACACTTTACCACAGCTGGGCAATGCAATGTTGCTAAATCTTACTTGCTTGGAGTCAAATCAAGAACCCATTGCCCACAGGCAAGTAATGCTATTCTCCCAAGAGTCACTTTGGTTTTAATAGGACTTATTGTGTGAATGAATAATCACAGAGGAATGTGAGCTAGAAGTTCAAAATCTGGCTGCTGAATCTCCTCTTTGCAAGCCAAGTGGACAGCCTGGTTAAGTAAGAACCTTGGCTGTCCATGGCATTGTTCCCTGACCTACGAACCCACATGCCATTTGGCTTTTCAAGTATCTTTATGATAACTTGGATGACTTTCTATTATCAACTGTTCTATTTCTTCTGTACAGCATAGGAGTTCTTTGAATTACTATGGGCTATTATTTAAATGCATATTTAAATTCCTGTAGACGGGAGATTTTTAACCCCAATAGACTACAACTGCTCCATTAAATCTGTTTCAGCATTTCATGTCTATTTGGCTGCGGCACATACAGAACAATCTGTGAGCAGTTATGAAATATATTATTTTAAAAATTAGATTGTAGATGACCAGTTGAAAAAAATATTGGTTATCTGACATTTTCACAATAGTCCTTAATACTTCTGTGCCTTTTAAAGACTAATGACCTGCAAAATTTAATTTTTTTTTTCAGTTTCACAGCCTAAAAAAGCTATCTAATACTACACCATTCCTGAATCTTTCATTTATGCAACATCATAACAGTTGAAACAATTTGCATCCATTTTGTTCTTTAAATCAACTGCATTTGAACTAGAATCCTATAGTTTCATCCTAGAGAAAACTCCAACCTTGGACCTATACAATGTGACAGATCTTAACTCTATGAGCTGAATTGTCCCATTGCAGTTAGTAGGGCTAATAAAACAGAGAAAGTCACAGTATTGCATTCACAGCCATGCTTAACTTCACTTCGAGATCTCCTCTGAGCAGTCAAGTTAAGCATATATATATATTATTTTTTTCCAGGACTTGGGTCTAAGTCTTTTTACAGGACTGGACTCCTAATGGTTTAATCATAAAAATCTTAAATGAGGAGTTATAAATGAAAAATATGACATAAATGTACCCAGAGTGGCACAAATGGCATCATCATAGTAATCGCACTAGATATTTTCAGGGAGCAAAACAATATAAAATAACTCAAATCTTTCTACTGAGGAAAAAAAAAAAGAGTTAACTGAATAAAGTACTTCAGAGGATTGTAATTCACTTATGTTTTCATTTAAATACACATTAAGATTTTTCTAAAAAGGCCGAAGACAGTTTTTGTAACACCCCATATGGATGTCGGCAGTGTATGGAAAATGGAGATAGAACAGTTCATTCTTGTTAGGTTTAGTGCCATATTTTTCTAGGTAAGTTCAGCTATAATATTGGTATTTCATTGTGATTTTGAACCACTAATTTGCTCTATAAAAAAGTGCTAGATTTTTAATAAACGGAAACCTCAGAATACATGCATGTTCATGGTCAAGTGCCAAGCATGGTTTAAAGAGGGCTATTGTAAGTCTACTTTTATTGTTCTTCATAGACCACCAGGATCAGATAGTGTGTGGCCTACAAAGCAATTAGACATTTATAAATGATTCTCTGCTGGAACACCATGCTTAGGAAAAAAAAAAGAAAATCTGGTCTGTAAACAGCAAATACTCAAGTCAGGAATCTGTTCTGCAATTCTGTGCTCTTAATAGTCCATAAAACTAGATGAAAAATTAACATATGAAAATTATAGTGGTTATTCAAATTTTCTTTAGGTCACATAACAGTGGTAATTGTGTACTTGATCATAATATCTTGTAATGTGATGAAAGCCTGGTCCTTGTGTCAGCTGATGACAGCAAGAAAGTTTATTCTCCCTTCCTCGCGCTTCTCTCCAAGTTTGAACACCAGGCAAACCAATCTGAAATCTAAATGCTGCTTCCCTCTGGTTGACCTGACTGTACAGAGGAATGTATGTTGCTTCTCCAAAGGCTGAACTAGGCCTTATCATTCACCCTGTCATCCCTAGATTTCATGGTCTTGATTTTCCCTATTCAGCAGCTGATGTAAAGCCAGAACACGCACTGTGGATGTCTCTTGTTCATTTTCCCTGCATGGCTTTATCAGTGGCGGGTCTGCTCTGTAGCCTGGCTGCAGTATTGATGCGGTTCTCAGCAGAACAGCGCCTGCCTGATCCAAGGGCTATATTCTTCTGGTGGTACAGGCAGCAAATTAGACCTCTTACATAGACTCTGAAGAGCCATCAAAAACTACTGTATACACACTTTGCCTTGTGCATTACCATTAATAGAATACTCACTCCTCATCACCATCAGCAACACAAGAGTCTCCAGGTAAATCTATATACTCCTAATGCCTAGTCAGGGACAGTGTTTAAGGTGACATCAGAGGGTTGTATAGAGAGGAACATGGGCAGCCCATGCTTTCTATTACTCTCAGTTACATAAAAGAATTTTACTGTTTCTTGTAAACAGGGACTTGGGAATACAAACTAAAGTAACAGAAATTTAAATCAAACATCCAGTCTACACAGCTGAGAGTCTGGTCCTGCATATGTATTCTTTAAAGGTTACACCCACCCATGGGTTAAAGGACTGTTAGGGTCAGAATACATATCATTAAGGTACCATGTGGCTTTTAACTATTTATTTAACTGAAAGTAAAATTTTAACAGGCAGAAGTATAGCTGGTATAAATCTGCATAGCTTCACTGACTGTTCTGATTTATATCAACTTGGATCTGGCCCACACTCTTGCATTGTCAAAGAAAATACTTTGTGTTTTCTTGATTACTATACCAAATGTATTTTTATAATATCAAAGCAAATGTCTCTCCTCTCCTCTCCTCTCCTCTCCTCTCCTCTCCTCTCCTCTCCTCTCCTCTCCTCTCCTCTCCTCTCCTCTCCTCTCCTCTCCTCTCCTCTCCTCTCCTCTCCTCTCCTCTCCTCTCCTCTCCTCTCCCCATTGAAAATTTCCAGAAACACAAAATGCAACTTGTAAATAATTTTTGTCTTGGCAAGCTCACATGCACTAACCGTTTACATATTGTTCTGATTAAGCAAGCTAAACATGGTACTAAGTATGCAGATGTGTTTCAACTCATGATGACAGCTTGTGTATGATTTACAGCACTGGCTGCTAAAGGCAATTGTTCTGGTTCAATATTCCTATTTATTTATGCCAGCATTTTGCTGTAAACAAAGCCATTTATGTATCAGATAGCTACTGACAAAGAGTGTTTTGAAAGCTCAGTCCCAACAAATGTGCAGACATATATCCACATTTTAAATAAGTATGCTGGCATTTTTTTATACATTTTTGGGTTGAAATGAAACTGATGAGAGTTGTTTCTATAGCAATTCAGCAGTTCTTTTTGTCTAATTCTCTTTCTTCATAAAGATAAATTTAATGTCAACCCAACAGACCGGCAATATCCCAAACATGAAAACAATACAAATGTGATGGGTGAGGAGTCTCCATAGTACAATTCACACAGGGAAATACGCCACTTCCAAATATTTCCTTTAATTCAGAATTGATATTATCATGACAATTCTGTTTCCTTAGACCCACAGTGGATCTCAGCTGTAATATTATTCTCTTATTACCTATTCCGACCTACACATAAACTGACTGATAGTTGGTACTGAAGTCCTAGTGAAGCAGAGTTACAAAGTTGAAAATCCTTAGAATCTGCTGCAAAATCTTAACTATGTGACCAGAAGGCAATATTCTGCTTTGCAGAGGCAGAATGGGTAGCTTCCATTAACAATGAATGGCAATGAAAAAAAAAAATCACTTTTTTATAGTGAGAAAATTTGGATCTGGCCCACACTTTCAGTAATGGGATGAAAATGAACTCTCTCTCAAGCTCTCCATGGGTATTGGATCCTGGACCTTTGGTGGTTACACATGAACCATTATGTCTAGTGTTTTCCAGGCAAAGTTTCTATACACATAGACTTTTCATTTTCTAGGCTGGCAATTGTAAACCTTAACCCATATTTCAATAAGAAATCTCCTGATGCATACCTGACCTGCCAAATTGATCCTGCCAAACCAGTGTCAAGACCAACAACTCTACGAGTTCATACAGCACTGAATAGGCTACCAACTCAGATCAGAAATCACCAAGTTCTGCTGAAGAACAGCATGATGTCTCTGGAATTAATTCCCCTGCATCAAAATACAAGGATGTTTTCCCCTACCAAATACTATTCTCATTTTAGCTTTTTAATTTGCAAACCTTTCTCTCCTTTTTTATTCTACATGTTTCCGGACCACACATATCCTCCATAGCAATTTAAGAAGAGACTTCCCTTCTACTCTGGATTAAGTGACCTTATTGTAGTACATGGTGGCCTTTTCCTCAGAAGCCATCCTTGGGCACTGGATTTTCTGAGTCACAACCTTTCCCAGAAATTCCAGCAAAGCCATTGTGGGGTTTAGCATTCAGAGAAACATCTTCCCAAAAAAGCAACATAGACCACTGTGGGGTCGAACAGGTAGAGAATTATCTTCCCAAAGAAGTAACACAGGATAACAGTTCGGTTAGCACTGCTGTTAAAGAACATCACCTATAAACCTCCCATACTGACCATGTATTTTTTGCACTATGTGAATGTAAAAAGAAAACTCAAACAAAAAAAATTCAAACCTCCCCCCCCCAAACCTTTCAAATCACAACAGTAGGCTAACTGAGAGCTGTAGCTACTACTGACAGCAGGTGAGGGGTCTGCAGAACAAGGACACTTCCAGAGATAATACAATCCTTTCTTATTTTCTTAATTTATAGTAATAGCCAAACCAGAGTCCAGGAAAAGATGAACTAAAAATATTGAGGTCATCGGTCTATTTAATGCAGCAGTTAACAGCAATGGATTTATGGGAGAAAATAAGGGGCACATACTCTGAGTCATGAGCTGAAGAAAATGCTGCTCTCTCTGTATCACCGTTGCAGCTGTGTCCAGCTCTGGCTAAAGAAGTGACAGCCCTACCCCATCATTTACTAGGCTGGGATGTTTCCCCAGACCGGTGAGGATTGGGTTGTCAGCCTCAGCCATCATATTGCAGTCCCTCCTCCAAAGCAGTAGTGGGGTTGCTTTGCCACAGGAGATGGGCAGGAGCTACACAGCTTATTGGGCAGACACTTGTACTTAATGTGTTTCTTAACCTGATGCATGCCAAAGACAGCATAACCCAGTGGATACACTGAATGGGGAAAACCAGGTTCTGTGTATGACCACTCTGTCTCTCTGGATTCATTCCCTCTCCCTTCAGTGCAGATGAATAATGAATCTGGTCTTTCTTTCCCCTTCTGTAAGCCCTAGCAGTAATGATAGCCCTCAGGCTACAGAGATCCACGTGGAACTACTGTAAATGATGGTGAAATTAACTGCATTGAATGTCTACCAGGATTTCAAAACAAAAATGGCCTCCTCCTGCAGAAGGAGAGGATGAAGAAGGTTTCTTACCACTGCCTTCCTCCTACATAATGGAAAGACACTTGAAGCCACTGGGCTCAGAGGACTGTGCAAACTTCTCAGCCTCCTAGAATTTCCATTAGTCGGGAAAGGAGGGATTTACCTCTCCACCCTGAGTCAAGAAGATGTTCATGGCAGGAAAACTCTGAGTTAGTGATCAGACTGCCTTACAAGGTAGTGGTTTTACTCTCAACATCGTTCTCTCTTATTTCAAAACCTACTTCTTTCCTCACTTGAACAACGAAATTTAAATACATAAGTTGGCAGCTGCAAAATTACATTCCCCTCTGCAGAGGTAAAAGAATGGTATTTTACCAGGTGCCAGCAGCTTCATTTAAGTAGGCCAATAGCCTCACAATACATATCAGTCCATGGTAGCCTAGTCAGGGTATCTGGCTCTGCATAACTCTTGTAGTAGGAGTATCATGGTCCAGAGTCTGGTCTATTAAACATTTAAATATCACAATTACACTAAGAATTATGACTGCCTGATTTTCTACTGCCTAGCACCTGCACAGCTTTATATGCTGAAGCAAATATAGTGCCAAGAGGCAAAATTGGGCAGGTAGCATTCTACACTCACTCTGGAAAAGTGGGAACAATGAGGGAGATGGAAATAGAAAATGAGGGCCTTTAAAATCTTTAGGACAAAGATATTTTTATTACTGACCAAGTAATTTGGAATCATAAAAAGAATACTGAGAATGTCTTTGCTTTTTAAGACACTGAGTGTGATCTCACAGGACTAAATAAGCAGTAACTCCACTGAAATTTCCAGCTGCACTACATTGAAAGTAGTGCTAGTGAAATCAGAATCCAGACCTTCACTATTGTTTTAACAATCCCAATAAGATTTTGTGGGGAGTATGTATTCATGCTGTAACTTCACTTATCAGTTTGTTAGTAGGAAATAGGATTCAGCTTGAGTTCTTTCAGCACAGCCTGAATAGTATGATTATGGCCCCCATAACATTTCCTTACAGTGCTTTCTTGCTCAGTTCACAGCAATTTTTGATACAGTATCTTTTCTCCATAACTTTCTGGCTTCTTTTCATCTCCTAATTTTGGTCAGGTTGTATCACCTTACTGCTACTAATTCAAACCCCCTTTGTTTCCTCCCACTGCTTCACAGTGTCTACTTCTCGGTATAACAGAGGAATCTCCTCCCTTATTCTGACTTCCTTTAGCATGATACTGCCAATGACTGCTGAAATATGTTCTTTACTTTATGCATTTCCGACCCTGTGCTAAGATGATGGTGTCCACCTGTCTTCCTCTACTGTCCTTGGAAATCAGAAAATTCTCTCTATCCCATGGACCTTTATATTCCCTTACAGCTGTCATCAATGTGCTTTGCTGTGCTTTCTTCAAATATGATTTGCCTTGATTATGGGGATGAGGTTCTGTTTGCATTTCATTCAGTTTGTTTCATGTCCCTAGCTTTTATTAATCAGAAGAACATAACACTATGTAAGTTGGATGATGTGCTTCACCTTTGTAGCAAGTGCTTCACCTCTGTAGCAAGCATAAGGGAAGAAAAATCCTATAAGCATTGAAAACAGTAAGAACATGGTAAACAAAGAAGTTTGATAGGGCTTTTTTTTCCATAATAAGGTTACAATTAAAAAAAATTTACTACCATAGTTAATATCCCACTTTTTCTTAAAAGAAAAATGTATGAGAAAGTGGAAGTAGTTATATAGTAGAACTGTACTGTCATTTCATAGGGGAAAATATGCCTTTCCCCCCCCCCCCAAATAAAAAAGGAATAGAAACTACTATAAAAGGGTTCACTTTTGTAATTATGGGATCTAAGTATATACCAGATCTTAGGTGTTCTCATGAGAGTTTGAAGTATCATGCTGCCTTAACAGTAAGGCCCTTTTTAGCAGGGCATATTGTTTTATCTGGTCAAATTTTCAACCTTTTGGAAGCCAAGGTGAAAGCTCAGACTTCTTTGCTAAAGTATATCCATTGTGTATTAAAATACCCCGGATGATTCATTCAGTCAACCCAACATCTACTCATCAGCAGGAGAACAAGCTAAGGAGACATTATATCTTTCTCTAGCACACCACTTAAAGTGAGGCATTCCAATCTAAAAGGCAGAATTGTTCCTTCGAGTAAAATAATTAGCGGTGCAGGAGCGAGAAAGCTGTAACGAGAGAGACCTCTAGCGGCGGGAGCCCCGGGACGGGACTGGACGGCACTTATTGTCCCCGCACCGCAGCTCCTCTCCCCCCACCGCCCGCCGGAGCTCGCCCCTGTGAGGAGCACGGAATGCGGGACAGGGGCTGCGCTCCTCTGTGAGCTGCCCGCCGACATCCTGCTCCTGCCACGGGGAGATTCAGCTAAAGGGACAAAACCGCCTTTCGCTCCGTTGCAGCCTTTAGTTTACCCTGCTGTGCAGCAGTGCACTGCGGGACGTGATGTTAAAAGTTAAAGTGTTGCTAGAAAACCCATGTGACTTGTCTTTAAATAGAAAATATTTCAAGTTGCAGAAAATTTTGGTTGTTTTGCTGCACCTGTTTGTTGAGCCATCTTAGACCTACTTGAGTGAGTAATCAGGAAAAAATGCAGGATTGAGTGATGCAATATATGTTCTTAATTACTAGCAAGAGCATACCCTCTGCTGTCACACCTTAATAATTCCATATATTGATGCCCTGTTGCTTCACTTGTTATGAGAAGCATCGTGTCTATTTTTTTTTTAATTTCTATTTTGTCTTAGCAGCCCGAACAACAACTATTCGTGTCAAATCATTTGCAGCTACAGTCAGTATTCAGAGCCTCATCTCACAAACTTCGTTCTTCCTGGATGTTAGTAGACCTGCTGGTGTCATGTTGGTTAGCATGGAGTCTTGTCCATGGGACAGCTGAACCATCATGCTCAATGCATGAAGTTTGCACAATTAGGCCCAAAGTGTGTGGGATCCAGCAAAATAATAGTCATAATAACACAGGCTACTTTTTGTTTTAACAAGCAGATTCAAAATAATGCAGACAGAGAGAGGCAAGACATGCAGTGTGTATTAAGTGCAGGTTATCAAAAAGAAACTGTCTCTGGATTATGTACAGTTTCACTTGACTGAAGCTTCATGGAAGATTAAGCTTCTTTTGTTCTCTGTGCTGTTTCACATAGATCAGTTGATGATGTGCAGAATAATTTTAACCACATATTAAACAGTGGTTAATCTAAGATAAGGAGATGAGCAAATATGAATAGTGAATAGTGTTTTTAGTGTTAATGCTAATTAGAGATGGAGAAAGCAGTTCATCAGAAATTTGAACTCTTTGTGCAGGGTTCTCAAAAATATAGGTATAAAGAGAAGGCCTGTTTACTGTCACAGTGTTTACCAGCCAGTCTCCCACATGGCACACATAATTTATAAAGGAATCAATCACTCATCTCTGATTTATGGAGAATAATAACACTGAGGTGACTGACTTCTGGAACTGCTGCAGATCTGGAAAGTACAATAGGCAGAAAGTGTTAAAATCCAGGATACTGTGTGAAAATTTTGAGTATTAAGTTAGTTGGGTAGCATTTTTAACAGGAGAGGGAGGTGGAGTTGTGGGGTTCTGCAGCCTATAAAAATAACACATTGTATTCTCCTTAAATTATGACATTTCCAAAACATTACACTTCAGACTTTTGCTGGCCCCACAAGAGACCTCTTCAGTGCCTTTTCTCTTGTAAAGATTTAATTGATCTCTTTTGAGGCTAGGAGAGATCTAACATTTTGCAGATCTATTTTTATTTTCAGCTTTTGCTTTAATCCCCTTCATACACCTTTAATTTCTTCATTTGAATTAATTAAGCTCTCCTCAGATATATGAAGATGATGTGATTTCTCGACCCCATTCATTACACAGGTTATTCACAGTTCTTTCAGGAATTTTACCAACAGTTCTAAGCAATTTGCCTAGAAAACCCATTTGTTACTTGTGTGTGAGTATTTCAGCAGGCCCATGAACTGGACAACTGGCAGTTTGGAATTTACAGTGAGAGCATTTTTCTTTTTTAATGGATTCAGTTTTAATAGCATAAATGTTGTTCATATAGCTTTGTTTTCTAGGTGACAATAGTACATCACTGGGGAAAGGAATAAGTACAGAGTAGTTTAAGTTAACAATGACATCAAAAAGGGAGTAAAACCTTGATTTTTTTTTTTATTTCTGTTCACTTTTTTTTTTCTTTTTACCTTTTTATACTTTTTGTTTTCTCTTTCCTTTTGGAAGACAAAAGACAAGTTAATGACACCGTTCATATGTTATATTATCTTCTCTTAGCCGCCTGTTTTTGTGTTCTGATCCCATTTACTCTTATATGGTGTGGTATATCTTCAATTTTCATTCTTCATCCTTCAAATGTTTATTGCATGACAACAAGTCTTATCAATGAGTTTCTTGAATATATTGCTGATGGCAGAAGAACTACAGAGTCTACCTTAGTGAATAACTTCATCGTCTTTCCCTCATCATCCTTGATCAGATAGGTGTCTGGACTACTTTTCCCCTGTAGGTGGACTCCTCTCTAAATATTATTTAGAGTGTCGCTGGAGGTGGTCTACTGAAAAAATGTATTTGGCACTGTGATCTCTGTGCATAAAATATATGCTGATCTTTTAAACATGAAAAGATTCATTGCTAATCTTGCAAAAAAAGGTAAAAAAAATTGAGGAAGAATATCATATTGGGAATGAGTAGGAAGAAAATGGTTAACCAAATGTAATTTAACAATCATTCCTATAAAGAGACACATGGTTTCAATTTTCTTATTAAAATTTAATTATTGGTTAAAACAAGTTAGCAGAGTAAAACCATTTCATATGTAGCTACCCAATATTTCCTCCCTCCATTTCTTTTTAATCTCCAAATACATCTGGCAACTTCAGAGATTGTTTTCTGGTGTCAAAGAATCCCAAACCAAAGGATTGTCTCACTGTGATATTTTTTCACACTATTTTTCATTTTCTGGTAATAAAAAGAGATAAGACTTTGTAAACTTAAAATATCAGAGAATTATTTTTCTTACTTTTTGAGTAGATTTTTCTTAAACAACTATGCAGACAAACACACTGTTCCTATGTCCCTCAAAGGAGAGGAATATGTGTAGAACTACGATTTGTTGGAGAAATTAGGTTAACCATGTACATCATCATTATTATTTCAATAGTCATGGAAAACACCTAAAAATATTTTTATCCCTTTATCACTATTACAAATCACCAGACAATTTTATTCCAGTGTAAATATGAAAGAATACATTAGTAATCACTGAATTTATGTTAGTGTTACTGGACATCTAAAATTCTCTTTAAACATCTGGGCAACATTTTGGAGCACTAACAAACCTCTGTCTCCCTGGTCTGTATGTGCTTCACATGTTTGCACCATACTAATGAGACATTTTCTTGCAAGGTAGCTGCTCTATTTCTGAGGCTATTGCTCTTCACCTGCACTACAGCCTCTACAGGGCTTGACTCAAGTGAACCTATTCTTCCTTGCACCAGAGTCCACTATTGGAGGGTCCTGCTATGAAACTTGAAGGATGACAACCAATGTCTGAAATGTGGCTTCATTTCACATTGCTGTAGCTCTTTTGCAAAGAAGGTTACACCAACACCCACACTTTCTTCTCGTGAACGTGCACACACCAACCAAATTCATGGTAGTCCTCAGACAGAGCATCAGATTCTCTCAAAATCCATGTCCCCCTTCCCTTGGCAATGTTGTTTTAGCTATGGTTTGCAATAAATTATATGGGGAGGCAAGATGGATGGCCCCAGAGAAAGAAGGGAAAGCATATATGCATCGAGAATGAACAAATAGTGACAGCTGAGAAAGACCTCCCAGCTGAATCAACATACCCCATAAAAGGAAAAGATGTGGCAAAGTCATTACTGCACAAGGGTGCAGTGAGCACCAAGGCTTCATTCCCTTACCTCCTTGACTTATCACAACAAATAACATCACAGAGCTGGTGTCTGAGCTTCAAAATACAAAATCAGACTTTTCTATGAAAATAAACAAAATAGAGCTGGGAGGAAAATTAGATAATGGCTCACAAACAATAGATTGAAAGCTGATGAGCTTTTTTTTCAAATGGATTTCTTTATTAATGCCATTCTTTAACATCCATATGAATAGGGTTTTTTCATAACTTAGAACTGACTGATTAATAACTTTCACTATTTCAATCTGGAAGCAGGAACAACATTATGACTTGGCGAACAACATCATTATGACTTTGCAAACAATCATTGCCATAAAATAAAGACTATACAGGTGACATAAAATGTGTGTGAACAGATAAGTGTTCCAAAAATCCATATAAAACTTAGCAATTACAAATACCTCAGAAACAAGGACTGTAAAATCGTTCCCAAATGAGCAAAATCTAGGAACACATTTTGTGACCAATCAAGTTATATGATTGGTTCTTATATTATCATTTTCCCAGGTAGCTTTAAAATCATTAAAAGATGAACAAAATTACTTTCATAATAACATACATCCTTAGCATGCTGGAGAACATTTATTATTTATTTCATCTAATATTTTATTTACTGAATTAATGCTACCAAGTTCCAAAAATAACACTACCCAGGGTTAAAATCTTTTAGGCAAACGATCTGAGAATGAAGTACACTGAAACTAAGAGAGAAAGTCAAGGAAGAAAGCGGTCATAAATGTAAGACATAAAGCAGGATGCTGTCCAATATCTGGTCAGGCGGGTTCCATGTGCTGTTGCCATCACCACAATGCTTTCCCTGCCTTGGGAGTGGGCTCCTCTTACTGTTTTTTAGTATTAGAAAGTAATGTTTGTCTAAGTTAGAAGACTGTATTTCTAGGCAACCCTGTCAACAACTGTTACTTCTCTTGATTTCTATAGACTTTTGGAAATATCAAAGAATTCACAGCTCATTTATAGAGGTACATTTAGAAATCAAGAATTTTTTTCTGAATTACAAAGGATCTCCTGGAGTAACAGAAAACAAAATTATTCATAAACACAAATTATAGTGTATGTTTTTAGTGAAATTCAGCAACCTTGATCATATATACTTTCAAAATCTTGAAGAGGGTATTTTTCTTAAATGTGGAAGGAGTATTTCTTTTTTAACCAAACGTATTTTCTGTAGCACTTTCTAAATTTAAATACACTCTATAAATTATTTGAACTGTGCTGAGTGTAAACCTAAACAGAATTTCATCTCATAAATGGCTGTATTTGGTTTGTGAACAGTCCTGTACATGAAGAAGACAATACAGACAAATAAACTGTTGAGTTTGAAGCATGAGCAATTCAAAATCTGCCTTCCAGATTGACTCACAGAAATAAAGTTCTGCTCTGAGATCCTTAGAGGGAAAATAACCGCTTGTCATATAACAATCATGAGTATTCCTTATTTTCCAGCTGTTACTGAACATGTTTAAGATGCTCATGAGCTGTTTTGGCAGATACTTATTGATGCAGTTTAAGTCTTCTGTTAGCTATAGTCTTTAGTCATTTTAGTACATTGAGAACTAATCTCCAAGTCTGTCAGTCCCATTTTGCATTACAAATCATTTGTACTTTTATAACTGTCATTTCCAAGGACATCTGGAAAAGATGGATTTATGAAAGGTTATCGTGCATTCTAAGGAGGCCAGGAATTAGCATGACTTTGTAAAGGTTCTTGTAAATTGAGCAGCAGCCATCACTGGCAATAAGCTGTTTTCTGCTCTAGTCAAGTATCTTTATTTAAATATTAAGGAAGAGGTGTGACCTTTGGCCTCAAAGATGACTATGATACAGCAATAGCACAATCTATTAGCTGTCAATGAAGTATTATGGCCCTGGCTCTCTCAAGACACCTATTTGTGGACAGTGTTATAATAACCCTTCCATTAGGCATCCCCAAGGCAAATAACCTTGGCTTTAACAGAGTCAGTTTAAAATTCCTTGGAGTAACGTTAAGAGAATATCTGGTTTGTGTCAGTTTAGGATCAACTACCAGCAATAGCCCCATTCTGTAAATTGTAAGTAGCTGTGGATTTATTAGAATTTTTTCATGCATACCCACAGGTAAATATTAAATACAAAGTATGCGAAAACACATATTACATTCTACTTCTTACATGGAATATATATAGATTAATGGACATCTGACAGGTCTGAGTATTTTAAAACAGGAACCATTTTCTACTGTATACATTTAATTTCTTTTGTTGATGAAAATTACATAGTGTCACTAGAATGAAATTTCACTGGAAAAAAAAAGGAATAAAATAAAAGACTAAACACAATAAAAAGCAGTCTAGATAACATTCCTATGAGCTGATACGGTGTCCTATATAAATTGTTAGGTAAAATCAGATTAGAGGACTATCTAAAAAGCCAAGAAATTTTCACATACTGTGTCTTGTTTGCCTCCTGCATTTCTAGCTCTTCAGGTGTCAGTACATCTAATATTCATAGATAAGTCCAAGACCAAGTATTTTCAAACTTATGTGGGATATTCAGAACAAGTCTTTTCTTCATGTTTCCTTTGTTGTTTAGACAAAATAAATCTGATTATTTTCCCCTAATATCAGCTAAACGGACTTGAAACTACAAGTTTCCCTCCATATGTAAAACCAGCTAAGGTTGTGTTTTGCACCTTTTGCAAGAGAACAGCTTCAAAGCCACTTTTCCTCAGAGGTAACAATCAAGGTCAAACTCCATTTAAATACTTTGAAAAATCAAAGGTACACGCAAGTAGTAAAAATAGCCTACTAAAAATCCTATTAGCATTTCAAATATTTTGGCCACTGTCCTCCATATAGTGTTACTTCTGAATCCAGCTTTAATGTCTTATACAATGGCTTTTGTTGCTGAAACACAGCAAACAATTGAATGTGCTTGCTGTTCTGAAATCAGAAGCTTGTCTGGTTCTGCAAGTACGGCTTCTATAAAATTTCATTTTCTGATGATTTTTAGCAGTAGAATATAATTGCTTAGGCAGGAATAAAAGCATTCATGTGGTGGGGAATTGCATGAGCTGTCCCCCAGCAAGGTTCAGTGGCTCCACGCCACCTCCCAGTCCCCAAAAGGGCTTTGATGGAGCCAAGGCAGTGATGGATCCCCTCCAGCCACTGTCCCCAGGAGTCCTCTGCTCAAGGAAGGTTTACAGATTGCAGAGGAAGAAAGCACCTGAATTAAAATAACTCAGTGCTAAATTGGCCAGTTCTCACAGCTTAGTTTTGAAGAGTCCCCTCACTACCTGCAGTTCTTGACCTCCTTAGAGGGTTTTATAGGAGGAAGACGAATAAAGGGAAAAAAAGCTGTGGAGGCAATAGCCTACCATGCTGTGATCCACCTTCTAATGGGTGCATTGGGATTTATCCCCTTGCCTAACAAAGGCAGATGAGACAACTTCTACATGGGTCAAGATTTGAAATACTCAAAACTGTCAGTGCAGATTCACGCTACAGCCAAGAATATTTGACTCTTGTACAAGTGCCATGACTACTCCGGCAACGTGGGCTTCAGGACTAATATTTTCAGCCTGGAACTGCACTCTCCCCCAACAGGTCCTGGCATGGCAGACAGTACCTGGCAAGATAGAAATTCCTCAGTCAGACTGGACAACCCCAAAATGTGGCAGCCAGTATTTTGACTGACATTATCAGAGATAAAATCTGTGGGTCCAAAAAGTACAGCACAGTGAAAGGTGCCCTCACCTTACTTGTGACTCGTATTTCAAACCGGTATTAGGGAGCTCCATAGTGGAAAATCAAACAATTAAACTGAGGACTGTAGCAGTTGTTTCCAAATGCTCAGTTCTCACACACTGCACACCATGAGGGCAATTATTTGCTCTCAACAAAGGGCACTTGACTTTTGGCTTGTTCTCCCTTCAGCACTCCTCTTACAGTGATATTGGATACAAAGCCATTTTCTTTCATAGGGTGATACCTGGCAGAATCTAGGATGTAATTTAAGGGGCTCTATTGATATCATAAATTACAACAAGTCTGCTGAAGCACTTTATGAATGGCAGTAAAAGCCTGTAACTGAATTACACCAGTAGAATCACGCATCGCATACATGTATTATTATTTATAATACAGATCTAAGGATCCCTGTATTTTATAGACAAAGAAGATAATGTAGGACCTTGTACTAAATAGGAACAAGGCTTCTGCAGCCTTCTTGATAGCAGATTGCTCCAATAATGCAATAGAAAAGTGATGTTTAGGAAGTTACTTCATAAAGGAGTGAAGAAACCCAGGTCTGTAAGTCTTGGAAAGTATGATGCCACTGCAATACTTTCTACAAGATCAGTTCCTTGTGTCACTCTGAGCAACACCTTAGCTCCACAGTACCATCAGGTTGAATTTGAGGAGGACATTTAGGGTCTTAATTATTCCTGTACACAAAATCTGTGTCCATATTTCAGAGTACATACAGAAGTTTGATTTGGCTGTCAATCAGATCACTGTCTCTGTTTCTACTTTTAAAATCTCTGGCTGCTACTGGCTAGTACAAGCACTTTAACAACACAGAGGAAAACAATTATAAGAAAGCTACAGCTGCAGCTGTTCCCTGACAAGCAGAAGAGTTGATGCTCCTCACACTTGTACCAGCCTCTGCAGGAGGAAGAGCAGTGAGGAATGGAGGGGGAAGTATTTTTTTTTTTATCCTTCAGAATCTGGCACAGTTTGAAAAGGGAGAGAATGATGTGAGAGAGATGGGTGAGATGGGGTGCTCATAACTTATCACACTGGAAGCTGCAAATACCCTGAAATAAGCTCATTTGCTTCCTTTGGGAAGGGGCAGGCTCTGCCAGATCCCAGCCTGGTACTCCTCTGTCTGGTTTTCAGGCTGATATTTGCTCTTGAGCGGAAATCTTCCTTTGGGTGTACTAGATCCCATTTGTGACATTTTGGGATTAAGAATGTAGACTCTGTTGTTTTCCATGCTCCTTAGTCTCATTTGTCCCATGCTTCACTTTCACTTGCTCAAAGAATGCTCTCCCTACTGCAAAAGAGCAAATCAAATTTAGTGTAATTTGGAGTATAAATTCCCAAGTGGAGACAATGTCCCTTGGGTGTTTATTGCAGGAGTCAGTTCTCCTGGTCCATGCTTACAACTGACCTGCTTACTTTACTTTGCAGTAAGACTAAATTGCTTTGTGTCAGTTTGGTTTTTCAGCAAGCCAGCTGTGTATAATAACTGTTCTACAGCAGAAATTATTTTCCAGCGGAAATGATGGAATGTTATTTCTGCAATTACTTTCCTTATTCACTTGACTTTCCAAAATGGTTATGTAGCAATACAAGATTCTTTTCTAGTTGAGGTTACTCTCCTTAATGATGACAGGAGGTGCCCATGTCACAGATGAACTAATTGATATAAAGGCATTATATAAAGAACTTTTAGGGTTGTTATGTTTTAAAAAGAAACATTTCCTTTAACTCAACCTGTTCCTGGAAAAGTGTATAAAATACTTTAACTAACAGATTTTTGTGTAATTCTGAATACTAATCTTAAATAATTAGGAATTTTTCGTAGCTGAAGACAAGGTCATTACAAGTAAATACAATGTACAAATATGCTTTTATGTAAAATGCTTTAAAAAAACCCAACAAAAATCCCACAAACAAAACTCCTGTTAACCACCATCAACAAAATTTATGTTCTCACAGGGTTTGTAGTTGGGACAGTTCTTGAACTGAGCTGGACTTTTGCAGCCCTTTTGTTGAAATCTCCTCAGGCTCAGAAGTCTGGGAGATTTGCAGAAGAGCTCAAAAGTGTTACCT
Organism: Scytalopus superciliaris; assembly: GCA_013400415.1. Classification (NCBI taxonomy): domain Eukaryota; kingdom Metazoa; phylum Chordata; class Aves; order Passeriformes; family Rhinocryptidae; genus Scytalopus; species Scytalopus superciliaris. The sequence goes on along the minus strand of VXBX01004814.1, from coordinate 155,000 downwards.
AATCCTGGCTTGCTATCATGGGCCAATACCAGGTTGTGTAATGTCAGTCTTATACTCACAGATTTTGAACCTGTTAGATGTCAGCAGGGTTGAAAGGTGATCCAGCTCTGAATTTGAGGCAGAATGATTAGGAGACCTGTGCTAGCTCTGAGGAAGAAATCCAGGTGGAAAGTGAGACTGGAAGAGTATCTTTTCCTGGAGAGCTGGCAGGACGAAGCTCACAACCAGACGCTTGTTTCAATTGAATCTCCTGGCAGTGGGATTGGTTGCAGATAGAGTGACTGCCATCACTGTTGTCTGAGTTGCACAGACATGTGGTCCTGAGACATCCCTGGGGCATCATCGGGCAGTGACTTAGGGAATACAAATGTTACATGCTAGAACTCCAGAGGCCTAGAAGAGAAAGTAAATTTATAATGCAAGGAGTATGTTTTAAAAATGCAAAAGCACTTTGGAGGAGCCATTACTTTTTGAATGTTTCCTCTACTGCAAACACAATGCTCGTCTAGGAATGTTTATTTATTGATTCCAGAAAATCAGTAGATACATCACTTGAATCAAGGCACTTCACAGAAAACACTGTTTATTGCCTCCTTTCACACAGAGGAAAGTTTCCAACAGTAATGTATGTGCTAATCATAGCAATCTGTGATGTAAAGCCTTCTTGACAACCTTGCAGGAAAAAAAAAGTAAATTTTTTAATAATTGAAAATTAACATCTTAAATCCCACATGGAAATCAAAGGGAAAGAGGTCTCAAGTCTGGGTCTAGGTGCTAATGTAAGGACTGATAGGTTTTCCAAGGAAGTAAGATAATTAGGATAACTGGCCATTGAAATCTTTTGAGATTTGCCCTGCTATACACTGACACACCGCTGTAAAACAGGAAAGTAAAACTAAGAGTCATGAATTTTCTGAGGAAACTACATGGCAGGTAGGGATGCCACTATCCAAAAGTGCATGAATTAAATTAATGTATCAAACATAACCTTAGCGCCTTAGTACATGTATTTAGGTACAGAGGTCTTATCTGGGGGGGAAATGTACTTTGGAAAGCAACCAAAATGGCATATCTCAATGACACTCGAAAAAAAACCCACTGCTTATTTCTTATGATTTGGGGTATTTCTCCTTCTTATACAAAGTGTTGTCTATCAGACTCATAAGCATATGAATCTCTTTGACTACTGTTCAATCTGCCTGTTCATAACTCAGCCTCTTATTCCATTATAATGCTTGAATGATTCACATACAATGTTTTCAATCCACTTTTCCTCTCTTGTGAAACTTTTTAACGAAATGTTAGCATTTGCAGGCACCAGATGTTTTGACATAAGGAGAAGCAATATGTAAATTTTAATCCATGCTAGGAACAATAGCCTGGAGGCACCTTTTTTTTATTACATGAATCATATACTTAACCACAATGTGGTGGATTATATCAAAATCATCACCATCCTGAATATAGAACACTTGTCTTGTGGTTGCCAATTAATGAAACTGATATATATTTAACTTGATAGGTACCAGTGATTTAACCAATAAGCCTTAGTATACTTCACTACTGCAGTCTCCTTTATAATTAGACTTTTGATCTGATTATTATCACAACTTCATACATTTTTCTCTAATCTCCCATTGGTTGTCAGCACAAATGATACTGACATTAAATCTGTCTGTCAATTGCAAACATCACTACTTTTAATCAAGCAGTGTATCACAAAGGGCTTTTCTAATCTCTGAAATAACTTTTATTTTCTGATGCTGTTTATTTAATTATTAAGTGTCTGAATCTGCAACAGGCTGAACATTGCCCTTCTACAAAGCAAACTGAGGGTTCTCAGTCTCTCACAAAGGAACTGAGTACTTCTTATGGTCAAAACCTCAGTACATAATAAATATGTAAAAAAGCAAAGCTTCTCTCCATAGCTAATCACTGAACTTTAAACAATATTTATAGTAATATTCCTTTTTAGTACTGATAGGGGTGTTTTGATTTGTCAAAATAAAGAGCCTGGAGAAATCTTTATTACAAATAAAATGTTTATCTGATGTATATACAAAAAATGAGCACTATGAAGGAATGAACTATTACAAAACTGTAGTTGAAATGCATATTACCACTGAACAACCTTTACATCATTTCATGCAGAAAAAGCACCAAATATCTTCTAAAGAATGCAGCACTCTTGATATTAGGAATTCCAAATGAAATCTGAATCCTTACTTATTTCATTACGTAAAAGTATCTTTTAGTGCCAAATGCTACCTAATTATCAGCTTTAAAAATGTTTTACATCTTAAAATACAATATTCTGTTTATCCTGGATTGTCTGGGGAACATCTAGTACATTAAAAGGTTTTTGTAGAGCTTCTTAGTGATTTAACTGATATCATCATGCCTGCTAGCAATTTTGCAACATTCTGAAAACACTTTCCATAAATCAAAGCCTTAGCAGCAGGAATAAGCAGATGGCAGGAGACCATATTAAAGAATGTATCAATTATTTTTATTAATGGGACGGTACTGGATCATGATGTATCATAATGGACTAAATGTTTAGCAGTTGTGAAGTGTTTTGTCTGTTAGGTATGTCAGATGTTCTTAGTGGATGTTACTATATTGTCTTCTGGCAGAATTTTTTGAGGGTCTGGACAGTGAAGTTTCATAAAGGACATATAAAGATATGTTTTAATTTCAATTCTTTAATTATATTCATATAATAAACATAAAATACCAGCATATATAAAATGTAATTGTAAAAAGATTGCATGTACAGTGCGTAATAAAGTACATTCTGTCTGCATACAATGACTTAGAAAACAAGATACTATATGGTTAACAATGAAAAATAGCCAATTATTATAAAAATATTCTACAGTCTCATAATAGTGATGTAAATGCCTTTACTTATCTAAGAGAACATAATTTTAAATTACAATAATTTTACATCCTCCATTCATATATACAGTTGTATTAAATTCAAAAGGTACTATAATAGCAATGCTCTTATTAAGTGAATGAATTATATTTAGTTATTTTACTATATAAAGCAAATGTGTTCCTGTTTGTTAACTGCACTTACTGTAGCTTTTCACAGAATCCGTGCTATGCACAATGAAATAATTTAGTTTCTGTTCTTAGTATAGATCTATATCCATGTCATGAATTAAACAGGATGTTAATATTTCAACTCCCTTTCCTTTTGTGTAATTATCAGTCTGCTGTTTTGTGTATTCTGTAGGAATATGTCCACCAGCTTTGAACAGCTGCTACTGAAAACAAGCAAGAACTCCTCATTTAATACATCTTGACAAAAATGGCCAGTTTTCCTACCCCCTTCCCAGCTGGAGGTCCAGCTCTGTAAGACTTTAAATTCTTTCCTAGGCCCAGAGCCACGGACTTATTATGCATCTCTTTCATGAGATTTCACTAAACAGATCTCTCTAGGAAATAGCTAAAAAGTGTATTTTGCTTGTACCACACTTCAGCCCAATAATACTTGCATGGACAGCAAAGAAATTCTGCCTGATGAAGAATGTCAGGATTTGTCCCTGTAGTCATGAATTCCCTTTCCTGTGCACAATCTGGTAAGAATGCACTCGGGTCTGCCCTAGCAGTCCTCTCAGCTTCACTGCAGCATCACTGAACCTGGGGTGGGAGAGGGAGTCCTTACTCCAGAAAGTCTGGGATGTGGCTGCCAGCACAACATCTCCTAAATACCTTCACTAGTACCTACTAATCCCCAGAATGTCCTAGACTAGTTTTGCACCCTGTACCACCATTCAATTTCAAGGGTGAAACTGTAATCCAGGCTATAGTCATTAGCTAAAATACTAATTAAGATGACTTTCTACTAGGAAAAATGCAATGTCAGTGAAACACCATTGCCATAATAAACACCTGCAGGTATTGATGCATTTAGTGTTTTGGGCAAGGCGACTGGGAATTTTGTGTGAAGGAAGACAGCTCGAATATGTTAAATGATAGATGAAATACATTATATTGCAAAAAGAGGATTCACTATCTTGTGTCAAGTTTCTCATGCAAGAAGAGAGAGAAAAATTCTGGTGCTTTAAACTGAAGCAATTGTCAGAAGAATGAAAATCAACTTTAAAAAATTTAATGGATGCACTATAATGTTTTTTTTAGAACAGTGCTTATAAAAGTGATGAAATTCAGGATGTTATTTAAAGTCAATATAGTTCAGAAGTATGGTCTAACTCACATGTAAAAGTTCAATGGGAAAATCATGTAATACATTCATATTTAATTCCTTTTTCTCCATTATGAGCAATCCACACTGGTGTATTTAAAACTAATGTAGTAGAAACTGCAGTACAAGGACAAATAGCATTTGATATCAACCAAATATCCCTTCCTTTCATCAGCTGAAATGGCCAATACTTATACTACACTAGACATAGTATACCCATAAATGTTACTTTTAATTCATCATGTTTGTATTCAGATGTCAATATTAGTAGTCTTTGGGAAAACTATGACAAAGTAGTTCCTCTTTTAACTCATCTAATTTATAGAAACACTCCAATTAAAATGGTTTTCAGTCCTATATCCAATTAATCCAATTATCTTTGGTGAATACTCATGTCTTTTGCAGTCGTTTCCTACATACTACAAAACCAAAAAAACCCAAACAAAACAAACAAAAAAATAAATTACCAGAACCCTGTTTGTTGTTATTAATTTTAACCATGAAGTGGGAGCATATCATAGCCTCTTCCAATGGTCAGGTCCATACCTATAGACCAGCTTACATCCAAGTAGTTTGATGGGCTCATAGAAAATCTCGAGTTTTCTAAAACCATAAATATTCTTATGAAATAGGACACTCCATCATCTTTCATAGCCATCTGGATGTAATTTATTATCCAGATGCTAATTTTCCACTCATGAAAGTATCATGACACTATCTGCATTGGTCAGGAATGTGCTATATCATGGGAGGAACACAAACCTCACAAGGACTGTGAGGAGGACCCAGGTACCCACAGCTGAATAGTAAGAAACAATTCTTCTGGTTTTAGATAATATGTTTAAAAACATTTTAAAGGTTAGTACAAATGGCAATCCGCTTTAATCTTTTCTTACTATTTCCAAAACTGTGACACTTCTGGGGTGTGAGGCAGGATCATTGACAGCAAAATTAACGCACACTTTTGAAACATATTTTGAGTCATTAGAGAACTCCTTAATGTGACTTTTTGGCTTTGTTGAAGAAGAGCTATGAAGAACCTCTGCCAGTTTATTTTCCCATGTATTAATATTACAATTAGAATTATTACACTTAATGTCTTCCAGAAACACACATCACTCTCCAGAATTTCACTATATATAGAAGTGATATGCCTTCTACCTGCCCTCTAATTGACAAATCTTCACTGAGTCATCAGAATAGGTTTTCTGAATTCCCCCTCCTAGCAAGCTAGTTATGAGAGGCAATGCATCACTTCAATGTTTCTGAATATCCCCTTTAGTTTGAAAAGTCTTCCTTTTCAGGTTTTCTGTTTTGAATCTAAAGCCAAATTTGAAATTAACTTCTCATTGTTTCAAGTATTTGGAATGGGAATCTTGTCATTTCCCTCTGCTTCCCTTTGGAAAAACCTCACTTGTGCTGCCAAAGGACACTGAAAGCATCATCCAAAAGCACTGGGTTGTGTCTCTGAATTCCAATCCTTCCACATAAAAAAGGACACAGTCTGAACATTCTTGAAATAAGCAGCTGGCATAGCTCTGTTAACAGTAGTTTTAAATTGTGCTAATTGTAACATGGAGTGTCTGTGCCGTCTTGCACATCCATAGTGTTTCTGCTGCAATGCCATATCTTTTCCTAAGTTCATTTTAGTCTCTGTCATTATGTTAGTTTCCATTTTTCTTCTTTGTCATTAAAATATATATTTAAAAAGTGTTCCTTTTCTGCTAATGAAATTTTTAAAAATCTCTAATTATATTCCATGGAAACCTGAATGGATTTTCTCCTTTTAAAGAGAAGACTACACAGTTTAAACTTCATGCTTACTTTACTTGTGTGAAAACATTATCATCTGTATTTCCAGATTTTAAAATCTGTAACATCTCTACAGTTTCCAGCTTAAATAGTTCTCTGTTGCTTCACATTTCATAGAATTTTTAGTTATATAAAATAAAGAAATTAGCAAATTACTAAAACTCATATTTGTAGCAGAGAAAAGTGTAAGCAGATTGAAAAGGGTTTGAATACCCTTTGGTAAGATGGGTATTCCTTTTGTGGTAACCACTTTCATAGTACTGTAAAGAGTCATGGAATGATAGTAGACATATTCCCAGTGAAGTTAAATTTGTGCAAATGTCAGCTGTGAACAGAGGGTGGATTTGGGGCAAAGTGATATGAGTTCATGTCCATCTCATTTTCCTGTGAAGTAAGGGCTGATTTAAACCTTTGTCATGTAGAAACTGGTCTTCACAATGTCTCTCCTTATAAGTATTTAAAGTAAGAACACACAATGTGCTTATGTTCAACACAGTCTTTTAGCAAGAGCAGTTTGAGGCCTTTACTGTTTTTATAAATCATCTCCATCATCTGTGCTAAAGCTGCTTCTCCTGCTGCTTTCTTTTGATGCAGCTGGGGATGTGGAGGACAAGAGTGGATCTGTTCCAAATGGCGACACTGTGTCATCCAATAAAATTTCCTCTAGCCGTTGTTCTTCTTTTAAAGCTGCACTGAAGGACAAATCAGTGAAGTGTGAAAGTGGATCAGAAAACGCTGTAGATCCATCACAAACATCAGAATTTTGTCCATGTACCAAAGGCATTTGTTGAGAGTAGTCTACAGAGTTGTCCTCTGGATAAGACTGTTGTTTCATGACATGTGCAGCCAAATCGACAGCACTGAGTGAGGACATGACTGGAAGGCCATGTGCACGTGCCTGGATTTCCAGTTCCTATAATTTCAAACAAAAACAATTAGACAACAACTTTAAATGACAAAACAGTCTCTTCAGAACTATTGCAGTAAGTATAGGAGTCACGTATGCAAATTAATTATACTTTTTGTTCAGTTGTGAGATTAAATTATAAAATATTAAATTGTTAATTTACGAAAATTTGCCACTCAAGTGTTTTTATCTCCATCTTTAAGCAACTATCCTACAGCAACATAAGAGGTAGGACAGCCTCTCTAAACCCATTGCATACTGAATCCAATGAAGGTGGCAGAAAATGTTGCAACTTGATAGCTCATTATCCACCACTATCCAGAGAAACAGAAGAGTCTTTGCCTGATGATGCTTATGATATACAGATATATGATATACAGATATATGAGTAAATCAACATACGTAAGATGACTGATTTTGTGTCTGTCTGTTTATCTATCTATCCATTTTCATATGTGTGTGTCTGTATTAGAATCTTGCCTTTCAAGCCATGAAGGGCTATATTCTTTCTATATCTGTTCATGTCAAAGCAGATATAACATGGCACAGTATAACCAAGGATGTGTAAAATGGTTACAAAGGGAAAATAAAAATACTGAAGGGAATTTTATGTCCAGTATTGACACTTCTGGCTGTGGGGATATCCTTTTTTCCTTATCTTTTTTGTATTTCTTGGAGTCTAACACATACTTGATGAAACTGTTTGTGCAAATACTTTATTAACTTTCCATTAAATCCTTTATCAAATTATCAAAAAATTTCCTAGAAACTTAAAAAATACTCCCTCCCCAATATACACAGAAATAAATATGGAAAGCCAATTTATTTTTAAAAAATGTCATTTGGGGAAAAATTACATAGTGATAAAATTTGATGAGGGATAAGTACTGAGAAAGCTTTGTAGTTCATGGCAGCACTCTTATACAAACCTGAATTCGGAGTAGGAGTCTTCTGTTAGCATGCTCTAATTTCTTCTGTCTGTGTTCTAATTCTCTGGCTCTCTGTTGTTCTTTTTGTAGCCACTTGATGTACTCCACTGATGCTTTTAAAATAGTCCCTTTGTTCCAGCGCATATCACTGCAGAATGTAGAGATAACCTTTTCACAATTGTGCATGTCAGCAGAATTCATAAGAACTTACAAAATCTTTTACATTAATATGAAATAATGATTTACATGACTATTATTCACTCTTAGATATTATTGCTTCTGAATGGAAATTTTAATAGAATAGTTAAGAAGCCCTTATATAGTAAAATTAATCCCAGAATGAAAATAAGTGTCAAAAGAAAGTAATAAAGTGACTTTTTGTGGGAGAGCTAAATGCAATATCATGATTCTACCATTACAGTTTTTATATTTTTAGTGAAAATTGCTTTTATTATTAACTCTAAGATTAAAATCTATGTGCAGTATTTCTGCATTAATGAACTAGGAAATATACTTAAGCCTAAATTTTTAAAGATCATTTTGAATATACTACTCCTTTTACCTGACTTACTAATGAGGTTGCTTTTATGCTTGTAGAGAAAAAAAAAATTATCTGTGCTGAATGCCACTCCTCATTGATGACAGACCAGAAAAATCACACTTTAGTAACCATAATGACTAGGGAATGACAAAAATCATGTTCAAAAATCTTGAAACAATATAAAATCCTAATTAAAATACACAGCTACATGCAGATCCAAACTCAAAATAAAAGCCTTGCAAAAAAAAAAATAGATTTGACCTGCCCATCATTCAGGAAATCATGGTTTAACTTCCAGTTTGCAAGCTGCCTTGCTAGAAACAAAACATTTGTTCAAATGCATCTGTTCAAGGATTTTGATGTACCCATTTATCAACTTTTCATGTATTCGTTTAAGTAAGGTCTTGGAGGCCTTGGAACAGGAGTGAAATTTGTTGAAAATGCTTAATTTCTAATACAGTTCAGTATTTTATGATATAAGATGGGTCTCCTGCATTAAATACACAGATAAAAGAGTTTATGCAAACTATTCACTGCAAGACTGCTTAGGCCAAGCAGAAGGTTGACCAAGGTTCTGGTCCTATAACACAACCCTAAGAAGGAAAAGCTATTCATGGAACTAAGAATCTGACACTGGAAAGGGCAAGTATTTTTTAAATGCCTATAATACCATATATTTACACACTGGCATTTATAGAGTCAAAAACAAATAAAAATTATACTACAGTTTGTCATCACTTTCCCTTATTCACAGACTCATAGAATCACAGAATATGCTGAGTTGGAAGGGATCCATCACGATCATTGAGTCCAACTCCTGACCCTGACCAGGACATCCCAAGACTCCCACCATGTGCCCGAGAGTGTTGTCCAAATGCGTCTTGAACTCTGTCAGACTTGGTGCTGTGACCACTTCCTTGGAAAGCTTGTTCTAGTGCTCAGTCACTCTCTGGGTGAAAACTTTTTTCCTCATATCCAGCCTAAACCTTCCCTGACTCAGCCTCATGTCATTGCCTCGAGTCCTGTCATTGGTCACTAGAGTGAAAAGATTGGTACCTGTCCCTGCACTTCCCCTTGTGAGGAAGTTGTAACTGCAATGAGGTCTCCCCTCAGTTTCCTCTTCTCCAGGCTGAACAAACCAAGTGACCTCAGCTGCCCCTCATACGGCTTCCCCTCCAGCCCCTTCACCATCTCTTGGGCCCTGCTTCAGACATTGTCTAATAGCTTCATGTCTTGGTTTTTTTTTTCTATTGTCCTTGGTTGTTTCAGTTAATGAGACTTGTCCCCACTCTTGTGTTCACCTATGGTGCATAAAATTATTGCAGTTGTGTCTATGCTTCCCACTCAGTATGTCAGAGTAAGTGTCTAAGGAACCTTGCACCCTTGCCCCAAGGCTAAGCATCCTTACACAGTTCTGCCAATGCAGTTGTTTTTCTACTGAATATATAGGGCAAAAGCCAGGCAACTACAAGATTTAGGGATCCAAGTCACCCAGCCTTTCCTGATGCACTTCACTAGGGAAAAAACCTTATGGAGCTGATAGCATTAAGGCACTCACAAGAATGCACAAAATTGTTTGTGATAAAGCATCACAGTGTTTAACCATATTGTAGAATTTAGGCGATTTACTAGAGATTTGTGAGAAACCTTTTTTTGATCCAAGAGTACTCAAACTCACGTCAAAAACATTTCCCTGTCAGCATTACATGGGCTCCCTCCTAGGAGAGGACTTTCTTTTACCATGTGGTTTACCTATGTTCAAACTGGAAAGGTTAAGGAAGTTTTTAGTATGCATAATGCAAATTTTCTGGACAAATCTTTGACTGCCATCACCAAATCATGGCAACTTCGAAAAGCACTAGAATACCTATAGTATATACTCTGGAGAAACACAATCTGCCTAGGCAAGGGGGTTTGGCTTCTAGCAAGTAGTAAAGACAACAGTAAGCCAGTTTTGGACTGATGATCTGAACTAATGATATAGCACTATGAAATTAGAAACAAATTCACAGCTGGCAAAATAAAAATAAGTAAAGAAATATATCAGCATGAGAAAAATATCAATACATTGTTTTCACAAACAATTTCATGTCAGCTATAAAATTTCATTAATTCAAAATCAAATTCAGACAAAAATTGTTTTGGTTTATGAATAAGCCATGTATTCATTATTGTATTTGGAATATTTTTGTGATTAAATTCATTCATGTTACACATAATTGACAAACTTTGTGATATTGCTTACTTTTGGTTCATAATACTTTGATAGTTTGAGGTTATATTTCTACGGTAATGTTATTTTTTGTCATAGGTTGAAAAAAATTTTCACTGGAAGACCAATTCCTGGATTCAAACTGCCAGACAGATAGATCTGGTCAGCTTCTGTATGACATACATATGGATAGATACCTCTTGTGGATACTATTTACAGATCTGAGAGGTAAAGCTATCATGGACATCTAGGATGAAAATGCAGTAGTTATTATTATAATTTAAGATACTATTATTTAATGTGTGTGTGTGCGTGTGTGTGTGCATATGCAAGTACCCCACGTACCTTCTGCATCTCTTATATATACATATACATATATGAGATATATATATGTGAGGTTGCTGTCTTATTAAATGAGGAGTATTGAAGTTAAATCTTCCAATGTCTGAAGGCAACATGGCAAAGGATCAGCTGATGACCTTCGAGGTGAACATGTACTTCACTTTGTGTCTCTCTATGCCAGGATCTAATGAAAATATTGAAGGTGCCTGTGCTGAGTCTGCATTGCAGACATTCTCATCCATTCTAGCCCAGAGCACCACAAGCAGTGACAGAACAGTGCTAAGGAGAAACAGAGGCTCTATACAGATGTTCAGGGCTCGAAGAGTAGCAGTATAACTAGTGATGTTATGAGTCAATAGTACAGGTGAGATTACTGCACATCAATAGTCTAACATGCATCTAGCAGGCAGGCAAGCAGATGGGAAGAAAAAACAACTCAGCATTTGAAAATTGATTAACTTAAAGCACAACAAGTGCAAAAGAATTCAGAGATTCTCTGATCAGTTATTGGGTTCCTGTTATTCCTCTAAAAGCAATGAATTCTAAATTGGGGGAAAATAAAGAAAGCTATCTGGAAAATTACAAAGGAGGCACTAGGAAATTGTGGGGTTTTGCTTTTTAGAGATTTATATATTGTGCTTATATATAGTAGAGATAAAAATTGAAATTAAAAGGCCAACAAACCCATTTGAGAACCTTTAAAATCTGACCAATCACTGGCAGTTGTTACTCATTTAATCGGAAACTACTATATGAAAACAGAAAAAAGTTTTGAATCTACAAAGTTAGATATAGATCTACTGATCTTTGGAGATGCCAGGAATTCTTCTTTTTTATTTTACTCTTTGACTGCCTATTAATTCCTTTCTTGGAGTTGGTTTTCTTTTTTTTATATTTTTTTCCCTGGGGAGTATGTTGCTTTTTGGAGGGGGGTTGTGGGGTTTTATTATTTGTTGTTGTTTTGTTTTGCTTTTGTTTTTCTTAGTCTTCATTTTTACTGAATGCATGTAATTCTTCATCCTGTAAATACTGAAACACATGGGAAATTCTACATGTAAACCACGTTATTTGAGAGCGGTAAGAAGTTTTGCAGGTCTGGTCATCAGCAATGGCTTCTGCAAAGGAGGATTTACTTCAGCCTCTGTGCGCGCGTGTGGTACAATAATTCAAAATTTTTAGCAAGCTATGCATGTGTTATTGAGTTTAACTAACAGAGGTCTACTGCACTTCAGAAGATTTGCATAGAAAAGATAAAAATAAGTTAAAAATCCTTTTTAATTGTCTCTGACCCCTGGCTCCTATGTTTAAGATCTGAATCTCTGTAGAAAACTCAAACGCCCAGAACACATGTGGCTCTCACCTAGAAGAGTGTCCCATTTTGGAGAAAGGAAACATAGACAAGAAACTGATCTTCAGCTCATTTGCATTAATTTAACTTTATTAAGTCAAAGGAGCTTCACTAATTTACATAAATTGAACTCCTGTAGAAAGGACAAGAGCATCTGGTCATCTAAGATTAGAACTAATTAATAAAAACAGCATTTGGGACAGTGTCATAGTCACAGGGTTTGCCAGACACAGGACAGTTACCAAAAACAAATACATTTTCTAAGCTGAAACTATGTTTGGAGATCATTTCTGTCCCTGTTTCTGAGAAATTAGCTGTAAACTATGCTTGCTCAAAGAAATACTTGGAAGGACTTTGTACTTGTTTTGACGACTTGCACAATTGCAAAGTGTATTCTGAAAGAGGCAGCAGGTTTGTAATAGTCTGTAATTGTGTGAGCATTCATAAGCTTTTCCTTTACAAGAAACGTGGCTGTGCTGGCTGCTGGAGCACACAGAGAGCAGAGAGAAGGTCAGGCTCAGGCAGATGCAGAGAGCATAAAGTGAGAGCAAACCACTTGCTTCTACCCAAATCGTCAGTGATTCTCTTAACATCCCAGTTCTGTAAAATGACTAGAGTTCCTGAAGGAAGAGGGCTTATTCTTCTTTGGCTTTCTGACAATTCAAGTCTGGCTACCATAAAACTGTTCTTGTGTAGGCATTTCCAGATTCCAGCACAGTGTGAAGTCCTGTTAACCACCTAAAAGGTGGATTCAGAAAGACTGAACACTAATTGAAAGGTGGGTATAATTAAAGGAGCATTTTATGAGTTTTTCAGCAAAATATGACTATTTCTGGCATTTTTAAAACTAAGCACTAGTTTTTAATTATTCTGTATAACTGATTTGCATTTCTGAATCATCTAGCACTGAAGATTCAACAAAAGAGTCAAAGTTCTTTGTAACTTATACTTGTCTCCATTTTCTAATGCTGGTGAAGTGGACTTAAAACACCCATTCATTTAAGCAATGTAATCCACACTTTTTATCATTAGATTTTAAAAAAAAAAAAAAAGGGGCAAAAAGAATAGGGGTTTAAACCAGTCAAAAGAAAGTCCCTGCGGAAGCTCTGCAGGAGCCAAACAAGTTCACTATATAACTAACAAAACAAAAGTAAAATAAAAACCCCACACAGCACTTCTAAGAAATATAAATCATAAAAGGTTTCCAAATGGCATAAAAAATGTCCTTTTCTGTTTCTGAGTCTGAATGCAATCTTCTTGAAGCAAGCCATCTGGGACAGGCATGCTAACCACAATGGCTTAGTTATAGTAGTATTCGCTCTTCAATGCAAAGGCTGGTTTTCTTCGCTGTCATTAGTCTAAGCATCAGTAAGGCATCTCCTTTTACAGCTAAGTTTCCACTATAAGAAGAATCTTCTAAAATCAATATAAGATATGAAAATGCTATATATGATAAAATGTTACAGATAAAGTATTGTAAGACATGATGAATCTCTTTCAAAGAAGAGGGAGCAGATGGGTGTTATGAAGGAAAAAGCAAGAAATGAAAGAGAGGGTAAGGACTGAGTTATGATTTGGCAACACACAACCATAACAAAATGAAATAATAATAACTTTGACCTGCTCAGCCAACAAAACAACATGGTCAAATTAATATCGTTCCAACTAAGAATATATATACAAAAAAAAAAAAAATAAAGTGTTTACACTTCCTTAGATTCATTTATCCTGACACTAAGCTACAGCAGTTATGTTGCAATCTAGTGTTTCAAAAGCCCTGCACCTTTTGATACCTTTTTTTCTTAAGACCAGATTGAAAGCTTTTAAATAGCCTTACTTTCAAAAGAAGTACTGATTACCAGCCTTTTGAAGACAGCAGTCTTCAGAATGTGAGATACTTAAGTTTACCTTTTGCTTTTGCAAACATAAACCACTCTGGGTCTGTCATACTGTTTAACTCAGTCATGGGTTTGCAGACTAAAACAAGATAAGGCAATGACTTCAGGATCTGTATCTGAAACTTTTTCATCAGGCAACACCACCAAAATCTATGGGTAAAGTCCACCATCCACTTATTGGAGCAAAACTCCGGGTCCAGATAATTCATTTTAAGAACAGCTTAAGTGATTGCTCTTGGTATTAATGCTTTGATTAAGTTCACAAACTAAACCTGAATCCAGACCGAAACATATAGCTGAAACACGTCGGTAGGCAACGAAAAATTGCAACTGGAATTTGTACCTCATGCTCATTTCTAATTGCAGTGTAACTGGCTTCTATTATTGCTTTATAGCTGCAAACCAACAGTGCCATCCACTGTTTTTCAGAGAAATCTTTCAATTATTTGCCCAAATGGTACTGAATACCAAAAGACGCATCAGCAAAATTAAAACGCTTCTACCAGTCTCTACTTGCAACAGATCACATGGCCCAAACTTTACTGAGGGACTTAAAGCTATTTTTATTTTAACTGAGCTGTAACACCTAATTCTATATTAATAATAAAATCATGCCGATTTGTCTAATTTTGGGTGGATGCTACAGAAGGAGCTGAGTTGGTGAATTCTCTAAAACGGATGCAGTATGTTAACTTTTTCTCTGATGATTTCACTCCTAGTGAAGACGATCCTGCACTTACGTCTTACACAGTTTTATATTGTTACAGAAATCCTAAACATAATCAAAAGTTTCTTAGTATTGAGGAAAAAAAAACGGCTGAAATATCAATAGATGTTTTCATTTGAAGTATCTTGCAGGTCTGTATTGACATGCAAATGATAAAGACAAAATTTGCATAATCAATTTTATGCAAGCCACAATCATGCTAATGTATGGTCTTAAGTCTTCCCTGAGTGACATGAGAAATTTAAGGCTAAAAGTCAGCATTAAATATCACACTGAATTGTTACTGTTATTGCTAATCCTTCAGAGGGCCTTCTACAAGGCAGCCTTTTCATACTGATGACAAATATAGACTTTAAGGGAATGCAGATATACTTCAAGCAATATGCATTTTGTGTTATTGTAAGTACATGCATTAATATAAAATTATATTATTATAGCAATTATATCAATTATTACTTTCATCCTTGCATTTTAAGACTCCTGTTTTCCCTGCACTGAGTGGAGGACTTTTGAAAAATGCTGAGTCTACAGACTCTTATACTGATTTTTTTTTTCCTTAGTCAAAGGGCAGACAGTGACAACGTGAATTTTTTGTTATCCCACTAGAGGGCCATGGCAAGGGCTGAAAGCATCACTCCCTTCTCCAGAGACACCACACAATTGTACCCAGGGACAGAGAGATGGGCTTACCTTTCTTTTTTGCTTTTTAACCTTATTTTTGGTTTTATTTGGGTTTTGTTATTTGCTTGTTTCTCCTTGATGTGGCAGTCCCTTTTAAACACCCTAGAATTGCTTTCATTTTATTATCCATTCACATAAGCTTTCCCAACAGGCACCAAAAATCTTTCAAAGGTTTGTTACTTTAACAGCCTGATCTGAGCCAGTGACCTGGCATGGAAGATTTGGTATCCCATTACTCAATCCTATAGCTAGTATATACAACTGTCTTTTTTTCCCCTGTATTTAAACTATAAACATTATTATAGCAAAGACTGTTGAACTCACGGGTCATTAGACTTGGGGATGAGTGTGCCAAGCTCCTTGATTCGGTAATTAATGTTATACCTTCTTCTTCTCTCAACTGTTAAAAAGAAATAGTTACTATTTTTATAGTGAAATATTCTTGGAGAAATTCAACATAAAACATTTTAATTACTTATAAACAAATCAGTCAATGCACAGAAAATTTCTTCCTCAAATAGCAGTCCCAACATGAGTTCCTACCTGTCTCTAACTTACTCTCAGGACAAACACCATGATTAGTACTATCGGTATCTTACCTAATCTATAGCTTTTTTCTTCCATTTACCACTAGACTTCCAGAGAATTAAATAGTCACATATTGTCTAAATGTGAGCTAACACTTCTTTTTCCTAATGCTTCTGTAGCCTTTCTCCAGCATGCTTTCACAGAACAAAGATTTCAGCTGGGCAGAGTTTTGCTGGTGACTTCAACAGGGGCAAAAGACAACTCATCCAGGAACTCCTATTTCACCAGAACTCACAGGTAACAGCTTCACTATCCCTTAT
This sequence comes from Scytalopus superciliaris, assembly GCA_013400415.1. Taxonomy (NCBI): domain Eukaryota; kingdom Metazoa; phylum Chordata; class Aves; order Passeriformes; family Rhinocryptidae; genus Scytalopus; species Scytalopus superciliaris. The sequence continues at coordinate 138,539 of VXBX01004814.1, read as the reverse complement.
TTACAGTAATCAGCATTTCAAACCACAAAGAGAACATATCCCCTAACTGAAACAGAGAAAGATTGTGTCCCAGAAACACTTCATCCCCAGCACATCTGTTTCCTTCGGTTATGGACAGCACAAGCACCAGCATGTTTACAATAACTTTTAAAGCACACAGAACATTAATAAAAACATGGTTTAAATAATAAAAAAATTTTTATTGGATGTAAATTTATGCTTCTCCTAAGACAGGCTATGTAAGGTATCTTGGTTTACTCTTGTAGTTTTAGTTAGGAAAAACAGAAGATAAGCCCCTTAAAATTATTTCCCCTTCTCTGTGCTCTCTGGTATCCAGAGTGGAGTATGGAGTATACCCTTCAGAAATTTAACATTTTCTAACATATAGGTTCAAAGGACATCTTATCATTTTTGGGGATTATTTGTATATAATGGTGACACGGAAAGTATATTCAGTGAGAATATAGTCCCATTGGAGTACTGCTGGCTGTCAGGGTCCAGTAGTATCTACTGATGTTATACTGATGTGAACTCATACTTTTGTACTTCCTTCCTCTTTGTACTTTAACTCAATCCAAATCTCACTGAATGAGTAGGATTCAGCTCTGGTCCATCACTAACATCACAGTCACACTGAGCTGTTTCTCTCGTCCTTTGCATCTTGGAAGACACTACTTTGGGCTCAATATAATGCCACGGTATTCTGTCAAACCAGCCTTGGCCAGCCTAGAACATGGGCAGAACAGATACATGCTCCGTGTATGGAGATGCTCACTTGAAATCTAATGGGCTAATTTTGAATATAAATACAAAATGTCTAGTAGAGCTTAATTATAAGTGTTCAGCCAAGGGCATTCTGGTGGATCTTACAAGGCTGACTTCAGTCTTCTCATAGTCATATGCGCATAGATCACTTTTAGGCCTTTACTTCTTCCAGTATGTAAAAGTGTATTCTTCCAGTCTGTGTTTAATTAATATTTACAGTGTGGAAAACTCTGCAAAATACTCATCAAAAATTAGTCAACTAAACATTGTCTATAAAACAAGGCAAAGAAAAAAATATCTTTACAAGTGGACACTTACAGAATTCTTTTTATTTCTATTCTTTTTTTATTTTTCCCTAAAAAGAATCTTCCAGTGGTTGTGCTAATGAGTATGAGGGAAATTTTGAAGCTTGGAAACTTGTTTCTATAGAGTTTTCCAGATATATGTCTGCTACAATTCCAGTGATATCCTGAGTTATCATTAGTATTTCAATACCTAAACCAAAGCAGAAAATGATTTTTCAAACTACGTGGGCAGGATGATGATAAAATATTTTTTGCTTGGAAGGAAAAAAAAAAAACCCAAACATTTAGTAACAGTTAACAGTTTAAACACTTGTTATGTGAAGTGGTTCCATTTCTTAAATCTAAATCCCTTTCCATGGTTTCATTGAGAACATAACTTTTCAACAGGAAATTTTTTCTAGTTCCTTTGTTCCTCCTTGGTATGAGAATGTACAAGAACATTTCTGCAAAATGTGGACCTTAATTCAACCTGAAAATTGAATGTCTGTATAGTTCTGATCAGGTTCCACAAGCTGACTTTTCGGACCATGTCTGAGAAACTTCATCCTCATAAAAGAGTAAATGACACTAATAAAGCCTTTATAGGCAATTCATTATTATGTCCAAGCCATCAGATAGTAGATCTATCTCCAGAGAGACTTTGAGCTCTGAAGTGTACACCTGCAGTCAAACCCAAATAGATGCTGCCTGTCTGTGGTGCTGTCATCACGGCATATTGCCTTCAGCTTAGTTGCCAGTGGTGAGGGAAAGTTCTCAGACATTCCTTCTGTGATTAGGAAGGATGATCTCAGAGCCAAAATAAGCCACAGAGGCAACAGTAAGACCTGGCATCCCTAATGTATGCATGACCCTGCCCTTCCCCTGCAGTTTCAGGCAACTCCTACCCACCACCTTTCTTAGCCCAGCAAAATCTCCCCATTCCTGCCCAAATAAGACAGACAGCAGCTGCATTCATATTTCAGAGACTATGTGCTAGCAACAGTTCTAAAAATCTACATGATCTGTCTATAGTACACAAAACAATTCCAGACAAACATAAGGATGCCTTCTGGAAATTGTAAGTAGCAGAAAGTTGTCCACAGTGGTTGCCAGCACATTATACCAGTGGATGTGTACTTTCAGGTATGCAATTTCATGCAAGTAAAGCCATAAATCCCTCTAAGATTACTGGAATAGCCAGGGAAGCGAGATATAAGTAAAATTATAAAGATATAAATAATGGCTATTAAGTAATTATCAATTTGGGTTTGAATTCATAGTATCATAGAGTATATTAAGTTGGAAGTGATTCATAAGGATCATTGAATCTAACTCCTATACTATTTCTGTCGGAAAGAGTGGACAAGAGAACTGAGAAACGTAACTGCTTTATTCAACACTTTCCAGAAAGAATCCTTCAGGCTTTTTGTTTCAAATTATCCTTTAGAGGGAAAAATTACCTAATTTTATAGGCAATCTTCTCTCAGTGATGAAATTGATTTTTTTTTCCTATTCTGTATAAGCTAGAATAGTTTTTATTTTTATAAATCTAATATTTAGACACTCAACTACAAATTTCACTATGTTCTAAGTAGACTATTCCTCTAAAACTAAAATGCCTAACATCTGTACCTGGCTGCACCGCTCTCCATAAAGGAAACAGAAGTGTATTGCAGATTCCAGAGATTACAGGGCTTGCGTATCAGAGCAGTCAGAACACTGTGAGTCTCACCCAGACCTGACCTGATCTCCTTTTGTGACATACAGTTTCCATAACTTTAAGTGCTTAACAACCATTTAGAAGTCTGATATCCTATGCAATTTTTTTTTTCCCTCCCCATCACCCATCAAGCCTCTTGCTTGGATGCTTCAGTAAATAAGGTGTGAAGACTGGATTTTCACTGTTGTTTTTCTCATCATCTCCCTCCCTTCTTGTCTGTTTTGCACTATGATTCTTAGACACAACATTAAGTAAAGTGTACAACTGTAGAATAAAAACATACTATCAGGAGATGATATGGAAATAAATTAATTACAATATGCAGAGAAAGACAGAAATTAATTTCAGAAAAGAAAGTTCTGTGGTTGGCTGTGTCTGGAGTCTGAGTTCAAGTTGATTAGGCTGGTAAGATGCTGATCTAGAAGAGCAGAGATATGGTAGCTAATGTATAATAGTTTTGCATTCTCCAAACGTTCCAATTAATGAGATGGAAGAGTAACATATACTTACTGAGATTGTGGTTATCCTTTTTTTGTCTCTCCTTTGCCATTGCTCTTGTGTCTGCTTCTGACAGAAAGTAACATTTATTAAAATAGTCCTTAAGATGAAATTTCAGTACTTCTTTCACCTTTCCAAAATGGCCTCTTGTCACAAAGACCAGACTTCCAGTCCTTTTACTACATTATTATTTTTATTATTATAGAAGATCATAGGCAAATCTGTGTTTTACCAGTACTAAACAACTGGCAGGTTGTTTAAGATCTTTTTGCTGCACATTTTTTTATTTAAGAACATAGAAATACCATGGAGGGGTATTTTTCTCCAATTTGCTGTATTTTACGTCAGGATAAAACTTACAATACACTAATGTGAATATGGATTTTCTATATCCCATAATGCAAGAGTTAATCAGATTTGTAATATATTGAACAAACTCACTGTTCCTTCTGAGTGACACTAATAAACTGTACATGATTTTTAGCATTCTTTGGATTAATTGAATGTAACTTTTAAAGTTCTTAATCCACTAATATAGATTTACCTTGAATAGACTTACTGTAAAGTTCTAAAAGAACCATTTGTTCTACCCTGAAACAAATTTAATGGATGATAATTTATTTATGCTGTTGGTCAGGAGCCAACATGTGGAAGAATATACCATGTTTTCTAAAACATTAAAGTTTATTAGGAGCATGATGTTCATAAAAAACAGGGGGGTTCTGAGCTGCTACAAAGGAGTACAGAAAGAAGACATTTTTCCTTGCTCTCTGTTCTTTCCCTTAAAAAACTACAAAGTGCAAAATTCTCAGGAATTTAATTATGGATATCTTTTTTATGGGTAAGATTTATTCAACTTTTAAGAGACACACCATCATTTTTGCAATTATAAAATACTAAAATCTCAGAGTTCTTTTACCTGTGAGTTCCCTTTTTACAGGTAGATTAGCTGGACAAGAAGCATTTGTGAGACTCATATTAGCTGGTGCCATTCCCTGGTCACTGTTATATATATCCAAAATGCTGCTAGATAGCTTGAGGGGTACAGAAGGAAAGAAGAATAAAATAAATATAAAATATTAAAATAAGTTAAAGACTTAAAAGATTTAAATTAAAAAAAAAAATCCAACATAATTGCAAGGAGCAAACACCTTTGGATATGAGTCTGGTGTTCCTTAGAAGTAGTCCTGTATATACATCTAAAGGGGAAGTTTACCATTCTGTAGTGTTAAGCAAATTTGAAAGCAAAGGGTCACAGTCTGCCACTGTTCCACAAGCACCTTTCTGGGTGCCGTGGGAGGGTTTCAGGTGCAGAATGATGACAAGGTATGGGCCCCAGTCACTGTTTTCAGGTGCTTCTATACTGTATTCTCTAAAACCAGGATTACCACAAATGCACTTCAAATATGAATTATGTTGAAAACCAAAATAACCTTGCTGATTTTGACACACTCTGCAGTGATTTTTTAACCACATCACTAAACTCTGATTTGGTACTTCGTAGTGTGCCTGGTTTAGTAGTGTAATATATGTAATAGTTAAAATTAGAATAGACAGACTATCAAAGAACTTACTTTAAGGAAAGAAACTGTACAGTTGTCAGGGTAGACCAGATAACCTACTAGTTTTAACATGCATAACATATATGACCATGTATTCCAGTATTCTTACTACTTTCAAAATTTTAATATAACATTATTTAACAAACTCATACAAAGCACTCAAAGAGAAGTAAGGCTAAAGTATGTTTCTATGGAATTCAGATAATTACACAAATATTACCTTTACTGGGATATTTTTACATATATGAAATAACTGTACAAGTTTAGTAAAAACTAGTTCAGGTTTTGCTCAGTTTCTATGACCCTAAAATCAAGCTTTCAGCATTGATCATTATCTTATACATTTCTATGTGTTCATGAGAAAATGACTGTATGAAAAAGTCCAAGTCCAGATTCACAAAAAGAAGATTTACATTCTTATTGACTATTAAGGCAGTAAGAGCAAAACTTTTTTTTTTTTCCATTTTGTCATGCATATAAAATTTGTGATGACATATTTGTTTTCTTTTGTGGCCAACACATAAGGATTCAGAAATTGTGTTTCGGTCCACCTGGTGAAGATAACAGGAAAGGATTAAAAAGTGGGTCAAAAAATGCTGGTAAAACTGCTGAATTGAGACAGAAAAGCATGAAAGGAAATTAGGAGTTAGAAAAGGAAATAGTTTTTCATAAAGAAGAAAACATGTTTTTACAGATATGCCTTGCATCCATGGATCCTGAAGCACCTGGAATTTTCCAGGCAGGTCACTGAGACACCAACCATAGGTATACTGGAAAACAGCTTATTTTAAACTAAAAATTTCTTTCCTTGTAGAAACTGTGAGTTTCACCACAAGTGAATGGAGACAATTTCCCAATTACTTGCTCAGTGTGAAATTGTTCCATGGCAGTGCTTCCTATATTTTTATATCAAATCAGAAATGTGAAATGTTTTATTTTTTAATAATTATTTTATTAAATTAACTAACAACTTTACTAGATCATCTGAGATCCTAGTGTGAGTTAAATTCTCCCAGTTCTATTTAATACAATTAAATAAAGGAATCAGAATTGGTTTTGAATGCATATAAATAACATGCTCATTTTTAAGTAGATGTTTTTTTACTTAAGAAAACTGATAATTCTTGCATACCGTTAAAAATCACAACACTAAGTCAGTTTTGAAAATCTACTTACATATTTGCTCTCTAAATGAAAATACTTTTCAAGAGAATGTTTGGAATTCAGATGAGAATTACTCAAGAACAAGCAATGTTTAATATGTAGGATTTGAATGCTAAGAGTATTCACACGTTAAGCACCTTTGTTTCATTCCAGAGGGGTAAACTGACAAGTATTAGAGAATTCATTGCAGCTTTACCTTTGCATTTCCTTTGTTCCAGTGATAGGATAACTACATAAGAAGAGTGAACTCATATTAGCTTTAGACACATATTTAATTACTTCCTACATTCATGTAAATGAATTTGGCATATTGAAATGATTTGAAAACAGAATGACATAAAAAATTGAGAGTCAATGTGACTCCTATATTCATTCCAATGGACTTTGAATAAGGTTCTTATATGATTTAGGCTACTGTTTTTGTGAAATATTAGGAAATAGTAACCACTAAAAACAATATAATCTGATAAATAACAAGACGTATATCTATCATATTTTGCATATTTCTCTTCTAATTTTCAAACAGTAATTCCAATTTATCCTTGAAAGATAGTTAAATGTCTACAGTCTGTTCACAAAGGTGTGAATTTAAACGACAGTGTCCAAATCCAAGAGAAAAAGTCATGAATGGCCTATTTAGCTGATAATGAAAAAAATAATACCAACACACCTGAAAGTTCAGAACCGTATGAGGGTTCAAAAGAACATAAGTAAATTCAACTTAAAATCGTAGGTAAACATTTCCACCGTATTTGATTACACACTTGATAAATTGCATGTAACTGTTGCCACTGCCTGTTGCCACTCATATACCTCCTTTCATTAGCAGAACCACTGGGGCAGTGGCTGCAATCAAGTTTCTGTCCATGGACTATATCCAATTACACTGTTGATTTCCTTAAGTAGTAAAAGACATGAAATATCATGGAATCATAGAATATCCTGATTTGGAAGGGACACATATGGATCATCGAAGTCCTGGCCCTGCACAAGAGAGCCCCAAGCAGGATGAAGAGGCAACTGAAATATTCTATAAGCAGCTGAGAGAAGTCTTGTGATTGCTGGCCCTTGTTCTCATGGGGGACTTCAACTTACCAAATGTCAGCTGGAAATAAAACAGCCAAGAGGAAACAGTCCAGGAGGTGAACAGAGAAGGACTGGTGAATGATGTGACAGCTGGAGACTGCCTTAGGCACATTGATCATTAAACAATAGAGTTTCTGATTCTTGAAGAAGTGAGGAGTAGGATCAGAAGAACTGGACTTTGACTTCCAGAGGGCAGACTTTGGCCTGTTTAGGAGACTCATTGAGAGAGAGTTCCTTTGGAGGTGGTCCTGAAGTGGAAAAGACTCCAGGAAGAAGGAAATGCTAAAGGTGCAGGAGCAGGCCATCTCCATGTGCCAAATGATACGCCATTGGGGAAGAATACCCTGGCTGAACAGAGAGCTCAGGGGGGAAAGGACAGTGTATCCTTTGGAAGAAGGGGCAGGCAACTTGGGAGGACAGCAAGGATGTTTTGAGGTTTTGCAGGGAGAAAATTAGAAGGGCCAAAACCCAAGTAGAACTTAATCTGGCCACTGCTGTAAAAGACAATAGGAAGTGTTTCTACAAATACATCTGCAGTAAAAGGAAGAGTAAGGAGAATCTCCATGTTTTATTGGATGTGGGAGGAAACACAGTGACAAAGGATGAGGAAAATGCTGAGGTACTTAATGCCTTTTTTTGCCTCAGTCTTTAACAGTAATACCACTTGTTCTTTGGATATTTAGCCACCAGAGCTGGAAGACAGAGAGCAAAATGAAGACCCCATAATCCAAGGAAGATAATTTTACCACTTAGATACACGTGGATTTATGAGGCCAGATGAGGTGCACCCAAGGGCCCTGAGGGAGCTGGCAGAAGAGCTCGTTGAGCTACTTTTGATCATTTACCAGCTGCCCTCATTAACTGAGGAGGTACCAGTTGGCTACAGGTTAGCAAATGTGATACCCATGTACAAGAAGGGCCAGAAGGAGATGAAGGAACTACAGGCCTGTCATCCTGACATAGGTGGGAGGAAAGGTTATGGAAACTTAGTGCCAATTGCACTATCAACTGCCTCTTTCATCTGTGAATTTAGTAGAAATCAAGTATAATGTAATAGGCACTATGATGGGTTCATGGCTTTGTGGATAGGGCCACTGGTGATCTCCCTTTAAGGCTCTGTCATTATTCACAGTTAACCAGCATGAAAAATATGTTATGATTTAGCATGCAACAAATAAGTCTCAGTGTCAGGATTCAGAATCAGGAGAAGAAATAGGGGATGGTTAATCTGACGTCTCTTGGACATTTAGAATGAACTCAATAACCTCTGTTCTTCTAAAGAAAGTCTGCGGTGACCATTGCAGGCTTTCCATGTGTACCTTCTCATGAAACTTCACTGTGCTGTTATTTCAAAAATCAGAGAAGAGGAACTTCCTTTATAAATTTCACATTTCTTATTATCAGAAATTTTGATTATATTAAAATACAGTCAAAAAATGTATCAAAGTATTTTGTTGAAACACTCTACCTGAATGCACTCTGCATTTATATCAAGCATGGAAAATCCTGAGGAATTTCCGTGCTAATGTTACTGAGCACTGAGAACAATTCTATAGTAGAAATTGGCCAATTTTGATACAACATGAGGAAAGATACTATTTTTGTCTGACAGAGTAGGAAGTTCTTTTAGAAGTTTAGACTTCCATAATAACTAATTTTTAAATTATAAAATCAAAATATATAGCACAATGTATTATAGAAATTGTGGGCCAAAATACATTTAGTTGTTTGCATGTGCACTAAAACTCATACACCATAATGCAATTTATACCTTACAGTGTCATTTAAGTGGGGAAACTTTTTCCAGTACTTAGGCTTCAAATAGTTTCCAGTCTTACATTACAAGATAAAAATATGTACATATACATGTATATACACACACACACACACACACACACACACACACACACATATATATATATCTAAAATGCAATCTCACAAAAATCCAACACACTCTTACTACAAATACAAATTATTTGCAATGGCACAATTATATTATATGTGTGTCTTACAATAAATTCGATAGCACTGTCACAACTGATGAATCCCAAAGGACTTTAAAATTCCAGCTGATTCCACTGTGTCAAAAGCATGTTCTTGCTTTCAGTTCAGAGATGTGGAAACAGACATTTGGATAAGCCCCAGGAAATTATCCTGCAGGTGTCATAAGCTGCATTGATTCACACCTGTGTTGTTCTGAGAAGTCCTGATAAGTCACATAATTTCAAAACTTTTAATTCTTGATACATTTATTTATGCGTATGTATCCGAGAATTTAGATGCAAGTGATTTGTAAGGGATGAGAACACAAATATTAAAAATAGCAGAATATAATAAGCCATCTTTCCTCCTTCTAAAATACAGTCAGCTTTGGACAAAAGATCAGCTGCTTTTAGCACAGCAAATGGTTAAGAGGGAATAACCAGCGACAATGTGGTACAGGAAGAGAATAATACCATATCTAATTAAAACTGCAAGGAGAATTAAAGAAAGCAGACTGTAATTAATGAAGTTAGCATTTGGCAAGGACATTGGGGTTAACATTCTTGCTTTTGTATAAAGTGTCATGGGATCTTCAATTCCTGTGTGCAAAGACTGGAACATGAGAATTTCCATTCATGGGGCTCAGTCCTGAAAGATGCTCAACTTTGAAGCTTAGACCAATTATAAAAGCAAGCTTCAGCTGGAGTACCTGAGTGAGTACACCTCACAAGAGCCTGTGACCTTGTGCTTGCTGACAGTGTTCAAGGCAAGTACTATGAAGGTCTCATCAAGGGAAGGTTGTTACGTTCAATACTTGGGTCTGAACTGCTATGCAGGCAGGAATGCGTAGCTAAGGGTTCATTATCAGTATGGATAACTAGCAATGGACAGCTGTGATCCCAATTTGCAGTCTCTAATACTAAGTTTTGGGGTGGTTTGTTTTCGGGGTTTTTTGAAAGAAAACATTACTAAGATATGAAAGATATCACCTTATTAAGGAAAATAATGTGATATTCCAAATCCCATAGTATGATAACTGTTGGTAACCACCATGTAATTTCAAGGAAGACTAGCCAATAGCATTTGCCTATATTACAAGGGAAAGATTCTTAATGTGATGATAAAATATATGGATACAGGTTGTCTGTGCCTGTTCACCTGGAGTCACTACAGCTCTATGTTGCAATAGTTATCACTTGCATGATCACAGATAATTTAAGTATTTTTCCATTTTGGCTAATCTTTGCATGATGTTTGCCTTACAGTAACATTCAACTCTCCAAAGATCACAGCTCTATCACAATCAGTGTTGCATAGCTAAAAAGTATCAGCCCAACATGTTTACAAAGTCAGCTAGAATTTCCTTGATTTAAAAATTCTATTGAATGTGGTAATGTCCAGTTTGAACTAGAAAGCATATCCAGAATACTGGGTTCATTTAATGCATTATCATGTAATCTATTTCACAAGCCAATAATGCTCCTAACATCAATTAGGCTTCACATCTCAAATATTTTTATTTGGGATATGTTACAAAAGTTGAATGATTGTAAACTATTGTCAAAAAGCTTTCCTTTTATTTCCATTCCCAGACAAAATTTATTTTGGTTTTGTGTTCCTTAAATGTATATAGTTCATTGTTCAACATCCCCATGTGACTACTGTGAATGACTTTGCTTTGCTAAACTGAACAGGTCATGCTTCTTAAGACAGACTTCCAATGATATTATATGTTCTAACAAGCCTCTCTCTACCTTTCCTGCTTTGAATTAGTTTTTCTGAAGGGTGGACATTTTTATTTGTCTACAGTATTCTAGAAATTTTGTGCCCAGTGGATATGCCATAGTGGATATTTCTTTGTGTCTCTTGGAAATCTGTCTCATGATGGATACTAAGATCGTATTTATCTCCTTTTTGCAGTCCCATCATTTTGATGGCTTACAGTTATCCTCTGGGCAACTAATGTAACCAGATCTTTTTCTGTCATCTCCAGTTAATGAGCTCTCAGCTTACTGCAGACATTCCTGTTATTAGTATTTAAATGAATGACCTTGCACTCAATACTATTACATTCCTTGCATTTAGACTATTCTGTCATCACAGTCTTATATTCTTATATAATTCTTCCTCTATGATATCCTTATCCTCCTTTGTATTGGCAATACTTTCTACTTCTGCTACCTCAGTAAATTTCATCAGTATAAATGTATTTTTTTGTACCAAGATCACTAATGAAAATCTTAAATAAACTGAGGCTGAGAATTGATTAGATTATTGGTGCACTTCATTAATATCCTTTCTTTGAAAAAAAAAAACAAAAACATCAACCCTTTATCTTCTCTTTAGCTTGCTCCTTAACCTGAAAGCAATTCTGTTCAGTTACTTTCTAGGTAATATGTATTGAATCTTACTAATATGCAAAGAAGGTTGCAATCAGCAAACCTTGCATATGCAGGGCTAGCTAGAAAGACTAACTCCCATAGGAAACAGCTCTCCATACATCCAAAGGGTACTACTAATCAAGGATGATGGAGGGTGTACATTTTTAAAGAGCAGGCACCATACATGCTCTAGCTGTCATAAATGACTAAACCCTAGGATGGCAAAAGCTTTTCACCGAAGGTATCTGGACTGTCCTGACGGGTCAAAACAGTTCATCAGCTAGCTTGCTTTCCCATGAGGAACTTGAAAACAGACAGCAGGATGGACTGTCCTATTAGTGGAGGCTTACTTTCAGCTACCATTTCTCCCAGGGACTTAATTCATCACAATCCCACTCAAAAGCCCACCTGTATGAACAGAAGGGTTAAGATGTGCCCAAAAAATACAGAGGTCAGGACCAGACTTCCTCTACCAGAGGTCTTTGTTCTGCACAGGTCAGAAGTGCCCATGAAGAAAGGCAATCAGGAAGCTCATTGCAGGAACAATCCTGCTAGCAGAAACTTCCTTTGTTGCCTTCTTTTCCAGGCCTAATAACTGCAGACATGCAACCCACCCGGAGTGCCTACGTGCCCATGTGTCCTGCAGTAACAGAAGTGTGGCAGTGTGGCATGCAGCCACAGCAGCCGTGGTGCAGTACAGACCATTCTGAGGATTGTTCGCCCTATTAGCCATGGTCAGATTGCCTGTACTACCCCTGCCTACTAAGCAAACTCAATTAACAAGGAACCACAACACATGCTGCTTTACTTGTCCAAAAGAGAGACTGTGTAGCTGCCTAACCTGAAAGGCTGAGTAGGGTACCTGCCAGAAAACATTTCTTTCCATGCTTGGTAAAAATTGGTACTTGCTCAGACTGCATTGAAAATATTAGTGCAATACTTTATCATTTCCTACCCTAAATATTTCTCACTTAAATCGTGTTTTCATGAGCTTAATTGATAGCATCACTTCCAGTAACAGCTTTGTAAAATGGAGCTACTTCTCCTTAGCCACAAAAAAAAAAAAAAAAAAAAAAAAAAAAAAAAAAAAAAAACCCCCTCATTTCT
>VXBX01004814.1:101940-125911 GCA_013400415.1 Scytalopus superciliaris | reverse complement strand
AGTTAGCACCCATCTATTTCAATATGGTCCTTTCTTCTTCATTTTAATTAAAAATAAATAAATAAAAGCAGAGGGTTTGTAAATTTTTTATATTCTTATCCCATACATGCATCCCAAATATAAAAATCTAAACTTGGAACAGTGCATCAAGTACATATCAAGTGAGAGTTTGTTCAGTATTTTTGTTACTGGAGTGCAAAACACAAAAACACAGTTAATTGCTTGTCATGCCTTTACTATTTATTCATGACAGGTAAACAAAACTTTTTTTCAATATTTCAAGTTGACAGATTGACATCAAAATGTGCACTGAATTTGTCCAAACAGTGATCAATAAGTGTATACTAATCCAGTCATTGAAAATCCATTTTCTAAATAGCAATATGTAGTATAATGGGTGTTTCCAAGTTTTGACAGAGGGAAAACTGGGATAATTCTTGTATCTGCAATGTGTGTTTTGGTAAATTGTGACTTTTAATCTTTACAAAGGTATTGCAGACAGCATGCATGATCTTGTGAGCCAGTACAAATCCTGTGCTCAGAAGACTAGGGCTCAGCCTCTGGTTTTCTTTTTCAGTTGCTGTGCTGCTTGAATAAAGTTGAACATAAACTGCATTATCCTTTTTATTTGCAAGGATGTGTTTACACTCTCAATTGCCAAAGAAGTTGTCATACACTGCTTTTAGAGTCTAGAACAAGAAGATCCCATTCACAGCTAAATGTTTTGGGTTCTCTTGTAATTGCAATACAAAATACTTTTATTTGAGAATATATGGTCTTCAGTAACAACTAACACTCAGATGTTCTAGTTTCTCTTTTTATTATCTAAAGAGAATAGCAGAAAATGAAAACCTCCTCAGACTTGTTTTCATTTGAAGAAATTGTATCTCCTCCTATATTTATCTTTAACATGGTTCATAATTACACACTCCTCAACCAGGGACTTAATGTTCAGATATATTATATTACATATTATATATTATGCATGAAAACTGGTTCATTTTTTATCTTCAAATAATGATCATCAAGCTGGTTCATTATTCATCAGAGAAAAATGAACTCTGTTCATATTCCCAGTCACAGTACATTCCTGCCCTGATCATATACATAGAAGTCCATTGTCTAGACAAATGTCTGATCAAATATGACTAAGCAAAGGAATGTTCTGGAGAATCAACCCTTTGCAGGAGATATCTGCACTTTCAATTATTGTCTCTTAATTGTATGTTTTTAAGCTACTCTTGGCTTTTCTGGTTACAAAATTAACACAACTGAGAAAGTCCAGAAATGAAGTGATGCTCTAATTATGTCATCATCCAACTTCCAACTGGAAGTCAAATGTCATGGGAGTACTGTCCACTAACCCCCAGGTTCTAAAACCCAAAGACAACAATTAAATGACAGATCTGTTAGCTGTTTTACTAAGATTATTTCACTAGTAACACCAGATAATGTAGTAGTGCCTGGGTCCATCTGAATTCACTTTTGGTGGATACTGTATGTAAATGCTTATACCAAAACATTAAGATTCTTTCTCTAGGAAAAGTGACCAAACATCAGCACAAAAATGCAAGAAAAGTGAAAAATTGAGGCTGAGGCAGAAGTGAAAACCAGAATTATTTTTTTTCAGGATTAGAATGTGAGGCATTTGCTCATATATATTTGTTGATATCCCTATTACCAGTATTTATATTATATATATTATATGCTTTATATTATATCCTCTTAGATGTCACCTATCATCTAAGTACTTACTGATTTCTGTGATCTAGTGTGGTCACATGGATGTACCATGCATTTTGATTGAAGCTCCTTTCTGAACTACTTCACAGACTACTGTACACATACATTAAAGGTCACAGAAGGCCTTGGCTGATAGAGAAGTAAGCACTAAGAAAATCCATTGTATCTTTCAGAAGTTTGCTTCTCAAAATGCCCTTCAAAATATCTCTGTGTTTTCTGCAGGTTAGCTCTACCTTGCAGTAAACAGCTTGACTGCGCCTGGAAAACAAAATGGCCACTGCTGTTGCCTCTGAGCTCATAAGTCTTTTATTAAACCTATGTTAATGCCGTTGACAGAAATTAATAAAGGTCATTTCCAGAAGTGATCATAACCTAGACCCTACATACCCCAATGAGCTTAATGTAGCATTCTTTATTACCTGTCCTCTACTAAGGACTTCAAGTCTTACATTGCTGTATACAAACAGCACGAGACACGCAGACAAGGCTTTAGGATATGACTGCTTGGTGGCCCCAAACAGCAGGAATTTACTTGCAGATCCTGCTGCACATGGGGTTTCGAATTAATAACGAATGAATACCAGGGGAATTAGAAATTTGTTTTAACTATCCTTTTCTCTTACATCTGTTCAATAAGTGTTAAGGTTTGAGATAAAGACCATGTTTATGAAAGCTAGTTGTATACAAACAACTATATATTTTAGAATAATACATTCATTTCTGTCTATTTACCTTTTAGAAAGAGAAAACCAAAGAGTAAAAAAGGAATTTTCCCCTCATTTCAGAGTTATGGAAAAATTTACTACAGTTGCATGAGGCTTGAGTCTTTTGGCTCCCTTTAGCCAGAATGTTCTACCCCCAAAGTAGAGAAGGATTAGCAAACATTGGTCTGTTAGAGTGTTAGAGAGACAGCTGAGATATTATGGACATTTTGCACAGCTTTTGAGTGTTGCAGCAATGTAAAAGTGGATCACAGCTCTTCTGACACAAAGTAATGTATGCTCTGTGCTATGAATACCTTTTCTGCAGTGTGAGGTAAATTGCAAACACTCATACCCAATATATTTGAAGTACTTAGAGCAGGCAAGAGAGCTGTACACTGCCCATTTCAGCCTCAAACTACTAAACTGTGTGAAATACCAAAAGAAAACTTTTATCTGACATTTGCATGACATTCAAAACAAGACACCTTCAGCTGCATGAAACACGCCTGAGGAGTTCTCCATTTGTGCTTTTCACTGTTAGTTTTTTGCAACTGAAGTAACGGAAAGTCACAATTTCCCAACTAGCACCTTTATAGTATTGAAGAATACAAACAAAATATTTGCTCACCAGTTTTATTTTTGAGGAGTCTATTATTTCCTCAATAGCTATCGACTGTTCCTTCTTCATTTTTCGTTTTCGTTAAACTTGGAAATTATACCAGAGAATGCTAGAGAGAAGTTTATATATGTAGGTGAACTTTGATGCTTCCTTGGACTTTAAGACTAATCTAGTGTAGAATGTGACTGACAAAGCATTTTCATTGATGTTATGCAGCCTTTTCAAGTTACCCAACCTAAGCAAATGAGGTTGTTAATGTTTACTCTGGCCTTTTCTCTAAAATGGTTTTGAACTTTAGCAGATTTTATCAACTTATAAAGGTTGCCAAATGACATCAGTATTCACTAAATAAAATATACTCATGATTATGCATCAGGGGCCTGCCTAGATCAGCAATACTATATGCAACTCTAATGGAAAGCCAGGTTTCCTTCATGATTGAACGATCACAGCAATTATTGAATAAAATGCTTTGAAGCATACCTACTTGAATTTTTTCTATCTGTATGATTTCTGAGAATGGGAGAGACAGCAATTTTTGTAATCCATCCAGATGGCAACCATCAGTATTTGACAAATAATTAATACAAATACAAATTATTAATGTCATGATAAGAAACTGTGACCTCCAAGACCTTGGAAAAGCAGTAAGATTTGCAGACAGAGTGAACTACGCTTTTACCAATAAATAGTGTCTCCATAAAATCAACGGTAGAGTTAACAGATTTCATCAAGACTTTATACAAGCTGTAGTTAATAGAATCATAAAAATTAAAGAAGGAAAACATCTATCCTGTCCTGTCCTGATCTGACTTCTACTCCGTGCCTGTACAATACAAGATTTTTTTCAAATGCCAAAGGAACAATACAAATACAAGCAAGCCACGGAACAACTGAGGATTTTCTCCATGAATTTTCCTAAAAGAGTCACAAAAGTGAAGCAATCCCACTGACTTGACTCCCAAGTGGACTGGAAGCAGACAGTAGCTCCCAATCTCAGTGAAATAGTGAACTATGAGTATATGAAATGAAATCATGAAAGTGAAGCAGTGAAGCCTCACAAGATACCTCAACAGCATTGCCTTCACACAGCACTGTCCTCCCCTCTCTGCCACCCTTCCCCTCCTCAGCTGGCCCTTAAGCTCATGGCTGACACAACCCCTGCCTTTCAGCAAGCCCATGTGCTTTTGCTCCCTTCTCTGTTAGGGATTTAATTCTTTTTTTCCCAGCATATAACTACCGCATACATCAAGTCAGATGCAAACGAGGACTGAAGAAATTTGGTTAGCTTCACAAATAGACTAAGTTCCCAACAAAAGATTCATTGTTTGTGGCAGCTCTAAATCTCTGAGGTGATGTAAACCTCAAGGCACCAATGTCACCACAATGATTTCAGTATGCAGTTAGAGCTGAAACTGTTGGAGAAACTGAACTAATACTGTTTCAAATCTCTAAGTATTTATCTCCTTTAAAGGAAAGAATCGGTTTTGGAAAACATTTTGGAGACTTTTTTTTTTTGTTTTTAAATAACTTGTTTTAATTTATATATGTTCCACCTTTGTCTCAGACTACCAAGGTTATTCTGCTTTCTGACTGAGAATAATTGTTCAGATAACACTTATGGTGCATTTGTCCATATATAATAACAATATCTTCTTTCCATTGCTTTCAGGAAAAATTCCTGCTTTCAAGCTCGTTCAAGGGGATCATTAAAGAAAACATATTACAAATAAACCATAGAATCATAGAATGCTAAGGGGTTAGTATGGACCTTAAAGATCACCTAGTCCCAACCCTCCCTGCCATGGGCAGGGACACCTCCCACTAGATCAGGTTGCTCAAGGCCTTATTCAACCTGGCCCTGAGCACCACCAGAGTTGTGGCATCCACAGCTTCTCTGGGCAACCTGTTCCAGTGTCTCACCACTCCCAATGTGAAGAATTTCTTCCTACTTCAACATGGGTACACTTTTTCTTGGCTCTGTGTAGTACTGGACATATTTTAAAAAAAAAAATCAATGAAAATATTTTCCATACAGTAGTTCTCAATTTTCTCCCAAGCAATCTGAAAGAAACTGCTCCTTTTTATTTAGTCATTCAATATTGACTACTCCAGCAACATTGAGCCAAACTGGTTCAACATATTCAGCAGCTGGGTCTCTGCTGGTGATTTCTTGAAGTCCAGTTCCATGGTAGTGCTCTGCCCAAAGCACTGCTGTCCAATTACTTCTTAGGTCTCATTACCAGCCATCTAACTGCTACAGAGCTCTCTCCAGGTTTCTTCAAGAATATTATTGAAAGCTTATGTTTTCTTGTTCACCAGGGAAAAAAAAACCCATACCTTAAAATCCTTGAAAATGTTCACAAAACTAAATTGTTTTTCTGTCTGGTCCCACCCAGCACTGTGCAAGAAAGGCCTGTTCCCTTGCAAAACATTAATATCCTCTCACTTCATTCTCATTCCATGCCAGTCAATTTCGTAGTGCTTTTGATGTAAGTTTTAGTGGACTGCATGTCAAGCAGAGGACATTATTCCACTTCTACAGTGATTTTCTGGGTTGCAACAGTTATTTCTGAATGAAAGTACTGGTAAAATGCCAGCGGTTTTCATACAGATCTCCATTCTGCTTGCTCGATTACTAGGTTTTCTGGTGAGTCCTAGAGCTCTATATGTATACTATCAAAATAAAACAACATTTAGTTTCAAGAAGTGGTTCACAAAGTGAACACTGTTAAATCACACTTGGAAAAGCAGAGATTCTATTTTTAACTCTGCTCTTCCCTGTCTCTCTTCACTGTGAATAATGTTCTCCACATATGCCTTAATACAGCAGGTTTCTTCAATTTCTCTTTCTCAGATGCTAAAAGCAATGTAGAGCACAGCTTTTTACTACCTGCCCTGAACTTTTAATGATGGTGTAATATACACTTTACAGTAACCTAAACATCTAAATTTACTATGTTCTGAACATTTGAAAGTTAATAAACTTTAAATTAACTACAGAATATTGAATGGACTGTAAGGATTTTGAATACAAATGAAATTCTGATAAAAACCAAAAGTATTTACCTTTCAAATGTCTGTCACCATATCTGACATTCATGGCATTAGTTCACTTCTAAAACACGCTTGTATATTCTTTGTTTCATATTTTTAATGATTCCTATAAGGTCAGGAAAAAACCTGTTGCCCATGATACTTGAAGAAATTTCTTACAATTTCTTATAATATAGATAAATATGCTATTGTATGTTAATAAAAGTTTCATAAAGCTAAATTATTAAAACAAGGGGAAATTACTTTAAATTCATGTCCTCTTCAAGGGTTTTTTTTTTTAAACTTTACCTTCCCCAAGATGAACAAACATCTGTCATCGAATGATAGTTCATATGAATAGTTATGATTTTATTTCAACTATGTTTTCTGAACAAAAGTATAATTTGGCTTACAAATAGTTTCAGAAGAATCAAGACCTCTTGCAGATAGGGATGACCTAGTCTTATACTGTAATTGAACTCCTAAAAAATTGTTATTAAAAGGGTTTTGCCATCAGAGTACTGTGAAGAGAAATAGAAACACAGCCAGAGAATTCTCTACTTTAAAGAATTTTTTAAGTTACCACCCAACACCAGAGTTTTATGAAACTATAAATTTGGGTCCAAACACAATAAAAGCCAGACAATCTAGAATTACAGCTTAAGAAGGTGTAATTATTTTAATGAGAGATGGAGGAATGTTCTTGTTTTCACTTCTCTGATTCTACTAATACGTAACTGTAATTCATTAATTCAGGGTCAGACAATGAGCCTTTGAGCAATTACTCACATGAGTGGTCTCACAGAATTCAATGTCCTCATTTAATGTGCCATTAAAATGGTACATGGGTGCATCTAACTAAAGCAAACATTAATTCACTACAACACACAACAGGTAGCACTGTAAAAAGTGGAAAGATTACTCAGCCACTGTCTACTGAGAGCAATGAAATAAGAAAATGGCTTTGTGATTTTGGCTTTTTCAAGAAAAGATTTTGCTGAAAAAACACCTGAGTCTTATACACGTTCTGCAAACCAAGACAGTCAGTTTAGTTTAAAATTTCAGAGAGACTATTCTGCACAGTTTTTACAAAAACAAGACAATCCGACGTAAGGAAAATCTAAGATGAAATTCTAAAGATACTTAAGCCTTACACTGAGGAAGTGTAAAGAGAAAGCAAATACCAAATCAGCCAGATACGCAGGAAACTCGGTCTCACCTGTGACCTCACTTACTTTACATTCATGGCAGCCACCATAGCAAGGCACTTTGTGCATAAGTACCTAAGAGCTAATATGAGTCTTTGTTTAAGTGCCGCACAAACTCAGTACGCCTTCTCAGGGAAACTTGATGTTCTCTCATTCTGGATCATGTCTCCTAGTCCAACACTTGCGATTTAAACATTTTTAGCTCAGATAAAGAAAATTTCCTCAAGCTTAATGTGATAATGAAAAACTGAATCTAAAAAACTTGTCTTCCACCTGCCTCTATCTTTCTCTATTGCAGTTTATGACGAAAATTTTGCAGGCAGATCTAGGTTGTTGCCTGAAAGATGCCACAAAACCATGCATCATGAGCTAAATGTCTGGGATCACTTCTGTATGGCTATTTCTTTTGTATATTTTTGGAGTACACAATGCCAAAAGAGAAGACAGAGGAGGCAGTGACTGCTCAATTTATTTCACACTGATGCAGTTTGTACACCTTGTTGAATGCAGTCTTTATTTTGCCAAAGTATTTGACAGAGAGATTTGGAAATGCATGCTCTGGCTGCACTGGCAGACTGATGATTTTCTCAGCACAATGAAAATCCAAATACCATTACTTGGACCAGAGGCACTGCAGGAGTCCTAAATCTGCAAGTATGATACCAACAAGGCCTAAAAGTCATTCCATATATCCTTGCTCATCAAGAGTAGGATATTAAATATATTTTAGAGAGATATGTCCTTCATGGCTGAAGATAAAGGCAAATGAGCCTAGAATTAGCATAGATTAGCATCATCCAGTTTTAAAAGGTATTGAGGGAGTATCAGTGCAATCCGAAACCCAGAATTCATGCCTCTCATCACCATCCCACGGTACCACACCTGAAAGAATCCTCCCCTGCCTCGTGTTAATTTGAGTCAAAATATTAATTGACTCCAGGGGAGCATTTCTTTGCTATGTTCTATACTGAGATATATATATAAATCAGTCCAGCTGTATTAGTTCTCTAGCTGGCATGCAAATATAAGGTGTTCATGGAACTATTAATTGACATTAATACTGGACTGCATAGTGGATAACACAGAGCAGTAGAGATCTTACCTCCTAAGGTATTTTTTTTTTAGCCAGTGATGTTCTGTAGTCAGAAAAATATGTTCCTCCAGAGGGTGATTAAGAGCAAGCACCTGACAGTGTATTCTGACATGAACTTGGTAAATTGTCAAAGCCTGTGAAACACCTTTTGCTTCACCAGAGTGAAGTTTCCCTTTATCAGTGTACATTTTAGAACACTGAGGACAAACAGTTCCCGACATAAATTAAGGTTGAGACGACAGGGTATGTCCTTCTATTAAAGTGCATTACAGTTATTGATAGGTATTACTTTCATAAATAGTAATCCTATATGTGTTGTTGGGTCCAGAAAAAGTCCATCCTTCCTCTTCAAATATGTAACATATATGGAAACATAAGTAGCCTTTGTTAGTCCTCTGCCATTTCTTTACAAAAAGACATTATGCATTAATTCCCATAAAGAATTTCATTTGAAAAGTTACATTTCTCTTATTTGTCCTTGAAATTATTCAAATAAATGCAACTCATCTTTATGAAAAATCACTCAAAAAAGTTTTCTAGTATAAACAACATGACAAAATTTGACAAAATACTTACAGTTCTTTGCATTAGTAAAGGAGTTTCAGAACAACCTATCCCTTCATCATTAAAATTTGATTCCATATTGATTATGTCTTCAATCACCTCTTCCATCTGATAAAATAATATTTTAAGAAAAATCATTAAAAATAATAATGGGAAAAGTTATTTTGAAAATACAGAAGAATTAATCTGGAGTATTTATTACATCAATAAAACTGAATTTCAGAAGTCTATATCTTAAAATTCAAATAATTAAAACACTTCTACACAATATTCACATTTTTTACTTCTTGTGAAAACAGTTGTGGTTTTTCAAGTCACATCTTTCCTCTTAAGCATCAGTCCATTCCCCTAATTTTAAGCCCCTATTGCAACACCATGATCAGATGACAGGAGTGCATTGCTAAGTTGTAACTGTGACATGTCATCTCAATCAAGTGTGTAATATCCACAGTGCATTGCTACATTGGTGCAGGAAGTCTGAAAGGAACCTGTGGTTCTGCAAGAGTGTGAGTCACTCAACGTTTGGTATTACATGCTGGTCTCCAGATTCAGCAGGCAGAGGTTTGTGTTGTGTTTACACTGGATATTTTTCCAAACAGTCTTCTGGTCCCATTTTAGCTCTAATCTGAGCCAAAAACTACTGAAGCAGATGGAATAGCTCGTTAATTGCTTGGGATGAAATAGTGAATACTTTTCAGACCTACAGACATATATAGATTTAGACAAAGTACAGCATGAGTTTTCAATTATAGTTATGGTCTGGTTCCATTCACCAAAATAACTTTGTGAGAGATCCCGTGCTGAATATGTTACTG
This sequence comes from Scytalopus superciliaris, assembly GCA_013400415.1. NCBI lineage: Eukaryota > Metazoa > Chordata > Aves > Passeriformes > Rhinocryptidae > Scytalopus > Scytalopus superciliaris. Next base: position 116,129 of record VXBX01004814.1, on the reverse strand, counting down.
TTAACTTTACTGTCTGCAGCTCTTGGGAGCTGAAGGAAGTGTAGAGGGACCTATGCAACAAAAGAATCACGCAGACATGAGACATTTGAACATAGACTTTTAGGCCACATGGCCCAGCACAGCCCATACATGCAGTCCCCTCCCACTCTAAAACCAGACAAGTGCTGTGCCAGGAGCTGCACCCAGAAAGGAAAGCATTGTCAGGGCCAAAGGGATGTCAAGAAATGCCAGCAATTGGGCAATAGGGATGACTGTAGTTCACTAGAAAAACTTGGATGTTGACTCTCTATCATTTACTAACATAAACTGTAACCTACTTTCAACCACAACACACATCCACATTAGGAAATTACACTGTGCCAGTCATCTCCCTGAGGCTCTGGGATGGGATTATTCAAATCATTGAAAAGAAGCCTGTGAGAATTTTGGACAATGCCAACTGCCATCTCCAGTCTTCACCAGACACAGGTCTGGAGAGGGATTTACAAGCAGCCTTCTTGCTTTCCAGGATAGAGATTGGTACAAGGGTAGGCTCCAATTATTCCTGGCCAGATACCCAAAATACCCGAGAGCAGTTCCAGCACACTGTGCTTGCCAGCAAAGAGGTGACCACAGAGGCCTCCACAAAGGCCATCTAAAATAATCTTTGCAGACTAGTAGCTCCAGTAGTCCATAAACCTGCCTTAAAATGTCAATTGTCAATGCAGAAGGAATGGAAAGGCCCCAGGTGAGCTCTCCAGGAAGATTTGTGGGGTTTTTTCAGCTCCCTTATGCTTAGCTGCATAACATCCAAATGCTCAAATGAGTCACAAGGTGTTTGTAAGACTCTTGTGTTCTGTTAGAGCCCAAGATATAATACACATCTCCATTTCTTATATCTGTAGGCATTCCCCCTTTACCTAATAAGCAGTTTCTTTTGAAATCTATTGAAGTATTAAAGGCCATAATGATCTACATCTCACACTAGCTAAGAATGTGATATTGTATTATATCTGTCCCTCTATTAAAATCGATGGTGGCACTAAAGTTAGCATATCTATACCAATTTACCCAAGATAACCCATATATAAGTATACCAGTTGACTGAAAAATGAGTGAGTAGTATTTTTCAGTTATGTCTTGAAGGTAATCAGTATTTAACTTTTTCATGCAGGTAGGAGAATACTTTTATACAGAAATATCTCTCATCTGAAAAAAAAAAAAATTGCTTTACAAAGTCCACGTTCAGAAAACATACAGCAACATATGATGCCTATGTGAAAAGATGCAACAGCACATTTTAGCTGACAGCAGTTTAAAAGCTTGACCATGCAATAAGCTATTCATAAGCATTCAAGGGAATAACCCACATAATCCAAAAGGATATAGGAATCAAGTGCTGTAACCAAAGGCCCCACAAAGTAAATAACTATTACAAGGTGGGTCATGTAACGTTTTTGTAGAAGCAGACAAAGCCCAGTTCCCCTTTCATTTCAGCGGCCCTGCCCTACCGCATTTTCGTGTTCGCCTCCAAGGGCCAGCAGCTTGGTGACAGGGCTCTCCGGTGTGCCAATGTCACTGACCGGAGGCATGTGTCCGCTTCGGAGAATGGAGGTCACTCCCACGGGCTGGATGGTGTGAGAGTGGGACAGGGAGAGTGTCTGGCTGGACAGCTTGGTGTCAAGGGTCAGGTACTGCTTCACTTGGTGCCTCTGGCTCTGCTGGATGTGGTATCTAGATTGATTTTCCAGGTGTGTTTGTACCTGGGGAGGAATGGAAATAATTGCTGAAGTTTCAAGTTGATGGTGTCAGCATTTGTCTATATGATTACTTGACAATCAAAACAATAGATTTAGCTTTGATAACACTTGGATAGAATTACTAAGGTGGTTTTTTTTTTCAGTTTTACACCCTTACACATGTCTTATTTATGTACCATTTTCCCCTTACACAAACTCTCTGAATAATTGTAAAGAAAAATAGGATTAGAAAACAAAACCACGATCCTGAGAAAAGACCTGGAATATGCTACACGTTTTTCTCTTCTGATTCAAAAATAACCACTCCTCAGATTACTACAATCAAATCTACAAGCATATATATACTCTAAAATTAATATCACAGTGTATTTACCCTTTTGTAAATGGAAGAGTAAAGAAATGCTTAAAAAAATATAATCCAACCAACTTCAAATAATATCAACAGCAGTAGACATTCACTCACATTGAAATCCACACTTGTCTCACCTTGCAATAAGTACAGTCAGTTAAATGAGGCATTGCTGTACCCCTGCAACAGAACTCCAGCCATAGTCCTGAATGCCTGTTCACTGTCTGCAAACTGCATAGACTTCTTGAAGTGCCTCTTGAGGACAGCTTTTTGAGTTGGTAGGACTTTATAAACTGAGTGGTCATGCCAAAATGGCTAATTGAGTAAGACTTTGGGCCATCCTTTTATTAGAGAGATTGACAGTTGCTACTTCAAACAGCTCCCATTTCAGATAAATGTCACATTTCTGCAAATTAACTACCAGAGGAGCACTGCATACACAAACCTTTCCGTCATTTCAGCCCTGTGGCTCTCTCCTCTTCCTATGGCTTGACTGGTCACAGATTTCTTGTAACAAATTTTTCTCAAGTGGCCCCTGCGTAAGTATGATTAATATTTGCTAAATAATAGCAAGACTTGCTTTGGAGACCTTTTTTTCTCAAAAAAAAAAAAAACAAACAAAAAAAAACCAGTAATTTAAACAAACTTCTTTTTGATTCCCCAACACACATAAGTAGAGATAAATAGCCCATGAAAGCAGTTTGCATTTGAGTAAGCTATATTTTTGTACAATATTGCACTACCTACTTGATTTTTAATCATGTTATGATGGCATGTCTAGAATAATTTTAATTATATGTCTTTAAACTAATTTTCTAGTCATATAAAAAAGATTAAGCCATGCAGTAATGATTATAATATTATTTTTATGTAACTCTTAAAGTTATTAAATAAAATTCCCTTAAAATATGGATATAAAATCTTAAATACACTGTTTGGATTTTCCCCTGGTTTATTTTAGGAAGGTATGCATAGCATATAAGGTTGCAAAAATCACATGTATTTGGGATTTACCTATATCAGATACTTATGCATCTATTTAACAATTCATACTTAAGATCGTATTGAAAATTAGAGACTCAAGCAGTTTCTTAAATTATAATCCAAAGATGAAATCTACTTCATGCCAGTTTAACTGGAGTATCAGTCTTGGGTAAAATCTAACATGCTGAGGGAAAACAAGTATGTCCCATTGGATGGCCAGAGCAGGGATTTTCTGTTTATCCTTGTGTTTTGCTGCTGTTTCAGAAGCACACACAGACAATTCATGATTATGCTGGACTCTCGGATCGCTGAATGAATCTACACAAAGTGATCACTACCCAGACCTTTGCAGTACCTAAACTGATGAATATCTCTTTCCAGCATTGCAGAACTCTGCAGTCAACAGCTTTGAAAACACAGCTTCTTCATGTGGCATAAATGGGACTGGGATCAACACATAAGCTACAACTGCATTTTACCCCAAATAATATTTTAACTTAAATGAAGCTGATGAACACTTTGTAGTGAGCAATGAATTTCTGCCTTAGAATTGCTACAGGCCTATCTGAAGCATAAAATCCAAAATATCATATATCGTCAAATTATGTAGGAAACATAAGAAACTTGCAATGTCTAAGATAGATACTATATACTTGTTTTAAATTTGTTTCTAATAAAGAATTTTAATAAGGAAGTGAGTTCTGCCACAACAAGATTGCTGGAAAGTCAATAGCTTGCTTTTTGCTTTCTCTGGAGCTCAGATTGCTCAGATTGCTAGTGGCAGACCAAAACCTCTGTGCAGCCTGATTTCCCAGAGAACCACCACTGAGCCATCCCACTGGGCAAAGGGAGGATCTGTTAAAGAGAATCAGCTAATTGCTGGTTAAGCAAAAAATTAAGTTTATAAGAAGTGGCTATTTAGTATGATATTCTTTCAGTACTCATATCCTATCAGTACTGTCCTGAACTTACACAAGCAGAAAAAATTGAAATTTGCTGATGGAATCTGTGCTATGATTTTGCAAATCTCTCCACACCTTTACTGTGCCAGTTACAGTCATTACAAAGCAGAACCTTTGAGGTTAAAAATGGATCCATGCCCTGATTTACAAAAATGCCATCCCCGATCATCTCTATATTTTCTAAATAAGTCTTAGAAGTCACTGCTAATAATAAGTAAAGCACTTTTAAAAATCATACCAAGATGTAGACTAAGCAGAATGGGATACCTATTTTTATAATCATACTGCTATTGTATAATAAAAAATTGGGGGAGGAAAATTTCATACTATGATAAAGGAATACTAAGATTGCAAGTAAAGCTCTCAAAACTTTAAAACTGCCCATGTAACATATGTGAAATAGAGGCAGAAACTCAAATCTTTATAATTTTATAAAACCAGATACCACATTCCAAGCGACACTAGTTTATTCTCCACTGGGATGTTGGCTGACTTCTATCATCTTTTAGCAGTGGTATTAAGTTTAGATTTTCTGAAAAGTTCAGATGACATCAATTATTTTTAATAACTGTTGCCAAAATTACAAACATTGAACATTGACTTGATTTTGAGCTTCTTTTTAATGATGTACAAGGAGTGGTTAAGCACTGGCACACATTGCCCTGAGACGCTGTGACATCTCCATCCTCAGAGACTTTCAAAACTTGTCTGGACAACTCCTACTGTTACATCTGCTCTAGCTTTGGTATGGCCAGTGACCTGGCACTTCCTGCCAAGTGCTCCTGCTATTGTATGTGCAAGGTGTAACAAGGTGACGAATTTGTGCAGATGAAGTACTGCTTCCCCTCCCAGGCATTCTCTTGCAGCTGCTGCGGCCATATACTTAAAATTATAATTATTTCAGATTATTTTAGGAGTGAAAGACAGCATAAAATATAAGGGTTAATAAAATATCCACTTTCTCTGGCTTTCCTAATCACAATAATTTAAAGTCTATTCAGAACCAGAAACATTAAGCATGAAGGGAGCCAAAAACATCCAACATAAATGTAAATATAACTCCACCAGTTCCACAAAGCTGAAACAGAAGTAAACACTCTGAGATGGATTTTGTAAAGCCAGAAAAATATCCCAATGCACATGTAACTGACTGTACCCATTTCTATTTTACACCTTACTGCGAAGCCAGTTCTGGGAACAAGAACATAACAGCCTTTCAGAATTACAGATGCATATTCAAACTTCTTCTATTGCTCTTTCTAACTTGAGGACATACCATTATGTTGCAAAACTGTGGTAGAGTTGTGTAATATCTTCTCCTAGTCACACTAAGTTTACTTTCATTTCTAATACCTTGCACAATGGCATAACTAGGCCTTCAGTAGTTTATTTACATAAACTGTTTTACTTCAACATTTTCTGTTGGCATTTTTCTTCTGTTAGTAAAAGAATACCTAGCATGTCAAAAGTAAGAAAGAAGGCATATTAAAGGGACCTAAAGGAGACATGAACAATGTCCAGTAAACAGCAGTGCTACATCTTTTTTGGCGTTTCACTAAGAGCGAGCAGGTGATATCTGTATTCCCAGGCTACTTAACCCAACATCAGTCCCAAGAGAAATAATAGGAAAACTGGAAAGAGATTCAATTAATAAATTATTAAAAGATAGGAATATAATTAATGCTAGTCAACATAGTTCTGTGCAAAATAAGCCTTGTCAAACAAATCTACTTCTGCTCTTTGATGAGATTTTAAGTTAGGTTGCCAAAGGTAACGATGTAGGTATAATACACTTCAACTTTTGTGTGCCTTTTTACTTAGCATCATTCAATATTCTAATTAAAAATAGAGCACTACACAATATCAACAAAGCATGTTTTAACCAGATTAAGCACTAGCTAACGAACATGCATAAGAAAGTGATTAGCAAAGGCTTGACATCAGAAAGAGGGGCTGTTCAGTCTTGTACTACTCGATTTAACCATCAGTGATTTTGGACTAATGAAAAATAAAACTGACTGAAAAGCATAAATATTTTTAGAGCAGTGTTTCCAGTAAGACAAATACAAATCTGCATATGCTGGAGGAAGAAATACAGGAGGCACTACCTCAAGCAATGAGTCTGTAAAGAATTTGGGGTCAGAACAAACCAGTAACTCAGCAAGTGTCCCACTGATGCTGTAGGAAGAAAGGGAAAATGGCATAAAGGAAGTAGTGAATAGGAGCCTGGCTTTACTCTGCTTTTATTTATGGCTCAGGAGAGATCAGTAATGGAAGCCTAAAAATATTTCTACCCTGAGCATTTCTGAAATACTATTGAAAAATAGAAGGTATGTAGAACAGAACTATGGAAGCAATTGTAGATTGAGAAAAGGGTGTTTGAATGAAAGCTGAAATAAACTCATCTATGTTCTTGTCAATTTGTGAAAAAAAAAAGTTTTGAAAATCGTGGGAGATGCTGAATGTAAAAGGGACTTCCAGCTACCACAGAAAGCATGGTAAGAGCCACTAATGTATATTGGAATATGCAAGTGCATATTGGAAATTGTGTGCATAAGCAGTGAAATACTCAAAAGGAAATGCTCTAACTGATGTTTTCCTCAAACTAAGGATTGATGACTTTCCAGAAGAGATACAGTAGCCAAATCCAAGATATACTTTTGTCAAACACATTCTTGGACTCAAAGCTAAATACTAGGATAACAGCTGAATGGAATACAAAAGCCCGTGATTTTAGAGGAATTAGAATAGAATGAGAATAATAACCCTTTCTGTGTTTAGATTTTATGGATTTGTGGACCTGAGAGCTACCTATTGTGATAGCAGTTTTTTCTTTGATGAACATTCACTCTGAATGTAATAAACATTTAAATCTCTTCTACAAAATAATATGCTTGAAGATGATCACAGTATACTGGACAGAATTCAGCAGACTTCACTGGAGTTTTCCATTTATGCTGCATGTTAATTTGTTCCAGTGTTTCTAATGGCTTTTGAAGCAAAATTTCTCATCCTGATGGGATTGCATCATTTATCATCAGTCCTGAATGCAACACCTCTCTGCAAATGAGTTATGGGGCTTCATGTTCTTTTCAGCCACTGTACCAGAAAAAAAAGCATCTAATAACGAACTTTTAATTATTAAAATGTTCTGTAAGTACCCAAAAAGTCTAATTCCATTTTAAGATAAGAAACACAGTCACAACACAACTTTTGGTCTATTCTGAGGACTTTCAAACATATTTTAAGGGTGAGGAAAAAAAGCATTTCTAGTTATAAAGCAATCCTTTTTAACTTTTATTACAAATGAATATCAGTTGTTTGTTTGTCCTGCTCTTTTTATTAACTTTCTGAGGAAAGACTATTTGTAAAATTATTTCATAAAAATGAAAATTCAATTTAACTTGGGAATTATACATTTCTGTTGTATCTTAAGAACTATCACCAAATACCGTAGCTATTCACTTTAATGTTTAGTTTATAAAAGCATGTGTGATTATGCCAATTAATTACTTAAGCTAAACACAGTAATTAATTTTTAAATGTGAATATTTTTTCCTATAGAAACTTTGATCTGACTAGATGAGACCTTCTCCATTAATATGCATGAAGAGAGAATACAAAGCGAAAAACATCCAGTCTGGAAACTTGCAGCTGTGTTTAGTTGATGCCTTACAGTAGCTTTCAAGTTAAGAAAAAATTCTCATGTGACTCTAATGCACTATTTTTCATCTTATCTTAACCTTTGACATCATATTCATCAGGACCTTGTGAATATTCTTTTAAGGGTGAAGAGACTGAAGAAGAAACATTTAAAAGTTCATTGACAAAGGTCATGTCTTCAACAATGACTATTGCTTGTGTATTTTGGTATCTTAATATGTAAAAATAACTGATAATTAAAAATGTGGGGTAGAGTGGGAACAGTAGGAAATTCTCCATCACACTGCCAAGCAATATGAAAAACAAGAGGAATGTGGGAGCAAAATAACTGCAAAACAAACTTTTCAGCAATCAGTGCTGGGTAAGGAAACTTCCTTTGCACAGCATAGGCAGCAGAACAGTGTTTCTCCCAGGAGGAGAAAGGCAGCAGCGCTCTCAGGGCTATGGCTAATAGATGCTAGATTTTACAGCTAGCCATTTCCTGACAAATCACTGTACAGGCACAGGGATTTTGATAGCATTTCTCTATTGTGGTATTCTCTAGCACTCACTAAGCATTGATGGAGCTCAGTTCTTTCAGGTATTCCTCTGTGCTAACCTCCTTGTGCAATCAGAAATGAGTTGGGGGAAGCCAACTTCCCGCGCTGAGCGACTACAGAGACATTATCAAAGCAAGCACTTCCATTTGCGCCGGCATACCTGAGACACTCTTGGCTTCTTAATTGAACTCCTGCAGTTAAGATACACATAGCTCTGATGGCTCCTTATCCATCGCCAGCTTGACTTCTGAAGAAAGGATCCCTAAGGTCTTAAGGCCAGTTTGTCATGTTTTAAAATAACAATGAGTTTCGATGACTTTGTGGTCTTCACTGGCAGAAAAGAATCAAGTTTTAACATTGCACTATAAAAACAGCTTACAAAGTTAAGCAAAGCAAACTACAGGAAGTATTTTTACAAAACTATCCCTTTAAGTTGGAATTTAAGCTGAAAATCTAAACTGTGAATAAAAAAACCAACCACTACAGTTAACAGGCCACACAAGCATAACAATGGATCATAATCAAATTATGAAACCCCAACTAATATCCTTACTTTGACTCTGAACAGTGACCCCGTCCATCCTCTCACTGATTCACATGATCTGTGAAGATAATAATTCTTTACTTTTTCACTTCCTCTTTATTGTGGGTGTTATTACAGGGCAGTGAATATGACTCTTGCATTTCAAGAATGTGAAGAAACTTTTTGAACAGCTAGCTATGTTTACAGAGCTAGGTCCTGATGCCTTTACTTATCTACTTGCCTCTCCAGAAGTTACTCAAATTAGGTCAGCTAGTAAGATGCTATTAAATGGAGAAGAGTGTATCATAAACAGACTCGAAGAAAATCAATTTTGAATATGGAAAGCACAATCATGGATTTCAGTTAAAAATCATCTGTTAAGGACTTTCCACCAGTGCAGTTTGTTCAGTCCCTGCAGAAGAAACAAAATAGCAGTACTAAAAGTACTGCATTTGTCAATTGCAACAACTAGCACAGACCCACAGAAATTAGAGTTATAGCAGCATGGGAAATCCATAACTGGAATTATGTACTTTATTCAGCAATTCAAGATTTTCTGACAAGTGTCATACATCTAAAAGAAATCTACTCCAAAATACATGATTCACATAACACAGGCTGATACATGGATCAGCAACAAGGAAAACTCTTGCAGACGTGAAAGCTTATATTTTAATTCTAGCATTTTCAACTATTTAACTTCAGATGAAAGCACTCAGAAAAGACAAAAGCTGACTATATCATGAACATCCACATAGTCTATTTTGTTATCATACTGTAAAGTTTGTAATAGAAGTCTCAGAGAAAACAAGCTGGTATGTGTACTACCTTTATGTGTAGATAAGAATAGTTTCAAACTATTTTGGTTTGTTCTTTGATTTCTAATTGTTTTCATGCAGCAACTATAATTTTTTTCACTTGTGTCTCACTTTATAGGTTAAGAGAACTCAGAAAGAAATCATCATTAAAATATGAAGAGGGATCATGAAGTAACAATTTCATCACTGTTTGCTGTACACTTTTTCTGCTTCCCCAGATGAGCAGATACTGAATAATTTGAGATTAAATTATACCAGTAATATCCCTCCTGTTCAGTTGCAGACAGCCAAACAACTCAAAGCTAGATTTACAGAGCGTATTTTCCTGGTATGTAAAGATGCGGACATCAAATACAATGTGGCAAAAAAGTGCTGATGATAAAATTGTAAGAGAAGAAAATAGTACTTTAACTTTTGAATATACTTGTGAGGGAGAGGTATATGTCTTTTTGCCCTTACTTCTTCATTCTGTTGGACCAATAGTGTCCCATTCCATCACTGTTTGCACACAACAAATAACATTTATAATGCATATTACAATGTTTTGGCTGCATGTTTTGGCTGCACAAGCTGAAGAAAAATACAAAGCCCGAACACAGTAAGCCTACCTCTGCTGTGCTATTCTTCTTCAAAAGTAAAGTTCAAAAGATTTAGTGATTTTGGGTAAAATCACTGCTTCTGCCTATTTCTAATATGAAAGATTCATGTCTGTATGCCAAGGGGACTACATCAACGTCCTCAAGAAATTGAAACCCATTGGTTGAAAAGCATGGTCAGTTTGTTAAAAGTAGTAACAATTTCACCACCAGATGACAGCACTGCTTATTACTAACCCTTTTTTGTGTGTTTCAGTCCTCCCTCATTTTGAAAACAAACTGTAGAGAGGTTTGCATTCCCCAGCCCATGCACTGCAAGAACAGAGGAAACAAAGCCAGTGGCATAAGGTGATTTGGTGAGACAGTCACATCAGGGAGGCTAATCTGTTAGACAAGATATTTTAAGTCTGTGAAGGGTTATAGCTTCTGTAAAGGCACAGACAAAACCAGCTTCAGCCTGAGAAGTGTGCTTTCTATTTCCATTTCCACAGTCTCAGAATGATAAAGAGGGCAAGGGGGGAAGCTTTCAAAGTAGGCATCTTAGGTTCAGCTTCACAACACGATTTTTGTGAAATCAAGGCAGCAACATCATTTTGAGCCAGCTTAGGATCTGTGCACAAAGTATGCTTTCATACAAGGCAAGCAGATTAGGTTAGCTGACAGCAGTAGGTGACGTTTCCGTCAAAAATAGGAATGGCACTTCAAGGACAGCTACATGAGAAAAAAGTAACAAAACTGTTTCATATCAGATGTTAAGAGCATTTTTTTAAAAATCTATCTGGTCCATTTTGTGTCCAAATATGTTCTATGGCTGTAAGCAGCAATGAATCTGAGCATGTTCATGTGTCAGGATGCTGCTGTCATGCTGTTCATGGGGTTAGCAAACATTACCTTTAGTACCTGAACACCAGCTACAAATCAGTGTAATCTTTTGACAATACACATCCACTTATGTTCTAAGAGTAGTAGCAGCAGATTTACAGTGTATTAACTGTGTGGCCCTTGAAATACCTTAATAGTTTCATAGCATTTGAGTTTGTCACTATTCTTACAAATAAGAATTAAATAAAGAGCCTGTCAGTGAAAAAACACCTAAAATCACCAGAAATTATAATCATTATAAACGTTTACTTTAAAATTTTAAATTTATTTTGACAAATATTTTCTGAACTATAGTTTTGTATGTTAGAGTCTGAAAATATACATTTCAGTTTAACACTGATGAACATCTGCTGTGGAGAAAACTAGCCAAAAATTCATTCAAGGAACACTTAGAGCACGTAAAACTCGGAACACTTATGTTTTGATGTACTCTGGGGTTGACAGAAAAACTCACAAAAATAGCATAATTGGTACTTTCAGTACTGAACTGAGAAAGCAGTCTTGCCTTTTGATGTGTATTTAAAGTAATCTTAGTTCACAATATGTTCCATTCAGCACTAAATAAGCAAAAAAAAAAAAAAAAAGAAAACACAGAGAAGAGGTTGATACCATTTCTAATATGCAACAGATCAAAATTGTGCCTTTTAAAATTATTTGAGTTCTGAAACCGGCCTTTAAAAAACCCTTCAAAAAAGATCTGCTGTAAAAACACCATAGATAGAATCAAAAGGCAGCCTAGCAGAAACAAGCACACATCCCTCAGTGTTAAAGTTGCAATATACTGCATTTCCATTTCAATTTAGGTACAATAAACATTTGTGCACTTAGCAGACACTGTAGAACAGGAGCTAGCTGGAGGAGTGAAATTAGACTAATCTCAAACTACTTAACAGCTTTCAGCTAATAGCCACTAATAAAAACATTAATTAACGAAAGATGATTGATTTTTTTGGGATTGATCAAGAGAAACTCCCACTTAGTTTAAATGAGAGTTCTGTGTGAATATGGAATTAAAGCTTAATATTGGTAAGCCATTATTAAGAGCATTATTTATAAGCTGTATTGTACAGAACAAGTCTTTCAAATGAATTTTTCCTGATGTGGAAAGGAATGCACAAGTTAAAAAGAAGTGTTAGAATTGCCTAGAAAGTCTATTGTGATACCTATATATCTATATGCAATATTTTTAGTTTAAGGTAAGAATATTTAATAAGGACAGCTATTTTAAAGAGTTTTTAGCATTTTACCACAGAACTTTCAGCAGAAAAACAAGTCACAGTGTTTGTACTGCAATGAAGTGCTGTGCTGTGAATGTTAAAAGATTTAGTGGGTGAGTTTATTAGTATTAACAAATTTATTTAATTATCAAATGAGTTAATTAGCATTTAGCAGCATAATCAGTAGGCCATATTACAGAGTGAAGGCAAACTCTAGTCTCCTTGGTCTGGCTTAAGAAGCTGGCAGACAAAACTGTGGTTCTGTCACACATGCAAAATATAGCAAGAACCTAATAGCCTCATTTTTATCACACAATTGAAGTACAAAAACATTGGTTTGCCAGCATCATTACCTACCTGCAGGGGCTGCATTCCTATCAGTTTTATCATCTTTACACAACAGCATCACCCCAGAGCTTGGGTACCCAAACACAGTAGGGCAAACAAGAAAAGACTAGTACAAATCTGGCCATTTATAACATATGTCTGTGTATATGCTCAAGGGAGAGAAATGGTTCATAAAGGTATTTCCTTAACTCTGGCTGGAATTTCAGTTAAAGAAGAAGAAATGATACAGCACTTTTAAGGAAGAAAACTTTCTACCCGTGTCTTGAATGCATTATTAACTGAAGAATAGATGTTGAAAGAAATCAATGGCATAATAGTATGGCCATATTAGCAGTTCCCTTCAATCGTTTTGTCAGTCTGTCATCAGTGTTGCCATTCAAAAGATACACAAAGACTAAACCCAGTTGCAGAACTGTTCCTATTGCAGTGTTATTGTTATTGTAATCTGGAATGAGATAATTATCTTCAACATCAAACACTAGGGTTATTCTCAACCCAGTTCACAGTCAAAGTTTATTCAGCACTACCTCAAAGGAGTTTAACAACATAATTTACTGACATTTACTGGGCTCATCACTTTTCATTAGCTATATGTGGAGCATATACATAAGACAGCTACTACTCTAATTTTTCTCAGTCATCCTTACATTAGTGGCCTTCAGGACTATCCCACTGAATTAAATGCTTGTCAGAGTGGGAAAGGCTTTCTTACAGAAAACTAACACAAAGAACAACATAGGTAAACGTGGCCTCAGACTGTAGCTGTGCTAGTCTCTGAGGTGGTTTTTTGGCTTGTTCATCCTTCTTTGACCACACACGCATGAGTGCACAGCCCACTCTTACAGTCAAGATGATGTCTTTATTGGGCAGGAGTATCCTTCCCCAAAGATTTCAAAATCCCACTACCTGAAGTGTAACATTGCTGCTGCCCCTCCTCACAGCTGGATCTCCAGCAGAAGAATTTAGCTTGTCACATTAATCCATGAATCTCCAGCCTAGCTAATTTAGCATGCATTTTCAATTCCTGAAGCAAGATTTTCATGTAGGCTACTCAAGTTTCATATTCACTTCTAAAGACCCACTTTACAGTATTGTAGGTTTTCTCTCTTCTAAAACTTTTGTAATGCAGTTCAGTTAAAATTTACATTTACCAAGGTAAATGAAAAGGTCCTTTCCAATTATGTCACCAACCCACTTTTTTCCTGCACGAAGGTCACTGTAAACCTTGAACAAGAAACTCAGCACAGCCATATCAACTGAGAATACTCGAGTCACCTGAGATTTGCAGATGGCATTGTCCTCCTATTTACCTGAAAGCTTTGAGGCAAGGTTCAGAGATTTAGGAAGAGCAGGATATGCTGACTCAAACCGAATAGGCACAAAAAAGTATTGGGTTCAATCCAATTATGAAAGAGAAAAATGCTATGATAATGTAAGTAGGAAAAAAAATGCCTTGATAAAAAGTTATCAGAATATGAAGCAACAGAAAAAATAATTAAATTTGGTTTCTACTTAGAAGGTATTTTGGGTATCCCTCTATTCCCAGCCATAATACTTGAAAGCAAAAAA
>VXBX01004814.1:45662-101903 GCA_013400415.1 Scytalopus superciliaris | reverse complement strand
AAAAAAAAAAAAAACCTTGAAAAGAAAATATATCATAAAGAATAATAACTTAAGAATAAAACTACTGTCCTGGCTACAGCTGAGATAGAGTTCATTTTCTTCTCAGTAGCTGGTACTGTGCTGTATTTCAGATTCAGTGCAAGAATAACGTTGATAACACACTGATGTTTTAGTTGTTGCTAAGTAGTACCTATTCTAAGTCAGGGACTTTTCTGTGGCTCATGCTCTGCCAGTGAGGACTGCACAAGAAGTTGGGAAGAAGTATGGCCAAAGGCATATTCCAACCATAGAACGTCATGCCTAATACATAAACTGCGGAGGATTACGTGCAGAGGAGGACCAATTGTGTCTCAGAGGTGGGCTTGGCATTGTTTTAGCAGCTGGTGAGCAAGTGTATTGTGCATCACTTGTTTTTCTTGAGTTTTATCTCCCTCTCTCTTTTCTATTACAATTATTAAAAGTAGTATTAATATCATTGTCGTTGTTATTATTACCTTTTACTTTATTTTAATTATCAAACTATTCTTATCCCAGCCCATTAATTGTATTTTCTTTTCTTTCCTGATTCTCCTCCTCATCCCATCAGTGGGGGGCAGGGAAGGGGAACTGAACAAGCAGCTGCACAGTACTTAGTTGCCCATTGGGGTTAAACCATGACAGCTGTAAAGTAAAGGAAAGATTAGTCTGTCATGATAATGAAAACTAAACAACCTTAACAAAATAAAAGGAAAACTGGAGAAGATTTCTGTGTATTTGCACAGAACAAAGGGTCCTGATGTTAGATGTGATGCTCAAGACACCACAGAAGTACATCAGCCAGAAAGTTCTTTGCCAGCATGAGCTGGGAATGATACAAAAGACTACCAGAAAAACAAGAAACAGTTATACTCCCAGCAGGGGTTTTGATCATCTTGTGGATCCAAACAAGATGTGGTTGTTTTGTTGCTAGGGTTTTCTTCCAGATGGTAAATTTTGGACCGGGCAGCAGATAGGCGGGCAAATAATCTAAAACTTATATTGCTTCATTAAAGCAAATCTCAATAATCCCTCACAGACAAGAAGGGAGTACCAGCAGCACAGTTTCACTGTTTAGAGGATGTACACACAAACCTATTTGAAATAGATTTTATGTCAAAGTGTGAAAGGTGTGTGTCCACTGTGCAAAAACTGCCATGGATGGAAGGGGAAAGGTGCCTCATGGAAGAGAAGCCCTGGGCAGCAACTAATTTGGTTACTAACCAGACTTCACACACTGAGCAGTGAGGAACCTGGGATTTTAACTTTTTTTTTTTTTCTGAAAATTTATTAAGAGCTGTAGAAAATTCCACAGTAAACATTTTTTCTCTCAATTCCTGTATATGGACCTCAATTCCAGAAATCCTAGGATTTAGATTTCAGTAATGAGAAATATGTGTTAGAAGTGAGATGAACATGGATATTGGTTTCCTAAAACTACTTTTAAAGCCCACCATCTGGGAGGTCTCAGTAAGACACTCTGGGATTCCTTTGATGTGACAGAGAGAAAAGTCTTTGCATAGAACCAACACAAGTTAAAATGATTTATGGTATGAGTGGCTGTTGTATAGTAAAATTCTAAATCTTTTTACTGTAGGCTTCAAATCTGGATTCTGTCTCTGAAGAAAATGCGTGAAGGGTAAACAAAAGAGAAAGGCTGATAGGAAGAAGATTGTGGCAAGAAGGGATCTGCACAGAAATAGCAAATAGAAGTCACATATAACCCTTCACATACAAAGACTGTTCACAATCTGATTATCGACATAAATTTCAGATTCTGTTTTATAGCTGAACAGTAAAATCAAAGCACTGCAGATTAAAAAAAAAAAAAGAGGGGGGGGAGGCATTTTTAGGGGTTCTCTACTAGTGATCAGCCAGAGTTGAAAGGCCATGGCCATGTCTCCATCCTCCCAAGTCTGAACTTAATAGCTTTAGCAACACAGTAAATACAGAAGGTAGACACAAAAACAGCCCATGATTTGAGGAAGGGGGACAAAAAACCCCAGATTTAATAAATATTAGTTCTCAAGAATTCCTTCCATTTTTCTGTTCTTCTAGAAGTTTTTGTAGTTGCATAGTTTTTGATTCCACAGGTAAATAGGAGGTTTTTTTAACTTACTTATTTCCAATTCCCAAATTTCCCCCTAGTTAAGTAGCAATGAATTTATCTCTACTTCCATCTATCTCATTGGAGGTGGAATGGTGAAGGTGTTTGGCTTTGTTTAATCATTGCTTATAGGTACAAGAATGTCTTTATCCTTGCTAATACCTTTGCAGGGTCTGATTCTGCAACTTCCTAGGCTTTTCCCATTGTATCCTATGAAGGGCTCTCACTGATTTCAGGGAAATAGTCACAAGGACAATTGTTTGTAGGACTGGAATTTTAATCAGTAATTGTCAAGGGCATCCTGCATTAGTGAGCTACAAAAAAAATCTCTAAGAAGTGTACCATGCTTCAGCTGTGTGACAAAGTAATATTTTATGCCTATTTACGTTACTGAGAATTCGTTGTAAAATTTCAATTGGTCAAAGGAAACATGTCATGGAATAAGTAAGATGACAAACTGGCACTTCTTGGCTTAAGTTAATATTCTTGAATCACCTGACCATGTTGTGACTCCACTACACTCTAGATTCTTTCTAAATGTAGCAAAACAGCCATGCCATTCACAGGAAAATTGCTCTTTCCAAAACACTTGCCAGTAATTTAAATTACAGTAGATTGGCATTCATGAGCGCTGTATATTCCCCGTCCTTGTCACGTTTTCCTTATTATGGCCCTGAGCAAACTATTTAATTTATTTTCCTTGATAAATTTGAATAATAATATCTATTTATCACTATTAGTATGGTTTTCTTCATCTTGAAAAATTACGAGGGCAAGGATTATTCCAGTCCCCTTGGGACAATGGCACCACCTCTTCACTGAAGGTGTTTCAACTTGAGTTGAAACATCTCTTCTTCTACTACTACTACTACCACCATTACTACTACTACAAATAATAATAGTAGTACTTTACTTATTTACAGTTTAAAAAAAAAAATTAAAAACCGACTGAGCAACTTTATTTTTCAAGATACAGCATAAGGCTTTGAAGCTAAATAAAAAATTGAGTCTTTTCTCTTGCATGATAACCAATTAATCTCTGTTAGGAGACTGGTGGTTTACAGACAAGACTAGACATGCAAGTGTCTTCTTACCATTGTAAGACTGATTATCCCAGTTTATTAGAAAAATAATTTTTGCATCACACTGCAGCCTAGATTGCCTTTTCTTTCTTTTTTAAACTAATGAAACCTATTTGCTCTAAAATATTTACAGTTTTTTTCCTCTACAAGGGCTTCACAAGAGTATGTAAAGGTCTGGATATAGCTTCCTGTTTTGTCCTTTTATTGATAGAACTTCATGTTTCTATCCTGAACTAGAAATGTCTTGCCTGCTCATGTTTATGCAAAACAGATTTTTTGGAAGAGAAAAAAAAAAGAGGTACTGTAACATCAGAAGAAAACATCAAAGGACTAGTGGCAACATCTTAAGGCTTTTATCAAAGTAGTGAGGGAATGCATTAAAGCAACAATATATGTAGCGTACAAATGATAGGTCTACCAAATTCAACAGTATGTCTGATGAATACAGAGGACACATTTTTACATGCATTCATTGTTTTAAAAGAAAAATTTGAACAGTGATTTTGCTTTCAAAACAGCGAGAGAAAAAAATAAAAATTAGACTCAGGTCTTTAGGTTGTGTCATTCCATGCAGCTGCAGTGGAGCCACAGGCAGCCAAGCCCACTTACCCAACAAGAAGTCACACTTTTATATCTTTCACAGTCAATGTCTTCCACACACTCACAAAAAAATATTTTGTGCTTTTTATTCCTCTTCACTTTTGTACTTATATGAGAGCTATGTAACATAGTGCGGAGACTTGGTTTAATGAATAAGAAATGTAGATAGTTCTAGTAGATCAGAACAAGCCTGTTATGAAATGGTGGAACAAGTCTTTCTGTCAACTCTGTTTCCTAAAAGTGTTTCAAAAATCTCTAACTTGGCTTCACTTATTAGGAAAATATTGTTCTTTGTTTCCTATTTCACCCTAAAATTTGGAATTAAAAGCTTTGTTTCTACAAACAGCACCACCACATGATAAAGTCTACAACTGATTTATCATCTCACCTTGACCCTCAACCCCTGTGAGAAGCACAGCTGCCTGTTCTCTTCAGAGTCATGGCTTTTACAGCCTATTGTAGGAAAAGATACAAATTATGAATCAACCCTAGGAAGACATGGCTCCTCTTCCAGTCCCTGCAGTAGTAGTCCCAGATAAGCCCAGAACCAGACACTGCAACTTGTGGTCCCAGCAAGTCCACCAACTGCTTCTAATATTTCATTAATGCTCACTGCCATTAATAGTGCACTGATGGATAATAAACATTCACATTTTACAGCTAAAATAATTAGGAGTTTCTATAAAACTAGTTCAGATACAACAAAGATTAAACCCTAGTTCTATCATTGAGGGGGAGGACATTTATACACATACATATATATACTATTTTATTATTATTATTATTATTTACTATTTTAAAGCCTAATTCTAACCACAGTGTTGTACTGAAAAGTTAGGAGTAAGCCTGCCCTTCATAGCAGCAAGACAATATACAGGGAGACATCAGAACAGATAATTTCCTTAATAAGAGACCTGGCCATTTAGTTCACATACATGTGAAAAAACGTTCTGGTTCTAGTGCATGCAAATTATTCCTGCTGGATCTGTGCAAGATATTCCTTCTGGATCACCATTATGGCAGTTATGCTTTCTAGGACCCTGGAATATTGGTCAAGAAGTACAAGGAATAGCTAACAAATGTTCAGCAACACTATACTCCTTCTGTATGCCTTCTTGCCCTCCCCCACTGACATGCCATGGCTGTGTTGCTCTGAGTAGAGTGATGTAGGGATGCTAAGCAGCTGCCTTCTATTGATTTACAGCTCTTACAACATATTCTCTAGATCTGTGGGCTGAAATTTCACAGGCAGAGGGTAATCCATGCGGACGTGAAAAGCGATGGATAAAAATTAGCATAGGGACTTCAAAATCACAAACCTCAGCTCCTGGAATTTTATTGCAAAGTACAGAATTTAGAAAGAAAAACCTGACTATTTGTCTTTTCTGTGTCATTTTTATTTGCTTTTGTATATAGGCACTCACTTTTTCATTATAGATGTGGCAGAGTTAGGGTGTGTTTGAGACTTGCAGCAATGCCTGTATAGCCAGAGACTAGAAGACTGTTCTGAGGCAAGGAGCCAAAACTCAGAAAGCAGTTCTTATTCTTTAAAGCATAATTCTGAAGTTCATGGGAAAACCAGGACACTTGCTTGTATGCATCAGATCCCTAGACTGATTAATGCTCACTACAGCAAAGATTTATGGATCTTTCTTTCTAATAGCTCTTCTGTGAGCCAAATACAGGATGATTTTTTGCACATCCTAAATCTCTCATCATAAGTTCTCCACTCATTTATACTCCTTCAAAGTGTCAGCAGGCCAAATCTGTCCATTACAGCTTATTATTATTTATTAATTGCTTTACAGCAGCACGAAGAAGCAGGAGTAGAGCGCATGAAAGGAATGGAAAGCAGTTCCAGCCCATCGTACTCCCTATACCTACTTTCTGTCATCTTGGCAGCCCAGCATCTGCCACTTCCTTCACCCATGCAGCTGCTCTACATGGCCACTCAGCAGCCATGTCACTCCTAAGATCCTGTTATATGCCAGAAGCCACTCACACTAGACATTTTGCAAACTCAGAATAAAACTTCAGGCTCTGTCCCACGTCACAGGTTGCCCAGGAGACACAACCAGCCAATAGTTAGAACCACCAGCTTTACAATGTGTCAGATTTCCTGCTTTTTGAATATGACTGGAAATTTTTAGGCTCCTGGAGTGAAATTCTGATTTTGGAGTCAACTCCGAAAGTTTTGTTTCTGTAAGGCTGGTAAAAATCCTCTTTGTTAAAACTGAGGAAGTCACAAGGGCTGAGAAATTCATCAAACACCCATTTCTATCTGTCTATTGAAGTGCTTGATTAGAGCCTCACACATTTGTGAAAGATGTAATAATAAATACAGCTCTGAACTAACAAGAGAGCAGGAACAGAGACAGGGAATACACATTCAGTGCCTATTAATTGCCTTGCTATATGGTCCTCCGTGCTTGTGGGAAGTCATGTTTTAGAAACATTCATGGAGATATCCAGCAGAGAACATGATACTCTTTTCAGTAGGCTTACTCATAGACTTGCAACAGCTAATGAAATAATGTCAACTTTTTACGAATATTCAGAGTGCTTTTGTTATTAAAAAAAGAAGGTATTATAATAGCCAGGCATTATGTAGGCTGGCACCAGCTGTTCAACTTTTCTAACAGTAAAAAAAAGCTGTGTGTGAATTGTTTTGCTTATGAAAGTGAGACAGATGTGGAAAGAAGTCAGGCAGATGCCACAAACACTTGCATCCCACCCCAGGCTCCATCTGGAACACCAGTTATTCAATAACTGGGGCTTACCTCTACAATCCACACAACCTTATGCAGCTTTTGCATAATAGGACTACATGGCTAAGGACTAGTTAACATATGCAAACAATTTTTCAAAACTACAGCACATTTGTAGACCTGCATCTTTCAATGTAGGGATTTTGAAACAATAGTACTCAATAAGGTTTAGACAAAAAAAACTAAAGTTGTCTATTTATAGGCTACTTTAGATTCAAAATGTTATGGTTTTTTGCTACTCCTTTCCCTTTCCACCCTCCCTTCCAAATGAGAGCTCTGTCCCTGACCACAAAGCAAAGACAAACAGATATTTGGAGTATTGAGATGATTCATTTAATTTATTTTCCTAACTGGATCTTACACACTTATAAGAACTTCTCTTTGTGACTAAGTGAACTGAATTAAATTGCAATGACATAATTATGTAATATTCTATTAATGGAAAAGAAAATCTAATAAACAATTCTTTGCAAATCAAAGTGTCTGTTATTGGTAAGTTTGTCTCTTTTCCATGAGTATTCTTCCTGTACAGACCTACCATGGTAGTGGTAACAGATGTCCCAAAGGCTGATGACCAAACTGTAGGGCAAGTCAACATAGCCTTTAGCCATCCTTCCCATCTTTCTGTTCATCAAAGAATGAGTTACTGAAATGATAACCTAAAATACTAATTTACAGACCATATATATATACAATATATAAATACATATCCATGTATTTCTCCCTTTCTCATACACATCTTGAATAGATGGGCAAACCCTCTGAGAGGTTTTAAAGCAGGATAAAAACTCATTGCAGTTTATCTCGAAACTCTCCATGCACTCAAGCTTCTCATTATACTTATTAATCTTATTGGCTTCAAAATGTATTTTTTATATTCTGAAATGAAAAAGTGAAGTCTATTATGATCAGTTCTACAAAGCCATTGTACTGTCCACTCTTCTTTATGGGTCTGAGTCCTGGGTCATCTACTGCCACCACCTGTGACTCCTCGAGCGCTTCCATCAGCGCTGCCTCCAGACAATCCTAAACATCCACTGGACAGACTACGTGACTAATGTGTCTGTTCTGGAGCAGGCAGAGGTCACCAGCAGTGAGGCCATGCTGCTGAGAACGCAGCTGCGCTGGGCAGGGCACGTCTCCAGGATGGAGGATCACCGCCTCCCTAAGATTGTGCTCTATGGTGAGCTTGCCACCGGCTGCCAAAAGAGAGGAGCCCCGAAGAAGAGATACAAGGACTCCCTCAAACAACACCTCAGCCTTGGCCATATTGGCCACCATCAATGGTCCACTCTGGCCTCCAGTTGGGAGGCATGGAGGCACACCATCTATAACGCTGCTGCTTCCTTTGTGATCTCACACGGGATCAGTCTCGAAGAAAAAAGACAACGCAGAAAGAACCGTGCCTCGCTGCCAATACCACCCAAGGGGACTTTCCACTGTGCCTTTTGCATATGGACTTGCCTGTCTCGCATTGGCCTTTTTAGCCATCAATGCATTTGCAGCAAGCATCAGGAGACCCCTTCCCAAATCTTTGTTCACGAAGCCTACCCATGATGAAATACACAGCTCTAATCAGAGTTTGGTTTGGTCACTTAAACTTTAGTTCCTATGAGTTTTGGACAAATTAGGCTCAGTTTAGGCAACTTAAGTTAATGTAACAATGAGGAAAAGTAGTCCAGCTTATCTATTTGTCTCAAATGGTGTCCGTTTTCAGGTATTCAGAAAAAGGGAAATCATTTGATCATGAGAAGAGCCATAGAGACAACACAAATAATTATGAGATTCACTGAGCTGAAAGGTGGTGACTAGCAACTGAAAGTTAGAAATGATAGAATAGAATAGAAAGTTCTGAATAGGAGTTCTCTGAATATGTTTTACTTTAGTGTCCCATAAAGTTATAAATATTCCCCACTTGCACAAATTCTGCACATCTATGGGCATACAAAGTGATGTTCAAACATCTGACATAACATTTATATGATATTTTTAATTTCCTTGACATTTTTCCTTGCACCTGTCTGACAAAAAATAGCAAAATAATAATGGTACACCCAGACTTTCAGTAACTACTGAATATACATGTCTTTGAAGCTGCCTTATTTAATTTCATTTAATAAAGTTATTGACATTTTCCAGATATGACATCATGATTGTTCTCATTGTCACACAGTTTTTGGCACAGCTCTCTAACATACAAATGTAACATAATTTAAAATAAAATCTAATTGAAATGGTATGAATTCAGAAAGAGCAATGTGGAGAAGAATAATGAATCAATAGAATTAACTTGAAAGACGATCTTTAAAATTAAAATCCTTTGAAAAAAACTGATAGACAAATGTTTGTGCATAAAAAATAGTCAACTTTAAACAATATTTAAACAAAGAGAAAATAAATAGTTTTGATTATTTTCAGGCATAATTATGGTAATTCCAAATATTGAATTTACAAGAATAAAGTTTTATCATTATGTATGAGGTTACATTATTAAATATAACAGGAAATCTGCAGTTTCACTCTAACCCTGTAGAAAGCCTTTTTATCATTTAAATATGATTTAAAGGAGGAGGAGGTGCTCCAACATGTTACTGTGCTCTGTTTCATCTTTAATTTAACCCTTTGAGCATTTTGCAGAATGAACAGGATTCATGTGCACCAAAGAAAAAGATAAATTTGATTAAGACAGTTCTGTTAAAAAGTGGCAGTATTTCAACTTGCCATCATGGTTATAACTAGAAAGATAAACTAATCTTCTTGTTGGTGTTTATAATTGGTTGGACATATTTTTTCAAGGGCTTCACTATAAAGCAAGGGAAGCTGTACACTCAATCAAACATCTGTAAGCAGTTAAGGTAACACATACACTCTACCCGTGGGAGCAAAGGTACTTTCAGAATTATTTACTCTTAAGAGGAGAAAGCCGGTATTTAGGTTCTGTCTTATCTCAGGAATTCTTTTCAGGAAGAGTAACTTTCTTTACAGTTGTTGAACAGTTTGTGGGTGCCCCTAAGTGACAACCTCAACGTCATCTGCTCTGAGAGGGAGCAGAAGACAACCCAGAGACATTTGACACACGTGTGGCAGAGTCAATCCCAGTTGCCTGTGGCTCCCTAAATAGACTAGGGAACAACTACTCTCACTGTGGTACCAGCTTCACACCTATTACCACCCACCTCAAGACATTCCTCCTTGAATGGGGTCTCAAGCACCCAGATACCAGCAGCAGGAACATTTCTAGAAACCAAAATTGAAAATTTCCCACAATGCAATGGAAAGGCTTTGTTTTATCACCATTAACAATATTAATGGCAATGAGCTACAGATGCTGTCAAATGCTGTCAAAATATGGTTTTGGAGTTATCTACATGTGTAAAGGTAAATGACCGTCCTTATCTTTGTATGCTGGTCACGCTGTCTGAGATCATGACTTACTATAACTCATTTCATCAAATACTGAGATATTGTAGCTGCGTAACTGAATCTCTTTAATTAATGTTTATATGGCATCATAATTAATGTTTATATGGCATCATAATTAATAAAACAAAAGTTTGAGCTGTCTTTACCAAAGGTCTGCAAGAAAGGTGGCCTCATGTTAGAAATTAATACTGAACAGAGGCCATGCTTAGTTTGAGTGAACAGTGGAGTCTAAGAAAAAATAGTCTGAGTCATTCCGTTATTGCTCAAAGTCATTACTTTTCACTTTCCTATTTTTAGACCCTTTTTTTTTTTTTTTTTAAATAGATGTCAAGCCCAGAGACTGAAGGCTTAGGAGTGTTAAGAAGAAAAAGAACACTGAAGTTTTTTATTAGAACACTCATTTTAGGACAAGGAGGCAACATTTTCTTGATTCACAGTTTAAATTTTGTGTGAGTAAACAACTGGAAGAGATGTTTTTAAATGTTATCAACATCTTTCCTTTTTATTTCATTCTTCAAATAATTCATAATTCTCATCTTTTGAGTTTGCCATCTCATCCATGTTTCTGTTGGGTGGTGAACTGCCTTATTTTCAAACTGTTTTCCTGTTATTTCTGCTTTTCTTCTTTTTTTTCCCCCAGTGTGAAACACAAATAATGTTGAATAGTCCACTGACCATCTGTATTTACATTTGCATTCCATTTACCATGCAGCTAAAGCAATTGCATTTCAGGGAAAAAAAAAAAGAAAAGGAAAAAAAAAAAACTTAGAAGAATATTTTGTGTTTCCCAGCCATATTTATTACATTTAGCCAATGGAAGTTATCCAGTTAAAGAACACAAAGTGGTCTGAAAGGTATTTCCATATTTCCAACCCATAACTCATGTGCTATAGATTGTGAATTGTGATCATGATTGGTTTATAAGATAATCAGAAAAAATAAATTTTCCTAATTATTTGGCCATTTTAAAATCAGTACACAGAGAACATCTGTAGTAAAGTCTGTTGCTGAGTTGGTTTGCAGTGGAATTGCAGTTTGCTCACTGCATCCCTTAAACTGACTGTAAAATATGCTGAACTTTTTTTTTTTTTTCTTTTTTGAGGGTCCGATTGTCTTGCAAAACCTTCAGCACTTCCTTTTTCAGAATAGGCTGAAAAGTCTGAGAAGTCTCCTCTTATCCTTTATCTCCCATTCCCCACCCCAAACTTCCAGCTATTGCTTAAGACTAATTTAACAAGGAAGTTCAGAGAAGTATGAAAAAATCAATAACACACAATCGATTAAAATTGATCCAAGATATATGGTGAAGAACTTTACCTCAGGACAGCAAGGGTGTATTCTCATGCAATGACTGAGGGACTGGTTCCCTGTTGGAGATGAAGTGTCTTTAATACAGCCTGTGCAGCCATTTAGACATTTAACAATCCCTAAGTAAAGTTTTATCTGAGTTTGGTTGGACTTGCAGAATTGAGCAGAATTACTCTTCATTTCAAAGTCACAATTCAATGAACACCAAAAAATGGCGGAAATTGTTTTGCACTGAACTATATCACTTTATCCCATAAAGGCTTGGCAGCACATCCAGCCATGCAGGGAGGTGAAATGGGGGATCTCACTCCTGCAGTGGCAGGAAGCTGGATTGAACACCCTCTGAAGACATGAGACTTTGAAACACCACGCGAAACTGAGAAAAACAAAAGTACTGCCTACAACGTGTGTAGCCTGAGACTTGAGAAGCAGCTTCTCCTATCCTACACTTAATTTTTTCCTGAAATAAACATCAAATCCACAGGTTTTGAACACACCTATATAGTCTCTGCCAAGATGAAAAGTTAATAGATCCCAATGGGTATGGATGCTTGATCAGCAAGGTTATTTTGTGCTTCGCTGTACTGGGTTTTGCAAGCGTGCCTTTACTGAACCGTGGTATAATTATCACTTGCAGAAAAGAGTTTGTTCAGTTCCCAGCCTTATGCCAACAACAGCCTGCAGTCCTGTGCTTTCACAGCTCAGCGGAATCTGTCCCATTGGAACAAGGCCAGTTACAGGCAGGTGGAACCACAACACTGACCAGCCCTGCTTACCTATCTTATGGGTGGACAACATACTGGTACAATCCCAAGAAGCCTCCCAAAATAACAGAATGGCTGTGAAACAAATACTGATCCCCTGCCCATTTGCTTCTCACTTACTGCTTCAAGGCATTTTTGCAGAACTCCAGTTATACAGCCTTCCTATGCCTTTGTGCAAAAGGATCCTCACAGAGTGTTCCATTCTCTTTTGGCAGGGAAAACCATTACTTGGAAAGTTTACACTCTTGTGCACTGGGAGGTCAACTCTATAAAGGTGAAGCAACACACCCAGGCAACACACAGCTCAAGGGAAACCTTGCCTTTTACTGACCTGGTTTAGAAACTCCTAATTTGCACCTGCATTTTCTTAAATACATTTCCATTTACAGTTGTGTACACCTTCACATCTGCATTCACACAGCACGACCAGTTGCCCTGTAGCAGAATATGTATATCTCTAGTGAGCAAGTGCCATTCCCCACAACTGTTGGTCACATTTGTCTTCTCCCACTCAGCAAAGGTGTTGGGCATTCTTAGGGTTAGGGAGCATGTAGCAGGTCAAAATGAAGAGAAAAGAATGGCTTCAAATCTAACCTTGTTACCTTTTTTTTTCCTGCTATGTTTCTTTCATACAAATGCATGTCAGAATACACATTTTGGATTAAATTAGGGAGTTATGTCCTGATTATGTCTAAAATAGGTGGATGAATTGCTTTATGCTAGATCTTGCTTCTCCACAATAACTGGCTTAGCCCAGATGTCAAACTCAGAATGACACTGAGAAGATGAGCTAACTAGAAGCAGCTTTGTAATATGATTTGGGATAAATAACTATGGTTTTTTTAACTAACCTTGATTTAAAAGTATGCATCTAAATTAGTACTCAGTCCTGTCAGTTGCCATGGTAGTGCCAGAATACCTTTGTATATAGCTCTCCAAAAGTCAGTTGCTCCCCTCAGCATTGTAGAGAGTATATCGACTTTGATGTGAAATTATATATTCAGGAAATTCTTGGGAGAACCACAAAAGTGACTAAAGAATGTCAGTCTCCACTGATCTTATTGCAGACCATGCTCTTATATCATTTTCAGGCTTTGAAAATTCATTTAGAGTTTGGACATCCAAATTTGAGAGAATTGTGGAGGCAAAAAGACTAAGTATTACTAAATTGTTTAGATACAAAACTGTAATTAGAGGTTTGGGAGACAGAGAAGCGATATTGATTTTTTTTCTTAAATCAGTAGGTTTTATTTTACTTGTGCAAAAATTGTGTATATTTAGAATCAAGCTTTTATGGTGAAGAGTTTAACTGTGAATGAATATAGCAGTCTATACATCCATATACATGAATTTAAAATCTGTACATGCATGACTATTAAAGTCACTACAGTTCTAAAAATGATTTAATAATTAAATATAAAATGGATGAGTGAAATGCACAATGGACAAGTATGGTGTCATGGGAATATTATTTGAATAGAGTCTTGCTCTGAATTCGTAAGCAAAACTTCCACTGAACTCCACGGAAGCTTTGTGTAAAAAAGCAGTAAAAAGCATGTACTCTTTCACGTAGTACAACAAATTTAATTTTATAAAACATGAAAATTAAATCTCTTGTCTCCTCAGAAAGCAGTTTATTAAGTTACTGGTCTAACCTAAACTCAGTTAGCTATGGTGCAATGCTATGGCTATAGAAATACAATGGTTTAATTGTAATGCAGTCCAAATCCAGATGGCATTGAAAATACCTTTTTAACCAACTAGTTCCTGCCACAAAAATACACTGCAACTTCAATGGCAGTTAAGATACAAGCATTAAAATCGATTATTAATGACTACACAATTCAGCTTTTGCTGCTCCTGCACACGCCCGCTCAAGAAGCGGGTGCTGCCCACATGGCTGCTTCAGCTCTCCCCAGGGCTGCCACCACCACTGCAAGGCCCCACAGCCTCTCCTGCAGTCCCTGAACCCTCTCCTGCAGTCCCTGCAGTTCCCGCCAGCTGGTTGTCCCCACCACCAAGAAGCAGAATGATCTCTGAAGGCAGGTATTTTCCTCACCAGGCACTCACCGTAGCTCCTCGCCCAGACCATGGGTGGCAGACATAACCAAAGAGCTGGAGGTCAGTAATGCTGAGGGAAGCGAGCACCCAGGGGTTTCACAGCTCCTGCTTCCCTTCCTATGAAGGGTGGGGACAAGGTTCGCCTCTTAAGGAACTACCAGAAATTTAGTTCTTTATTTGACTTTCAATGGCTCTTAAAGACAATTGCTTTGCATAACACCACCTTCCTCTCACAAACAAACATGTTTTTTGGAAATGAGCTGGAAATTCTAGGTATTACTTTAACAGTTTTAAAATTCTCAAAAAAATATGAGAAAATTTTACCCAAAAGCTATAGCATAATAATGTTCTGTGTATCGAGACAAAATTAATACAAGATGAGACTGCGCTTTCATCACAGCAGGAAGACTCAAGTCAAAAACTTGAATATGGATCAAGGCTTTCAGTATTTAATAGGGCAACTGAGGTGTATGTGGTGTTGAAGACATGTTTACCTTGGATTGAGATTAAAAAATTTCATAATCAGGATAGACTCATATAATGCAATTATTTCCTCCAAATTAAGAAATCATGCTAAATTCCCTAAGCCCTTTTTTTATTCTTACGGTACTGCTTATATACTAAAGCCTTCAGGGAGGCAATTTTATCTCTTTAAAGCCTAGTTTTAACACTGCTGTAAGTGCTATGGGCATATTTGAATCTTCGCATTCAAATACTTTCAAAGGTGTGAGTTACATCCCCAAGTCCTGTTTGGGAAACACACATTTTCTCTCACACTGTATTATTCTCTGTGTAATGCTAAAGGATTCGTCTAACCCTTTATGAGAGGCAAGTATTGGGGTACACATTATGAGATACAACCAGCACAGTACTTACTTATTTTCTTTGTTCTTTACTTAAACACTGCAAAAATACTTTGAAAGATGTCACACTCACAAGCAAGTTTTTATTGCATGCACAAAACCAAAAGCAAGGAGGTTGAGGTTCAAACAGCAGCTCACAATTTTTAGTAACAACACTGAAAGAAGTTAAGGGTGTTTCTGATCTCACCAAGTAAGGAAGAGATCCAATATGCCAAAAGTTGTACAAGGACAAAACCATCAGACAGACAAAATACTCAGACCCTGAAACTGAGCTGCTTGTTTAAGAGCTGAAGATGCCATTGCTAAGCTCATAGCAATGCAAAACTTGAAAAGAGATGATAGAGCATGCACTTGCCTTCAGCCGAGCTCAGTTCTAAACAAGGACAGCCTAGTCCCCCACAGGGCACTTGAAAAGCTGAGATGTATTCAAAACTCCACAAACAACATTCACAGTTTTTGAGGTTTTTTTCATGAAAAAAAAAAACATTTGAACCTCCAGCCAAAGAAAATTCTGGCAAACTACATAAAAACTATCACGGAGGAGATCAAGACAGCAAAGGGGACAAAAATGGAAAGTGTGGCCCTAGGGGAGAGAGGAGAGATGGGCTAGTCATGCTCTGCTTAGTTGGCCAAGTTAGCAGATACAATATCTAATACATTCTGCTTAATTGTTCCCTGTTTCTGACTTCCACCTCAGTGATTTCCATAAGAAATGGCTGGTCAGGATTCTTTTTCAGCATCCTTGTGCCCTCCAGCATCCTGCCACCCTTTTCCCTGAGATTCAGATATGATTTCTTATTATTTTGTTTAAGGAATTCACTTTGCAAGTAAGTATAAACATTATTGATTACAGAGGTCGGCTCCCTCCCCCAGCTGTGAACATTTCCTTTAATCACTGCTAGAGAAATAATTAAACTTAAATGCCATTATTGTAATATTTCCCTGCTATATAAACCTTTTACCTAAGAATCTCAAAAGACCTTGTCCTGGTGAATATTGTTATCTTTGAGAGACTTGTAATAAAACTGGTATATGATAGGTTAGGAATAAAGCTCAGCAACACAGATTGTACTCCCTGAGTCTAATTACTGCCATCCTGTGTTTTTCTCTTTCTGGCACCTAAAAAATTTGAGGGAAAAAATTACTATTTTCTGTCCCAGACCAATTCAGCCCATATTTTACTAATAATCCTAGTAAGAGACTATGCAGTGGATAACATGCCAAAGGAAACCACACCAAATTAAGACAAAAAGTTACAGCAAAGAAGAATCCAGATTTTGTGAAATTTACAGCCTTTGAGATATTCAAGTGCATAATATCAGCCAAATTAAGACCCTGCTTTAGAAAGCATCCGGTTCTTAGTCAAAGACAACTAAGGTTATTATGAAATGCCTTCTTTTCAGGGAACAGTGATTTGAACGGAAGCCCAGCACTTCCCTGACCACAGGCCAGCATGAATCCAGCCCCTGGGTCCCTTCCTATGGGAACACTAGGCAGAGAGACTCTTTTCAAAGGAGGTCAGCCTTTGAAACAGGAACTGACCTTCAGCAACCAAGACTCCCTTCTCCTTTGCAAGCTTTGTGCACTTTCTATTAGAAAGCAGTGCAATGAGTTATATTCTAATTCTCATCTGCTAAACGTCCTTAAAAGTCTGGAGTTGTTCCTGTTCTCACTAAAAGACAGGAACTGAGAATATTTGAGAGAGACAACTGTCCCTCAGCTCCTCTTCCTTTGTGTTTCCCATTTACAGTTAGTTCTGCTGTCAAACCTAAGCCATTTTCAGGGTATAAGAGTAATTTTGATAATCAGGGATAGAAAGCTCCCGGTGTGTTTCTGGGAAACTTTCTGTGGTTCAGCAAGGATCCAGCCTGCTGCACAGGCACATGTAGCTTGCTGCAGTTTCTCTAGGGTGCAGCTGCTTGCAGGAGAGGGAGAGCAGGGAATGGCCTTCTACTGTTGTCACTTCCAGTAGAGAGGAGAAAAGCAGAGGGTACTGCTTGAAAGGATGCCCTCAAGGGGGTCCAGATCCCACATTCTAGCCTAGAATCCAGACTTGTATCCAGCTGCTACAGTCAAAACACCAGCCCTAAATAAAGATAGTCTTTCGTTCCTAGTCACATAAAGGAGAGCTGTTTAGTTAAGCCCCACATCATAAATGCATTGTGTTATCCAACATGAGAATAGTGCTTTTCTCTGCAAGAGCAGCTGCTCTTTTATGGAGGTTGATAGGTGAGAAAATGGAAAACTTTTACATTTCATTTAAAATTGAGCGACAGAGCTTTCTAAATCAATATTGGTGCCCTCAAATCTCAGACAAAAAAATATCTGTCAAAGGAAGAGAATGACTGTTCTCGTCATTCTGGCCATCAAAGTTATTTTGATCAAGTCTGTGTGTATTTTTAATAACGATTTTCCTTCTCCCCCCAAAGTCTTGTTATTCACTTGAAGGTAAAATTATACAAAAAGAGGAGCAACTTTCTGAAAAAATGTAAGAACCTCTGGGACAAGATCAATTGGTTTTTTGTGAACTCAGGATCTTATATTGTATGCGTGACAGAAGGCACTTGGAGTATGGCTGTTCGCAAGTTTTTTAATATTTATTTCAACAACACAGAAGAGTGGCAAAACTGAAAAAATCACAGTTTACTCTGTCATGTTTAACACCTGTTATTGTGAAAATGCTAAATTTATGGCATTCATGTCCCAATGTGAACAAATGGAAAAGACTATGTCAGTGTTATGAAAAGCCTCCAAAAGAATTAGAATTTGAAGTAATGACAATTCTGAAATTCTCTCAAACTGTTTCATATATTATCTGAGTCATGCTGAGATTTACACAAGAACTGTCTACCAAAACCACCTGGAATCAGGGACAGGGGAAAGCAAACATTCTAACAGCTTTATCACACTAGGCTTTGTACACTAACCTTGTAGCACCATTCCCAGTGCTAAGCAGTGTTCTAATACAAGCATTTTAAAATTTTTTAAAATATAAGAAATATTGCTTAGGACTTATCAACAAACTACTATTTACTTTAGAATATGTGCTAATAAAGATTTTCCAGAACTGTAATACTTTTTTCCATGGTACGCACAGCGTTATGGATAAGGCATATAGTCTAGTGGAGGAGTCTGCATAACAGAAGACAGCAAAGAACTACTACACATAGATCAGTGACATCATTATTTCAAGCAATACGAGTTCATTTAAAGGACTGGGGGGTGACTGCTGGTCATGCATCATGCGCCTGTATTTATAGCTGTATTTATATACTGGTAATTCATACATTTAATTTGAATATTTTGTACATAATTGCTATTCTCAGAAACATAATTGAAATCAAAATGAAATACTGTAAGTTGTATCAGAAAGTTTTTATCTAACTTTATTTAAATAAATATATAGTTGCACCACCCACTACTTCCTAACAGTTTCTCAGAGGAAATTGAAAGTTTTCAAATTGTTGTCCATAAGAATAAGGAGCACAATTTGGTATTTAAAATATTTGCACATTTGCTATGACCTGAAATTCAGAATGACATCTCTTTACCTAGAAGAAAAATTTTACATCCATTTGTGCTTATAAGCAGGCTTCTAAAATTTAAGCTACTTTTCATGTTT
Organism: Scytalopus superciliaris; assembly: GCA_013400415.1. Classification (NCBI taxonomy): domain Eukaryota; kingdom Metazoa; phylum Chordata; class Aves; order Passeriformes; family Rhinocryptidae; genus Scytalopus; species Scytalopus superciliaris. The sequence goes on along the minus strand of VXBX01004814.1, from coordinate 83,290 downwards.
CTCAAATACTAAACCAAAAGGGCAGTTTTTAGTTGTAGTGCCATACAGATTTTAACCATAAGTGCAATTGCATTTACTGTGTTGATTAGAAGAAAATGACATCCACTAGGGATAAACAACCATGGCAAAATGACAGCAGACCAAACAGCAGAACACATAATTCACTCTTTGGAAATGACTGATTAATATCCTACTCCTTCTACTCTTTATCAAAAGCCATTCTAATTAATTAAATACCTCTTCATCAGCTAAATCATCATCTTATGACAGTATTTACACTAGAAACAAAACAGAACCTCAAACCCCCGAGTAAAATTTTGCAGATGAAAAAGGTATTTGTATGGTTTCAAAATAATTAACTTTCTGCAATGCCACCAAAACAGGGAGAGAAAAGCCTCTAAACTGTCACCATTAGTATGCAAATAATGCCATGTACATGTGACACATGATGTCAGGAATTCTATTTCATTTCTTACAGCTGAAGAAACAGAATATAGATGCTGTTACTAGAATAGTGTTTGGAGTTATACATACCTGCCCATACCAACTGTATTCCAGCATTGTAACCTCAGTGAACACCAAGTCTTAGAAAACTCACAGCAAATTCGTGAATACGGACTGTTTCATGTAAGACAAAGCCTATGACTATGCTGCTACTTTCCCTTTCAAGGGAGTGTGCTACAGTCTACAACGTTTGCTTAGCCACCAGCACTGCTACAATCATAGCTTTGTTGAAGTGTTGTGCTCTTGCAGCTAAAACCTGTTGATAATGAACCTGAACCCATTATTTTGAGTCAATGAATTGAAAGAAATAGGGCAAAGAATGAAAGCCACAGGGCCAATTACCAGCATTCTTTGATGTATTACTTGCTAGCACCCACCAAATCACTTTGTGTCTTTGTCTTGATCCCCTCTGTTATTCATTAATTATTCTGGAAGGGTTAGAGTTCAGATAGCTAATTGCACAGACAGTCTTACTTGGTGGGGATTCTCCCTACACTGACACTTTCCCCAGCTGTGCCCAGCCACCTTGTATTATGCCAATTAATCCAATTCTTGGCATTTTTGTACAGTCCTCCAGGTTCTTTAAAAGCTTTGCCTAAAATGTTTTCACTCAGGCTTGTAAACAGAGGCTGAAGAAGGTTTGTGAACAGGACAGATAATGTTTTACAACTGTCTTCTTCATTGTTTGTGGAGATCACTGGGCCTAGTGACCCTATTTTCCTCCCCACATGCCTGTTGCTTGATTTACAAGCATACTGTATAGTACTACTGCATTTATAGAAATGAGAATTATTTTACAATATTTCATTTTTCTTGCCCTGCCCCTCCCCACTCCTCATTTTTGTCTGAAAGGATCTTTGTAAAATTGAGAGATAGCACTTCATAACTTAAGACACAATTTCAAGGAATAGTCTTGTAGTTAACTGAAGGAAAATGTCATTTCTTTGTTGGTATTAGCGCTAGGAATATTTTCATGTCCAAAATTTTGTAACAAAAAAGGAATGAATTGCAATCACAAGAATATAAAAAAGGGAAATAAAAGTTTTATGTTCTGTGAGATCAAAGCCCAGGCTTCTGTTCACAAACTCTGAAGCTGTGTGTGGGCTTCAAATTCTAGAAAATTCATTCTTTGGACTCTCTTTATTTTCTCCCAAATTGGGAAAATCATGTCTGTTTCCCGGGTTTGACCGCTCATTCCGTGTTTGTTATTCTGTTGCCACAGATACCCACATTCCTGCTCCTACAACCCTAGAAAATTAGGAGTTTGGGACACTAGTTTGGGGGCACAGATCAGAAGGGGCAGAATTAGGACCAAGCCTGTACACAATGAGATATACCCTACATTTTAAGTAGTTACACTGCAGGCAATGTCAGTAATTTTAGGTCCTCATACATACTTCCATGTGACTGGGAACTGTGAAATCAAGGGCTCTACCTGAAAAGCTGGAATGTAAAGAAAAGTGGTAGAACTGGGACCTCAAAGAGTACTCTGAGATGCAGTATGCACAGATAAGAGGTCCTTCAAGAAAGTGGTCACTGAAATAAACAGAAAACATCACCCACAGAGAACATCCTCTAATTATTTTAAATCATCAGTACCTAAGTAATTATACAACTATGTGATTGTCCTTTTTCAAAGTTGCCAGTTGGCTTTTAATATTGAACTGAAGACCTTAGAATGCTTAGCAGAAATTCACCCCGGGAACATCATCATCAAATTACACTGAACAGGTAATACAATGAGTTAAATGTGAATGCTGAAGTCTGAGGTGGGGGGGAGGGGGAGGCAGCAAAATTTTGTAATGAATCTGTTTAAAGAAAAATTAGCAGTGTTTTAGCACTTCAGGTGATCTGGCTGCTAATCTCCATTTGCAGATAACAGAAATCCAATATCCTTCAAGCAACCAGGTCAAAAGAACAGTTCAATAATTACAGGAGTCTTATATGAGAAACTGTAAAACACCCTGGAGCATAGGGCAGTTGAGGAAGATTAAAGAAAGAAAGTTTGTTTATAGATTTCATTTTTCTGCCTCAAGAATCTAAATAAGCTTAAGATGGTGCTTCTTCCCCTGTACAAAATCTGAAGAGATAGTTATTAATCATAGTTCTGTGAAACAAGTCACACTTTATATATATTCAGAACCACTCAAGCTCCATCTTCAGGTGAATGGTGTGCAAAATACTTCTGTTAGTCTAAACAAAATACTTCTCCTGATCACACTCCATAGACTGATCTATGAACTGGGCTAATGCAAAACTCATCATCTGTAAATTTATACTTATTAAGCATTTGGTTTCAAACTTGGTTTCATAAGCTATGTTAGCATAAAAACTAAAACACAAAGGGTTCTGTAAAGTACTTTACTTTTGAATACTTCTGTCCATGTAAAAAGTATGGATCTTTCACACTTTATGACTTGACATTTTCCTCATTAAGTAGACCAAACATAAGGTTTTATCTCATTAATATGTAATTCAGGGAAACCAGATATCAAATCATTTCTCTTCAAGGAGCAGTAATTTTTTAATATCTGAAAATTAAGACAGTTTATACAAATATGGCAATGCTATCTAACTCCAACGTAGAAGAGTATTCTGAGTCAATAGTGCAGATTTGGGCTTGTGATACTATAGCCAAAAATTCAAAAGTTTAAAATATTCCCAAGTAATTGTTCCTTAAAAGAGAGATTGATTTATGCCAAATCCATAAACTGCCAAAACTGATTTTGTAAAATCTAGCTCCAATTTTTGAATGCCTTGATAATGCTGAATATATCACGTGGTAGAGCCACCATATATTGTGTTACCAGCAGCTGTGCTGAGGAACACCTTCACCAGGTAGGGGAGGGGACAAGGAACTCTGGTCCTCTGGGATCTTACCTCACAATGCTGCTCACAGAAGACTAGCCACAATTCAGCTTCTCCTCTCTCACTTGAAAAACTCAGCTGGCATGATTACTTACATTGCAATATCTGCAGGGGCACCTGACCACACAGGTTGACGTCCTAGTCTCCTGGAATTCATCACAATATTTAAAACAGGGGTGAAATAACATAGTCTGGGGCAAGACAGTGGAGAATTCGCAGATTCTGTGTGCCAGATAATTTCTAACTGTCAGTTTTCTAAATTTCTGAATATTGCTTTTCTACACTGAGGAATCCAATAAAATTTGATTTGCAGAGTCACAGTTTTTAAGGTAGATTTCATTGTTACAAGTGTATTTCAGGACTTACCAGAACCCCCAGCTCCACTCATTGAAATGATCACAGAGCTGAGAAAGGGTCTTTTTTTCCAGAGAAAAGGGAATTTCTTATTTTTAATAGAACTCCAACTCCTTTTTCAGCATAGAAAAATAAAACATCAGCAACAGTATTTAAACAAACATACAACTTCAGTATGTGCACTGAATGATTACTGCTATCCTTTCCACTTTTTTTGATGTGTTACTGGATTTGACATTGAAACTTTAAAAGTTTAAGATGTGCTTTCTGTCAAAAAAGTCCTTTTTAGCTGTAAGGCCTTTAAGGAAGTGGTTCGCTATGCTTGTATAATGCTTTGCACACTGGGGCACTGATCTGGTTGAACAAACCAGAATTATCCAATAACTTCTGACTATGACCTGTTTCAGTCACGGCTGAGGCTTCTGAAAGTGTTCTGTTGCTGAGGTCAATAGCAATTCCTTACAACTTCTACAGGAGCAGCCCAGTGCAGAGGTCTGTCACAAGTCCCATCTCATGTGTGGTAGCCACGTTTGGAAGTCTTCTAGACCCCTTTTTCTATATATAAAGCAGTACGAAATGTAAATTATTTCCTCCCTGAGCAATCAGGGAGAACAGAAATAGTCTTATTACAGTTTAGAGATTAATATTCAGCTCCTGAACACTTTAATAAAGGGCCTCCAAGAGCCATGACATAAACTGAACCTGTACTAGATTTGGAATACAGCAGAGAACAGAAGTAGGGATTGATTCCCCACAAGAACAATTGATTTGAGCTTGAAAAAGAGTACAAACAGCAACCAAACCTCTTAGAGGAAAAGTAGTTATTCTCAACTAGATTCTTAACTTATGTAAAATATGTTGCCCTGGTGGGCTTAAACCTGGGTATCTGAACATTGTAAGAACTGAACATCATTAAGCTAAAAACAACTGTTTTTCCAAAGTGGAAAGAAGTTAAATATCTTCTCACTAATGCAATAAATAAAATACATAAAGGGTTATACCAAACTTCTTAAGTTAATTTAAAATGATGAAGTCCAAAGTTAGCTCTTTGTTAAATACAGCAGGAATACTATCTGATTCTGAAACTAGTCACATTAATGCATCTTTCTTGTTTCAGTAACACAACTCAGAAATTGAGCTTTTTCCCTGGGAATAACAAAAGCCTAGTGTTCTGTTTTTAAATTACTGCTAATGATTAGGAACTTTGCCTGAATAATAGGTACAGGAATTATTATTATCATTAATATTATACATTTTTCTGCACTGCACAGGACTCCAATGAAGCAAATGAGGGACTCAAGTGTTCAGAGGAAAAGGATATCTCTTTTCAGATGTGGATTATTGTAAGCATAGCAACAAAATATAAAACCTGGTTCAAAATTCAACACACCAGTCAAAAGCATTGATTTGTTGCACTACCTTAACAACTGCAGTACAAAAATAGACACAGAGAATCAGCCTCCAAATGAGTGTGAGCTGAAAAAAATATGATAAATAAAATATAGCAGTAGTCTCTCTTCTCATGACAATTTTACATATACACAATATAATTTGAATGTTGCATACTAACAAGTTGGCCCATGAATAATAAGGTACACTGCTGTTTCCTGTGGATTTCTGTTATATTTCCCCTACAGCTTTTTCTTCCAGGACTCCCAGTCACCTATTTCAGATTGTTTCTCATGATCACTGTACTGCGGCTTCGAAGAGCTCATCACATGTATAGGAGAAAAAAATCTGATGCAGTGAAACTGATATGAAAAATACTGGAGAGGGGAGAAAAGCAAAATTTAAAAAGGAGGGAAAGAAAAAAAAAAAAAAAAAAAAAAAAAAAAAAACCTTTCAAAATCAGACATGAATCCACTAAAGTGGATTTCAAACAGGTAAACAGAAGCTCTGATCTTTCTTTTAAGTTTCTGAAGTCTTAGGATTTTCTCAAACATACCATCAGTGTTTGTTGCTAATATCTAGTAATTTAAATTATAGTGACTTGCATACTGAAAGACACTGCATTAAAGATACATATTATACTATTTAAAGTCTTGAAAAGCACCATTTAATATTTCACCTGGGAATATTCCCTTTTCAGTAAGTATTTCAGAAATACTTTCTAAAAGAGCTAATATGCATGATGAACTTAAGAGCCACAAAGAAAGCCAGTGAACCAAGTGGCTGCATATGGCCAACAGGAGCAGCAAGGAAATTGCATAAGACACTACTAATATGCTTATATTTTGAGAGACATCATGGATCTATAAAGAAATTCCACTTTCATCTTCCAACTGTGAAAAAAAATTGTAGAAAAAAATAATTGGTAGTGTAGTTCAGATTAACTACATGACTGATGCTGACACATTGGAGAGATTTAGGTATTACTGATGAAAAAAGGAAATTATATATTCACCTGTTTGCTGTAAAATTAGGCACTCACTAATTCATTCAAGTCATGGAGATTGTACTTCTTAGTCAGTAGGCATTTTTGAGAATACAAACTTAATGTGCCTCATCTAAGCATCTGATGTAGGCCCATCTATCTCGGAGTTTGATTTTTAATACCTATCTTCTGCAACTGTAACCAGTGGGTCAATTACAGTCACTAGCATCTTTTTTTTAAGAACAGTGCAAATGTAGTAAATAGTGTATTTATTGCAGCTATCTGAACACCAATGGAACGTCACTTGTTTGTTTGATTACTGGGTGCTCGTTTCTGTAGTGAAACTGTTGATCCATTACAAATAACTAGAGATTAGACTCTTAGGTGGCAGGCATCTGGGAGCACTAATTGACTGGTCGTATGCATATTTATGGTGTCATATTCAACGGAGTGACAATGGACTATTCCTCACAGCTTTTGACTTTTATATAGACTTCCACATATTCACACATACATATAAAAGATATTTTAAGCAGGTATATGTATGCTTAGAGGGGGTGATATGTATATTTATATATTAAGAATACCAAATAATCAGAAAAAAATTATTGACAAGAGCCCAGGCCTTCTAGTGGATTCTCTTATTTTGTCATTTTTGAGAATAAAGTCCAGTTAAATTTCATTTTTTCCAAGTCCATATCCCACAGATAAATGTTTTAATATTGTTTTTTGAATCGATGGTCATAATGCAGAGAAAGGTGTTTCTATCTGCAGAATATCATCACATTTCCAGAAGCAATACTGCTGCTGTCAGAAGAGTGGCACAGCAGTGAGGGAATCACTTCTGAATTGTCACCAGAAACTGCTTAAATTAGCCCTATACACACTAAGGCCTGACTTGGTATAAGAATCCTAAATAAGAGCACAGAAAAGTTTTGTAGATTTGTTTAGGATTTTTTCCTTTTATGTATGTTCAATTTTATTAACAAAAATATCGGGCTTTTAAGAGCTGGATTCCCTGTAAGTTTTATTGCCTATGATCCAAAATACTACCTTTGATAGTAGGGTTTTTTAATAATGATTTAGATCCTAATCAGTGGTCTGGTTTGACCAAGTCTCTTGGAGGTATCACTGGCTGGAATGCTTTCAAAATTATTTCACAGCTATTTCTCTGGTTGAACACAGAGTGATTCTTAATGTAACCCTAAAAATACTGCTTTTGCAGACTGAAAGTAAAGCTCAATAAAGTCAAATGGTTATCAGTGGCTCTCAGGTCTTTTGGCTTGCAAGGTGGTAATCCTTAGTCAGCCTGCAGGCAAGTGACATTTGTTTCATTGCAGAATTACTGTAGAAAAATTTTTATGTGGTGAATACTTCAGATAGTTAACACATAGCATCTAACATGAAATATTTTGTGTTCGTTACTGGAAGACATCACATTACCAGTTCATCTTGTCCTACTTATAGCAGTGGTCAGCACCAGAGGAGCAGAAGGTTGTAAGATGAGCACACTGTCAGGCAGGTCATGAAGTTGTATATATCACTATCCTAAAATATGAGCTGTAGCATCTCACAGCCATTTGTGGAGCTGTATTTGTTGCAACAGGTGCTGATCCTGCTGTGAAAGAATGAAGTGCATGTTACTGACTCGAAGGGAAGAAAAGACTTCATGCTTCACTTGTCTGTAAGAGAAGTGGACTGTCTCTCGAGGAAGATCATCTGGCTTGCAAGTAGAATGGCTCAGTGGTTACCTGCTACACAAAGGCATCAAAGAGTCAGGTGCAATTTCCTACCTAAACTCGGGTCCCTGGATAATTTTGAGCATTCATCACAAGTGACATTCAACTCTAAGAGATAGTTTTCTAGTCTATGTCAAGAAAAAGTCTGTCTTTTGGACAATAGCAAGAGAAAGGACCTCCAGAAAGTGAATCACTTTCAGATGCCTTTGAGATACTTTATATAAAGGCAGGATTTTTTCCCTTTTTTTTTTTTTTTTTATTTTTTTTATTCCTCTGGAGGTGCTTATCTCTTATGGCTCATCACAGAGGGACACTTGGGCAACTAACTTTAATTAGATGCCTTGTATTTACATTACTAAAATGCTCAATCCATTTAGGTGTTTCTGGAAGCTAAACCTTATACTATGAGGAACTGAATTTGTGTCTCTGCATCTTAAATTTTTACCTGTAACTTGTAACGTATGACACCTCTAATCTTGTTGGCAATTTCACTAGCTAAAAGAAAAATCTAGACACAGAACTAACCTTGGAGTTGAATGACGCACAAGATACTTCAAGCACTCTGTATGAAATGTATTTTAACTATTAATATTGCCACTTAAGCAACAAAATCCACATTTTCAGTAACACAAAGTGGATTACATTGCTTGTTTGTATCCAGTCCCATTAAATTTTTCAAAGCAAAATTCTCACTAAGTCAGTCGGAGGCTGTAGCAACATTAAATGGTTTTATTCGTTCCCTCTATGTTAGCCACCAAGCTCATCTCAAGACCTAATGCAATCTATTTTTAATTATTCACACCCTTTGGCCTGTAACTACAATCTGCCTCTTTCAATATTAAAAAGTCAGGACACAGTTCAATTATTTATGATTTAGATATGAACAAAATGTGGAGTTTGTTCTTTAGAAATATATCTATGATTTGTAAACAGCATTAATGAAAGTTGCAAACTTATATTTATCATGTGGTTCCGATTCAGTATTAGTTTCATAATCTTTTGTCAAAAAAAGAAACCAAACAACCCAAGCCTTCCATTTGCTTTAGAAAGCAATTGAGATTTATTCTGCATAAGGAATTGTCTATGGCTGCAGCTGTATTAATGCACCTCACAGAGTTACCAGACCTGCATGGACCCAGTTTTTGTCCAACCTTGCAATGCAACAAACTCTGAAGTAAATTAACATAAAATATTAATGAAAAATTTGGCAAATAAATAAACAAAGCCGTGAATATCTGTGCATTGATCTGAACTCATAGTGCACAGAGCAAGTTTTTAGAATCAAATATTTCACTTTTGAACAAGTTTTGCTAACATGGCTAGTTGTACATTTTGTCCAAATGACCTGCTTAGACTATCTTCAATGTTCCTGTGATGGACAACAATTTCTATAGAAAAAAATATGCAATTATTATCATATTTTCTCCCATCTAATGTAAAGTGAATGTTGGAGATACAGTATTTCCAGCATTGTCCTTTTTGCCCGGCTGTTTTCAGTGGTTTTCTCCCTAATTTTTTGTCCCTTCTTTGCTTCCTTTCTGTGTTTGATCTTTTTACTTGTTTACTCTGACTTCCAACATTACTTCTTATCATTTTTCTTCCTCTCAAGCACCTTTTTTTCACATGGTTTTTGTGATATTTCAGCAAGATACAGTTCTGAAATGATTCTTGTGTTCTGGTCTCTATCCAGTTTGATCTCAAATCATTGATTATAGCAGTCTCGAGGGTATAATGGTGAACATGCACTGTGGGTATAATTAAAGCCAGAGCCTGTAATTCCCAATGCACAAAAATCAGAAAAGTTGGCAAAATGAAACTTCATTAACCGATTTACAAATATTGTTTAGTCGAGGGTAGAAATTATTTCCAAAGCCACAAAGTCCGTGGCAATTTTTCTTTTAATTTCTTTGACCTTTGAAAAAATTCACCATTGGTGTCTTTGAACAAATGTACAATTAAATGTACTTGTTTAGGGATCTGAAGTCAAAGGGGTGGTCTTTGTCCTGGGTGGTCTTTGTCCTTATTTTCAGTCATAAGCAATTAATCCACCATTGTGGGCATATCTTATGAGATGTTCTGCTTTAAAAGCACAGTTATTTAAAAAGTACTCAAATGCAAAACATCATCTAAAACAAGCACAATTTCCAGTTATCTGCAAAAGGCTAAATGGAAGATTTAAAACAAAATAGCTCCTGGGTTAGAATATTGTATGTTGTACTAGCCTTGAGCAAAAATTTACAGTGCAACTACTTAACCTACAAGCAAAATCTCACAATGGGAATACCAAGAGACCTGTAGCTATAACCAGTACTACTGGGCACCAGTATAATATTTCATTTACACTTCTTTTACAAAAGCAATTTTTGTCAATCTTGCTGCATGAATGAAAAATCTCATCCCATAGTCTCCAATTCACTACCCTCATGAACTCATAAAAAGGTCTTTTAACCACTGCTGTGATTTTCAAGTGGAAATAATAAAATGGCAAGAGTTAAATATTAATATTCAGCTCTTGCATTGTGCCTTTCTTTGATACCAATTACAACTTGAACTTCACCTAACTCAAAAAGACTGCAGACTTCTCTCAATTAGCAGTAATAGGATTAATACATAGCTTTGGAATTGAAGATTTAAATAGGGGGGAAAAAAAAAACTTGGCAAATGTACACTACATGTACCAAATTAATCTCAAAATAAATATGCAGCCCTGGGTGAAATAAGTGGAATGTGGAATGTTAAAGATGTGGGGGTTATTGTGGTTTTTCTCGTTTCTTGACAACCTCTGCAGGTAGCACTGCTTTGAAAACTATCATGGCTGTAGAACAACAGTACCTTTTTTTCCTTTATGTTTATGGGCACTAGAAAAGTTGCCATTCACAACATTCTCCTTTGAAGAGCACTAAAGCCATTTCTGTTCATAACACTTTTCTCCATTACCAATTTCTGTGGTTTGCAACTTTGTGAGATTTAAGCTGTCTTACAGATGTAAAGTTATTGCATTCAAATAGCTCTTTTCTGAGAAAGGATAAACATTAGGTGAAAAATTTTAGGTGCACCAAAGCTATGTTTCTATACTGCAGAAGTAAATAGCAGGCAACTGAATTTGCAGAAGAAAATTCTTGTGTTTCTTTACTCATGATTAATTTCTTGTGGTTTATTTTGTATTTGCATTTGATGGGCAATGAATCACTTCATTTTCCCTGCATTTTGTGTAACTGCCTCTACAGTTTAAGATGCAATGGCCCAAAGTGAAGATGCTTTGTGTTTCAGGGAGTAAATTTGACTTCTGAGAAAGAAATGTAATATCTTAAAATTCCCTGCCAAATCAAAAAATGCTGACCTCAGTTATAAAGAGCTGTTTGTATCCTTTTCTCAGAGACAAATATGAGAGACTTACATCATATTTTACTCATCAAAGCTCATACAACAGGACATTTGAAGTATAACTAAACTAATACAGAACCAGCTGTGAGTCAGAACAGATGGGAGAGACACACTTAGCTTTTTTTATTTCATTCCCATCAGTGGAGAAATCAAGACCAGGACTGGCCACAGGTTCCTACTGACAATAACCATGCGCTTCATTTCTGGAAAAATACACTTCAGGAAATACCAGAGAATGACTAAATGCCCTTTTCAAAATAGTACATGAAGATGCTATAGAGATTTGGAAATGAGCATCAGTTGTTGTGCATTTCAAAAATCTGGCCCTAATATTATAACAGATAACAACTCCACAAAAGAAAAGAAATAGTAATACTTTCATGGGTAAAGTTGATCACCAAGGAGGGTTGTTTTGTATTAAGTTCACTAATAAAAAAATTTTCATGGGAGTAGGTACAGCAGCAATCAGTATGAGGAAAACCACTGCAGTCAAGATCACAACATGCCAGGGATCAACAACAGTTTAGAAGAAACAAGGCTGACAATAAAAGGAGCAGAAACATCATGATGGAAAAAGTGTGAGATCTCTTGAATGAGATTGGCTTTGGCCTCTGTTGTTTTGCTGGACTTGCAGGTAATCACAGATAAATCATGACATCTTGAATAAATCATGACATCTTGACACTATAACAATCATATTTAAGTGTGACTTCAACTACCTGTAGAGGTTATCTGGAGTTTTCATTCATTTTGATCTGTTTGCTTCTTAGTCCAACAAAGGAAGATAAACCCCTAATCAACTGATCTATAAATTTTAAGGATTCAGTATTTTATTTGTAGCTCACATTTTTAATGTCCTGCCTCTGAAAAAAGTATCACTTTCTCAAGTTTTAAAGTGCTAGCCTCCACAAGTCTTACAGTCTTGCACAGAAAATAATGTACTAATTCAATTATAATATAGCTATAAGTGAAATCTGTCTCGTACTGCCCAGAAAGTAGACAGGCCAGTTAATTAGACAGGACCATCTGCCTCATGGTAAAAACATACTGACCTTTTAGGGATGGTTGGAAACAGTTTTGAAAAAATTGTATGAGATGCATTGCCACCATTACAGGGCTAGTAAATGGCAGCTGAGATAGGAAAATTCTCCCTCTACACAGCTGGATCACAACATAGCCCAGAGGGCTCCAGGATATCCAAAATAAAAATCTCACTGAATTCTTCCTAGAGTTTGATTTTAAAATTCCCTAAATTTCCCCTTTTTAAAGCAAAGAATCACCTGATCACCTTTTCCAATTTTTCCAGATATAGAACCAGCCAGCACATGGAAAAGACAGGCCGTAGAAGTTGATCTGGACAGATTTGAAACCAATAAATCCCACTTTGGTAAGGAGTGGAGAAGAACGGGGTGAATACACAGGCTCCAGCCATTTAGAGATGGTTGTCATTCTTTGTGAAGATTAAAGACTTGTAGCTTTGCATTCCTATATTAATCCAAAGGCCAGCCATTGTACAAGCTGTCAGAGTATAGGCTTCCAGACACTGCACTTGTGATCAGTCTTGACTAAATGGACTCCCATTTCTATGCTGTATTTTTCTGGCTCTACTGTGTTAACATTACATAGCAACTATGCAACACTGATTGCAAATGTCTCTAGAAAACACTTGAGAACAGAGAAATAAACGAGGGCAGTTGAAGAGGACTTTTGCATGCAATGGCCAGTTTACTTGTATATTGAAAGAATATTTTTCAAATTAAGAAAGCTCTTATAGTAAGAGGTAAAAATCAGCCTTTTGGCCAACATGCACAGATGATTTGCTTAAGATCTACACAAGCTTCAGAGCAAGTGAACTGAGGCTCACAGAATAATGTATGAGGGGTTATTTTATTTTTAATATATTCATATTGTTGAAAAGAAAACAAACAATGCTGATTTTTCTAGGGAGGTAAGGGAACCATAAACACTACAGGGAATTCTACCCTAGTATCCAGTGATTTACATATTTTTTTTATAAAATTAAGAGTTGGTTTTGAAGTCACAAGCAGACTAACCATTTTTAAAATGATAACTTTTTCCCTGTTCTGGGTCTGATCTATGCCATCAGACTCTCACTTCTACAAGCAATATAAAATTCAGACACAGTTCCAGTTAAAAAGGAAACTGTCTGCTCTGTCTTCCTCCCTTATTTTTTTAACTCAGCAACAATTCTGATATCCAAAGTGGCAACTAATTGCCCTGACAATTACATGGTATTGCCACAGCACAGCCTTTATGCATTTGTCCTAATAAATGTCAGATGAGGCTCAACTGCTCACTTCAGCACATGCTAATTTAGGCTGAATACCACCAACTACTCAGAGAATTTTTACTTTAAATAAGATTAATCCCACAAATTAAGTGTGAGATTCTTACTTATAAAAAAGACCATTGGTTATTCATTAAATCTGAATTAGAGGTTTAACAAACACTTGCATAAGTATTGTTAATATTATCTGCTATGTAATTGCTAAGGCAGTGTATAATACTTAATATCTCAACAGTCAGGTCTCTTCAAAATTCAATTACTATAGCCCTTGTCATAGAGACTAGCACTGCTGTTTCAAAGCTCTTTTTTCCCTAGTGACCCTGAAGTTTGACTTCTTCTTGCTATGCTGCCATTTGTCAGTTCAGGAATAGTAAGACTGTCAAGTCAAGTGTAGACTTATATAGGACTCATAACTCCCATCATGGTCCTCACTTTTCCACTGAAGTCAATAGTAAGCTGAGAGTCCTGTTATGCTTTTAATCCTGGACCAGCATTTCAAAAAATGCTGATCTTCTTTGCAAGTCTGTGGAGCTTTTTGCTGTTGCTGGTGACAAGAAACTGAGTCTCCTTTCATTAACACTGGAAAAGCCTGAACACCCTCAAGGTAGAGACAGCAGTGTTTGCACTATTGTTCTCTACTTTACAATTGCAAAACCTTTGTTAATTCTTGCTGGGACCTGTTCATATTCCCCACAGAAAAAAAAAAAAAAATTAAAAAATGCTCATTTCTTCTTGCATATGGGTTCTGCCCCTATTTGCACCATTTATTTTGAAATATACATTGAACAGCACATAGTTGCCAAATGAGAAATTTTACAGGACCCTCTCAAGCTATAATTTTATTCATAAAATTGACTTAGTAATGGTGGTGGACACTAAGCCCTAAGTAATGGAAGAGCCTTTTTTTTTTTTTTTACTGAATTCTTTACCAACTAGAAGAACAAAACAATTTGTAAAATGCTGATTATGAATTGGACCCTCAAATCCCTCAAAACCTTTCCAAATCTCAGTAAGGGAGACCACTAGTAGGCATAAGCTAAAACTGTGCCAGGAACTCTTAGAAGAGTTGCTGAGAGTCTGACTGCCTGGACATGTCCCGGACATACTTAAATGTGCAAGTGTGGACAGACATCTCACTGCTGTTCAGGGTTCTGAGCTGAGAACACATGGGAAGAAATCAGGACATCCTGTGGTTAAATCATGACTATTTTTCTTCTTAGACCTGTCTTCCACACTTCTTGGCCTCCTTCATACAAAGAATAACAATAGACTTTAGACTTAACCATCCTTACAGTAGATACCTTCAAGTCCTTAGAAAATTGTTACCTGTGATTCTAATTTTGAGTCAAAAATCAACTTTTTGATCCAGCATTAATGCTTTCTTCAACTGATGAAGGTGATGGACCTGCGAACTTACTCTTTCAGTCACAGCGACAGCAGTGATTTCCATGCTATGGGAATTATTGCACAGAAGTAGGTCAACAGCTGTGCTCAGATGTGAAGAGGAGTGTGTAAGAATAGACATAGCAAAAATAAAAAGGTCTAAAAAAATGACAAAAAAATGATGAGGTATACGGGAGAAAGAATGGAGGCTGTGGACTTTACACACTGTAAGGTTAAAAAGATGAAGTCTGTGAAGTTTGAAAAGGAAAAGAAAAGAAGAGATATTATAAAAGTCTACAAAATAATGAGTGAGCCTGAGGATCCTAGACAGATCTCTCTATTTATTTCCCACTTACTCATATCTTTTGGTCTCCATTCTGCTCCTCCTCTTTCCAGATCTTCCAAAAGGTATTTTGCTCTCCTTCCCATTTCCCTTTTCTCTCTTATTTATGAACCTCTTCACACAATTTCCTCCCTTCCTCTTCCCTATATACTCTTTCTCATGATATAAATATCAATACCAAATCTAAGGATTTTCTTAGTATTAATAAATAGAAGTATTACATTAAAATATTATAGTGCATAAAACTAAAAAGCAATATATTTTAAACGTCATGAAACAAACTACAGACACAGACAGCTGTGCTGATACAAACTGCTTCAGCAAACAGTCTAGGAAGACTTAAAAAGCATAATAACCTCAATTACTTTACTTGTGCTAATTTGACACAAAATTAAATTTTAACCCTCAAGCATCAGCTCATAAGCTAATTTTCAAGTGGAATCAAGAAGTTTTGAGAATTCTATACTTTCTCTGAAGCAAAAGACATAGAGGTGGAATTCATTTGACTGTGTGTATGAGAAAATGAAGATGCCTATATCCAAGCTAATTATCTAGACTTTTTTTTTTTTTTTCAGTCAACAGGGAGAAAAAAGTCACTTTGAGGGTTCGATCTTCCTTCAAAGTAAACGCCTAAGATAAGCGAGATAAATTGGATTTTAAACAGGGCCTGCTTGCCCCACCGGCTACAAAAAATTGCTAAGGCATCTAGTTCAGATGTAGATACCTGTTTCAGAGAGAGGGGAGATCCCAGTGAGGGTATTCTGAAACAGGTTATTGAGCTATATGGAGAGCTGCTCTATTCTAGCTTAAGTATTCTTATGATTCTGTGTGCTGTTAATGCATCATTTACACAGGAATTGTGGTCTGGAGCAAACGTACACCCTAAAAGGGTGTTACAGAGCCTACAGAGGCAAATGGGATATATACATGTATCTGGAAAAGTTCTTCTTGGATACCTAGTGCATTTTCATGCTTTTAAATGACATATTTTTGCTGGAGTAGTAAGACACTGCCATTCTGTTCTCCCTTTCATACTGTCCCCTAATCTGTCAAAAATATATTATATTATGTGCCAATTCACCAAAATACAAATCAGCTTTGAAAGTGTTTGTATTATTGTATGAAGCATGGAAGTTGTTTCAATCAACAGAGGACTTCTGAAAAAATAACTGGAAAGGTGTCAGTGTAGCAGACACTGTGTAAATGAGACTCCCTACATGGAAAATATAAGGCAGGCAGCACAGGACTTCTAAGGTATTTGTGACTTTCAGAACACTTTTTAAAAGCCATTACTTCCCTCCTAGCAATGTCTGGACTGGACCTGTTCTGGTTTTAAATGTAAAGTTTGCCTGCAGAAATGTTTTAAAAGAGTAAGTATTAAAATTAAGCCCTGGCAGCTTAAAATAATTATTTCCAAAATAAATGTAGCCATTTATAGACATGTTTGTGAGAAGCTTGTCTACAGCCTTCCTCAGTGTCCCAGGTCACTGCAACAGTGTTATTCTCCCTAGCCACTCATACAGAAAATCATAGTAGAGTGGGGACTTGAAAGTGGTTAACAGGCAGACCCTTATGCGGAGCTTCTCCCAATATATGCAGTCAAGCATTTCTCTTGTGTAATAACTCATTACTCAGGTGCCTGAAATTAGCTTCCAACCACTGTCCTCTGCATGCCTTTGCTGTGTATATTGGAGAGTGCGTTCTCAATGTTTTAGTGTCTCAGCTGCTGGTTGATTTTTCTGCTGGTTGCCTTTAAATTTCATTTTGCACTGGTTAAACAGATAATGCTTTCCAAATCTTTCATGATAATTTAGATCGTTTTTAGACTTCAATAATTTCTTGGACTCTTTGGCTAGTCCTCACCTTCCTATGAGTTTCCTTCTGGGTCTGTGGAGATATGAATTGACACAGCATCCAGTAATGGTCAGACCAGCCTGAAATACACAGGTAAATCAGAATCCCCAGTCCTATTCAAGGATTATTTATTTATATACATTTTTATGGAGATAAATTTGGTTTATTATTTTGTTGCAATGTTACTCTGGCAGCTCATTTACATTTTCTCAAGGTCTCTGATTCATATGTCTTTGACAAAATTACAGGTTTCCAGCATAAAAAGCCCCAAGAGGACAAGAGAAAACGGCCTCAAGTTGTTCCAGGGGAGGTTTAGATTGGATATTAGGAAAACCTTTCTTCACATAAAGAGTTGTCAGGCACTGCAATAGGCTTCCCAGGAAAGTGGTTGTCACCATTCCTGGAGGTATTTAAGAGGTGTAAATGTGGCATTTAGGGACAGGGTTTAGTTGTGGACTTTTGGCTGTGTTAGGTTAACAGTGGACTTGATGATCTTAAAGGTCTTTTCCAATCTATTCTGTTCTACTCCACTCTACTTCTATTCTATTCTATTCTATTCTATTCTATCTTTATATTGCCTAGTAGATTTTTTCATTTTCTGAAATGTGCTTTTTGTACTTCTCATTAAAATACACATTATTTAGTTATGCACATAGTTTTACCATTTGAAAAGTCCATGCTATTCTATGTTGCACTCTTCTCCACTCCTTCAGCAAATAAGTCACTTACTTAAACTGTTTTCAGCAGCTGACAAGGTATTTGATATATCTGATAATATATTTATGTAGCACTGGGCAAGAGGTCATAACTGTACTACTCTAACGGATTATGTTAAAAATCAGCAGTGATCCCCCACTTCCAAATCCATTTTCACATCTGTCAGTTATTTAGTTTATTGATCCAATTATTGCATGGAAAGTTAATTTGCCATGGGTACTACTCAAGTGCCTTGAAGAAGTCTGGCTATACTATATTAGCAATCTTAGTTCTATCAACCAAACTTGAAATTGCATCAAAAGAGATACAATGGCTGTTTGACAAAATCAATTTCCCATAAGTCACATTATCTTTTTGCATGCTTTGTTAAGAAGTCCCATTATCAACCATTCTTTTCCTATTTATGATGAATAAACTGTTAACTCTTTTAAAATACTGTCATAACAACAAAGTTTTTCCAGTCATAACACGTTCTCATGAGGGAATGTATCATGCTTGGAAAGTTTGTATTTTAATTATTATTTCTGGGTTTAGCAGTGATAATTACTAAAATGTCATAGATTGTATTGGCTTATAAACTAAAAGTCACCAATGGTCTTTGCAAAGGACATGCACAGTCCTGAACTTGGGAACACACATTTTATCAATGACAACAAACAGGAAAGCCATGGAGACAGGAAAGACTGCAGAAGCCATATATATATGATTTAAATAATTCAACCTCCACTCAATAGTGTGCATTAAAAGATGAGAGAGAAAATGAGTGACAACGTGAAATGCTAAATAATTAGTTTCCTTTGATTGCTTGTTAAATAAGAGACACTAAAATTTTCATCAAAACTAATATTTGATAAAAACCATTCCTAGAGAAAACAAATTTTCCTTCAAAGGGTGTTCCTAGTCATCATCTAAGCTGAACTTTCACTAATTTACTGGAACACTCCTGAGAAAAGGGCAGCAGTGTGTAAAACACAGAGAACAGGAACCTGGCCCTTTGCCCAGTGACTGACGGATGGCATTCCTTGTAACATGTTGCCCTTCACCTTATCAGGCATTCATTCAAGAGCAGAAGTCACACTTTTTGAGTCACAAACAGCATCCTACTTTCATCTGGATTTGCTTTCAAAATCTTCAATCAGGATGTTTGCTAAAGCTGAAGGGAAAAATCTGGCTGGTCTTTTACTGCCTTGAGTATTTCTGTAGGTTAACCTGCCTTCCTGAAGAGTACATGTGACTTCCCTTGATCAATACAGAAATTAATCTGGATCTAAGTTTTGTGCCACAAAAAGAGGCCTCAGACTTCAAACTCTCTTTCTTGGGCCTTTGCTACTGTTTTCCTAAAATACCAAACTAATCCTTTCTTGCTACTTCCCAAATCCTGGATCTCAAAGACAATGTTCTCAATGAGATTCTATGGTAAATCTTCACTCAAGATGGATTCCACATTAGGGCTCGCTCTGGGCAATGAAAAACTGCTTTAAGGCCTTTTATCGCTTGCCTGCAATGCAAACATGCTACATCTATGAACACCGGAACTTCTGTGCATGCAAAGAAAATTTGGGATTTGCAGAAATGTTTAATGGTCCATCCTTACGTGCTGTTAAGTCCAAGAGCCCACTTTATATATATAACCCCTCAGAGGTTTGTAATTCCTCCATTCTTCTCAACAAATCCCTTTTCTCATTCTAGACAGCCAAGAAATGAGAGATTGGCTTTGCTGTGAAGTCTCCAGTAGAAAATTTACTAAATCATGCATTCTACTACAAGGCAATGACAGTGAGTCCTCAATGGCATACTGGCACTCCACAAATGAGTGAAAAGAAATTATGTCTGGAAGTTAACCTATCTTTAGGTATAGAACTTTACACACTGCTATTAATTGTGGATTGGGCATGATTTCTTGTCTAAATTCAGAAACTAGCTATGAAAAATTCCTCTGGTGACCTGATCTTCCTTGAGACCTCCTGGAGATGTTGCTTCCTGTCCACCCTGACTATCTTCTTCTCTCCACATATTTCTTTCTCACCATTTTTCCCTCCAGTTTCCCTACCTTCGTTACTTTCACCATTTCCCTCTCCTGTCCTCTCCTTGCTTCCTTAGCCACCTCCTTACCTTTTCTTCACCTTTTCCCACTTCTGGTTTCATTGTGATTTCCAACCTGAGAAGAACTGTTATCCCCACAGACTCTTCAGCACCTTTTGATCCCCCACTGGCCTCTGCAATCAAAGTACTCCAGAGCTCCACCTTCCCCAGTTAACCCAGAGACTCCAAAGACATTGAGAGGGACTTGCCTTCCAACAGGAGTCAGAGGAGGGTTAGTACTGCCCTGAAAGTTGAAGCACAGAGGGTCAGTTTGCCAAAGCGGAGAGATTGGCAAGAAGACATGGTGCCAGCCACATGCTCCCTCATTTATGTTCCCCCAATTAAAGCAGCCTGTAGGGAAATTAGCATGCCACTGTAGTGCACTGGTGTACTGACCCCTCTGAGTGCTTGTTAGTGCTCACCATACTCAGCATTTCCTCTCCCTGATTGATAGGACGATACATGTGTGTATAGCAGAGAAGAGATTCATTACAGCACATTAGCCAGACAGGCAGACAAATGCCCACAGGGGCAGAAAAGCTGTAAGGAATAAATAAAAACTTTATTATTTTTCTAAAACTTCTTTTCCCCAGGCTACAGTGAGGAATACTGGAGGAACAGGAGAGTGGAGGGAGCCCAGAAGAGAAAGGGAGTGGTGAGAACTGGAGGGAAAGTTTATTAGCAGTCAAAGAAAGGTTTAAAATATTCATTGTTGGATTCAGAGTTTGGATAGTAGTTGAATCTCTATTTATATTTTTATTTTCAATCCCATTGCTAAATGGGAAAGAAAGGGTCAGTGCATCAGATACCGAGTTATCAGGACATTCATGATGTAACATGTCTAAAATGTCTGAAACCTGGCTGCTCCACTCACTGAAATTTGTCATCCCTCAGTTTTAACAATGAAAAAAAATTAGTACCAGTTTTTATCAACAGCTGCCACCATGTGGTATTTGAAATACCACAGTTACTTCCAAATAGGGAGAAAATATGGTGGCATCATCTGATCTGTCCAATTATGGGTTTTAAGGATCCATTCTGTAACTCACAGCTATTAAGAAAGAGGTGATGTGGCTGATGTGGGGCAGTTCTGCACCCCTGCACACACTCCACTGAGGCCAAGGAGTGAGTAGCCTGTGCAATATTGTCCCTGACACTGTAGCCACTGTACCAAACCACTTGCCCATCACTTGTCCTTGAACTTGGGGGTCCAGACCACAATCCAGAACTGCCCTAGGCTGTGGACAACAGTGCAAGAAAAAATTATATTCCCAAATGGCTGATGTCAAAACCACATCTGTCAGACACAAATTTGCTGGGAGGTAGCATTCTCTCTCCCCTTATCATGAGATGCTCCCTGCTCTGCCACAAGGCAAGGAAGCAAACATGGAGCTGCTGGACCCTGTTCCTGCTGCCCCCCAGCTGGTCCTTAGCCTGTCTGCTGCCTGGAAATGTGATGTGGAAAGAAAACTCCAGAGACATTCCACTATCCAAAAGGAAGATAGAGTGTAAATTGCCAGCCCTGGATCATTAGAGAGTTGATCCTAAGATTAATGACTCAAAGAACATGTTTTGAGGCAGCACAGGGACAAGACCTAGTAGTTAATACCCTGGCATTTGCTTGCTTGAACCCTATGTGTTTTTTAGAACATGTTAATTCCAACAGCTTCACCCTCACCTCCCTCCTGAATTTCATTTAGGTGCACTCCAAAATGAGCTAATTATGTTACAATTAAGAATAGCTTTCTGCAGATAACACAGCATTTCAAAATCTGCTTTGTAAATATCTGTTGGTAATATAGGTACCTCTGAGATTGCTGGAGCTTTGTCTGATGAAAGGTGTGTTCCCATTGAAAAAAATCCATTGAACGCAGGATACTGTGAAACTGGCATATGACACTGTGAATAATGTGCATGGGTTTCTTCTCGAGGGTGCTTGTCTGGCCACTTTTGATCCTGTAGCTTTCCTCTGAGCTGTAACTGTAGTCCAGTCAGTGCCTGCAGCATTGCTTTATTTCTTCTCTTTCCACTATTAGCAGAGCTGAAAAAATCACTATAAAACACACACAAAATAGAAGGAGCAATTTAATTTCTTGAAAAATGTACCTCTACTATTGAAAAAAAAAATAATCCTGAAATATAAAGCCAAATTAATGTTATGGTTATAGGGCACCCATAAGGACACAATCCCTAACATTCTACCAGAAAAAAAAAATAAAAAGATAAGAAGAAACAGTTGGCATTCAGTTAACAGTCATGTTTGGAGATTTGTGACTGACTTTGTTATTCCAAGGGAAGCCAGGTACCAGTCTCTTGGGATTAGGTACAAAGGCAAGAAAAAAGTGGACACGTATGAATCTCAAAGGTGACTGCTGGGTTAATAAAACAGTCTGTTTTCTGTTCACCCACTCTTCCTCTCAGTGTGCAAGTACATTAAAATATGTCAAAAGGAAAGCCATTTGCTGGGGAAAAATAATTCAGCTAAAAGTCAAAATTTCCAGCTGGTGTATTGCCTTGGTGTGTGCAAGTGTGCTAACAAAGTGACCCACACATCTCACTGGATGAAAGTTGGTATCCTCATTAAAGTAGAAACAAACACTTGAAAACAGGAACAACTGCCAGTTAAAAAAAAAAAAAAAAAAAGGACCACAACTGAAATGAGAAGCCTTCATTTTTCTCCATTCTGTTTCCTACTTGCTCTATAGCAGGTACTATATATATTTAAGTAACCGCTCAAAAAGTAATGAAGGCAAAACTGATTCTGTATGCAGTAACCATTCCCATTTGTTGGAGGAATTGCATTGCTAACAACCATCCACATTATCATTCTATGTTTAGAAGAAGAAATATTTTCACAGTCCAGTTTCTAAACTGCCACATACACACAAGGATTGGTTCCTGCAAAGAGTCACCCTTTCAAAAGTAAGTAGCTCCAGGGAAAAAAAACTTGTATCTGAATTACTCACACTAGAAAGTCATTGTACGATCAGCCTCCAACCCTTTAAAATAAAAGCACATTTATGCTTGTGTATACTTGCCTCTGCCCCCAGGAAACACAATGAGGCTTGAACACAGTCACTAATTCACTGCAGTGTGAACATTTTATGTAGTATGAACAGCATGAGACATTACATCTCCTGTTCCTTGGCCCAAGCCCTGGCAGAAAGCACTATCAGATAAATAGAAACCAAAATGAGGGAAGTGGTACACCACAGTGTGAGCAGCCTTTTGTTTATTGATGACATGATTTTCCTTTGGGGTGGGGAAGGAAAAAGGAATAAAGAAGTTTTCTAAAATCTCTAATGACCACAGCAAAGTTTATTATGATGTACCACAGAATCCCATCATGGGTGAGGTTGGAAAGGACATCTGGGGATCATCTCATCCAGCTGCTCTACTCAAAACAGGATCAACCACAACATGTTGCTCAGCTCTGTGTTGAGTTTTAAAGATTTCCAAGGACAAAGACTACACAGCCTCCCAAAGCAACCTATTCCAATGCTTGACCATACGAACACTAAAGTCTTTTTCTTATGGGGAATTGAAATTCTGCCCGTTTCAGTTTGTGCCCATTGCCTTTTGGCCTGTCACTGGGCACCACCAAGACCCTGGCTCCACCTTTTTTCCTCCTGATCGAGCAAGTATTTATACACATGAAAGTCATCCCAAGCCTTCTGTTCTCCAAGGTTGAATACTCTCTTCTTCACTTTCACTCTCCTCTTGTAACTCACAAGCTCAAAGTTCTTCATCTTCTTTGTGGCCCCTTGCTGGACTGACTCCAGTACACCCATGTCCTTCTCATACCATGCAGCCTAGATCTGGACCCAGCACTCCAGCTGTAGCCTCCCCAGTGCCAAGGGGAGGAAAAGGATCATACCCTTAATGTAATGATGCAGTGTACTTCCTGATGCACCCAAGGAGAGGCTGTTGGGCTTCTCTGTTGAAAGGGTGTGCTGTGGCTTATAGCCCACTGGGACTCCCAGGGCCTTCTCTGCAAAACTGCTTCCCAGATGGCCAGCCTCAGCCTGCAGTGGTTCACACAGTTACTCCACCCCAGGCACATGATTTGGCATTTCCACTCGTTGAATTTCTTGAGATTCCTGTCACCCATGTCTCTGTATAGTCCTTCTGAAGGAGAATGAAGCATATTCATCTCATATAGCAAACAGTCCTGATTCTCTGTTTTCTGCAAAATTGAACTCCGTCCCATCATCTAGGTTATGAAGGTAGATTTAAAGAAATACTGGACTCAGTATTGAGCCCTGAAGAACACTAATTACTAGTCTCCAGACAGTCTTTGCCATGTTGATCACAACACTTTGAGCTCATCGTTCACTGTCTAGTTAAAAATTCATCTGTTTTTCTGTGATGATGCTGTAGGAGAGAGCTTCAAAGGCCTTATGAAAATCATAGTAAACAACACTCACTGCTCCCCCCATCTACTGAGCTCATCATCTCACTGTAGAAACCTATCAGGGTGATTGTGTTTGATTTTGCTTTTTCTTTAGTCTTCATTTTGCTGCTGATCTACCTGTAGAAACAATTCATGACCCTCTCCAGAGCTGATGAAAAAAACCAAACAACCACTGCCTTCAGGCCTGAAGCTGGAACAGACGATCATTGTAGATCCCTTCTAACTGAACTCTTCTATTCAAATGGAGTTTATTAATCTAGCCAATGTTTCAAAGTATATCAACAGGGCCTTTTAAAATGTGTGTTATGCTTCTGGTGCAGAGAATTCCTTCCCCTGCTTAGGGTCTTTTTTAAAATTTCATGAACCTGTTAACTATAATAACCGCTAAATACCTGTTATGTGCTAAGATGTCAATGCATGTCCAAGAACAACCAAAAAATCTTAAAACATTACATAGAACAATTTTGGTTCTGCCAACAACACCAATAGAGAAGAAAAAAGCCTTATGAGATTTTTCCTTTGACCAAAGCTTTGTCAGTGTATGTCTTACCAGGTAATATGGACTAAAGAGGGAATAACCGTAATTTCATAAATACACAAGTTTTAACTTGCATATAATTCCAACATCCCCTCTTCTTTTTGCTCACAAAATAAACATAGCTTCTGAAACTTACTCCACAATTCTGCAAGGAGCACTGCTTGAGTGTCTAGAATAAATGTCAGGACAAGGATCTGGCTTTGTTCTTTCAGAGCACCTTCAACTGAGGCTCTGATATTATTTACAACACAAAAACTACAGCACTGCTTCCCACAGCAGCCTCTTCCAATAGATATAAGCAAGCTGAAAGCTGAGGAACAGTCTAGCTAACATATCCGTGCTGATTGAAAAAGAAAGCGAAATATGCTATATCTCCTAACTGCTAATGTTCTTCCTTAGCCACAGACAGTTCTTTTGTATACAGACTTTGACCCAATGTGCCTGCATTAATTACCTGTTCTACAGATATATGCATAGTCAGTTCTAGACTGCAGCTCAGTAAAAACCAGAGTCTTCCCATGTTCCCAGGTCCCCTTGTTCTTGTGCCTGAGCACCAGGCTGCCTCAACCATGGGACTAGCTAGTGATGCTTCCCAGCTCTTCTCCAGTGTGAACAATTTCTCTTCTTTACCTCCCTGGCCCTCTCTCCTATTTTGGCCAATTCAGTGTGAATACCTACAAAGTTCTGAAATATGAAAACTGAGAAGATGGCTGTACCTGCCCCTTCCTGGTCACTGCAGTCTTGTCATGCCTGTTTGGTGGTCACACTTGCATACTAAAAACCTAATCTTGCAGTCCTTTTGCAAATTAAAGTCCCCATTGGCTGATATGTCTTTGTATTAAAAAATTTACTGGATATGCAGAGCAGCAGTTCTGAACAAAGGAATTTAGTCATTTTTCTTTTAGTTTTCCCTTTCAAAAATGCCCTAAGGCAGTCATCTATTTCAATCAATGGAAGGCTGAAATGTTCAATCAAAAAAAAAATCTATTTTTGCACAATGGAAACATAAAAGACATCTAAAACCCACAAATATTATTTTTGTATACATTGAGAACCAGATGTATTCACATTTCATTGACCTCTTCGTTAACTCTTTACTTGCCAACTTTTTGCCTGGAGCTACTTTTTACAGTGAAGGAATCTGTGTTTATTAAGGAACGGATACTTATGGTCCTATAGTTATGTTAGGGGAGAAAGAGGAGGACAGCCATATATACAAATGTTATGTATAAGAGACATACAAAAACTTCAAATATGCTTTCATTTATAAAAAGATTCATTCATCTAAGCAATTTTGCAATAAAATAGTAAAAGGTAAGTCAAATTAATATTTTGAAACTGAAATTCAACTTAACTTACATAATTTGCACGATATTCTACAAAGAACTAAACAAAGAAAATCCTACCTAATTTCTACAGTCTTTTAAAATACAATTTGCCTCTACCTGTGCGGCTTTCTTCAGAAGTGATCAAGTAATAGAGCATAAAAAAAACCCAAAAAACAAACCAAACAAAAAACCAAACCAAAACAAAAAAGGGCATTCAATATAATTTTCTTTCTTTTTTTCTTTTTAATAGTTTTGGGCTTTCAAAATTTTCTACTCAGACCATCAAGTTAAAGAATTCCAATGGAAACAAAAATATTTGAAGGCCATGTTAAATTTTTTTAGTTATTTCAAAGTAAAAAATATCATAAGAATTTTCCATGAAGATTATGTTTGAGGGAAAGATAAATATATACCAGTTTGGCTATATTCAAATGCAATCCAATATAACCTTAACTCTGATCTGTAGCAATGACAAGGAATAAATGTATATTTATGTTGGTAGAAGTTTAGACCTTGTGACTCCATAAAAGATAAAACTGATTTTTTTAAAATTTAATATAGTTTATGTAATTCAAAGTCTGGTCTTTTTTTTTTTTCCCTTTTTTTTTTTTTTTTTTTTTTTTTTTTTTTTTTTTTTAATTTGCAGTTTGAGCAAAACATAGGAAAAAAGAATTCTGAAAAAGAAAAAAAACTTCTACACTTTAGAAAGGGGCATAGGGAAATCAGTAGGATGAGTTTGAATATTAAGTGACGAAGTTCATGAACAAGTGGGCCTATTTGAGAATTGGAAGGATGATTCACTAAAATAGAATTTCAGCAGTGTATAAAAGCTATATTGGTGCAATAAAATACAAGCATGAGAACTGGTCAGAAAGCTGGAACAAGATGTAAAGGGGGACAATAAGGAGATTTGGAATTACATATCCAGATGTATCATGTTATGACTCTGTCAAAAGCCCTGCTGTAGAACACTAACACCTGAGAATCACACCTAGAATAATCTAATGAGTAATACATATATTTTTGAGCAGCCTGTACCAGAAAGATTATTAAAGTGGAAGGAAATTAAATGAAGGTAAACAGCAAACATTGATAAGGGACTTAGGAGCTGAGTTATGAAGAAAGCTGCACAGAATTACATGGCAAATACATGATATATATGAAAAATATGCATAATAAGAAAGAAACAATTATTGCAAGAAAAAAATTAGTTAGACTTGTAATTAAGGTAATATTAAGAGTATTAAGTAGAATATCATAACATTATTTCATAGAAAATAGGAAACAACAGGGATATATTGTCCCCCAAAAAAGTGATATAATCCCCACCATTTGATTTGTTTAAATTGGGACTTGGCAAAACATTAGTGAAGTTATTGTACAGTAGGTCATGATCCTGTATTGGCAGGGGATGGACAAAATGACCTAGCAGGTCTTTTCCTTCTCAATCTTCTTTGATTCTAAAAGACTCTAAGTCAGATGCTTCCATCATTTGTCTACAAGATCAGCAGAGCTAAAGCTACCACAGGGAGACCTGTAAGGGTGAGGGTGAATGTAGACTTGGCTAATAAAATATCAGAAGCCCATAAAAGTCAAGAAATTCTTCCTCTTTTATTGTTATAAATATATATATATATAACTTCTTTTCAGGGTTCAGTGCGAATGACTGTACAGAAAACTAAATTTTAAGACATTGAAAATCAAAATAAGTGTAGAGGTCACTACTGCAGAGGGATCAGGCTGGAGTAGCAGCAAAAGAAAATGTACAGTCCCCTGCCATCAACTTTTTGAAAATGCGAGTCTCAAAGGTAAGGTAGTAGCAGGACTTCATGCACAAACTTTTTTCTTTTTTTTCCCCTTATTACCATTCTGGGAGAAACAAGTTTTTGAAGAAAAGCTCCTACCAACATCTTCATTGTTGCCTGTCTATGCTATTTCCAGACTTTCTTTAATAATCAGAAGGTTTAGAAAATAATGTTTGAGAAATAACCTAGAACCAAAGAAAGCTGTTTCATTTGAATGCGTTCAGGAAAATCCAATACCCTGATGATAATTAGGGTTTCTGTTTATGAAGACAGGAGGTGGTGATATACCATAGCAACCACTTGTTATAGAGGTCTGTTGTGACCATACGGTTTGACCATCAGCCCTACGTTTCATTGAGGGTTTCCTACCTCCACTCTAGATCAGAAGTGTTCAACTGCATCGGGTGTCAGCCTTACAGCATGTGAATGGGACAACTAAATATTACTAGAAGTGTCCAGCCTAATGCTCAAGTGTAAAAAGACATAGAGAAAAGGCAGCATCAGTAAGTCTCCCACTGATGACCTACAGAAGTCGGGGTGGCTGTACAAGTAGCTGCCTTAACTTGCCTTCTTCTGAAGCTGGGAAAACCCTGTATTTGCTGCCAGCTACATCTGAGGGAAGGATGTGTTTTAGTTCTTTCTTCAACTGATTGCATGTGTAGATATGACGTTCCTGCCAGACTAATTGTTAGTATTATAAAAGTTAGAGACTGTTAGACACATACAATTGTGATGACCCACTCTTGAGAGGAAGGAAGCTTCCTTCCCCTCAAGGGTGAGTCATCACAACAATATCTATAACAATGCAAAGAGATAGAGCTGATAAGGTTTTTGCTGAAAGACTAAAAAAGCCTTGTCTTACAAATCTCTCAAGTTTCTATGAAAAATTTGAGACGGATTTCATAGTTCACTGGGACTTTCAAAAGGTTTGTAGAAAATTCCCTCACCATGGTGGCTAAAAAGGACTATGACACAGAATAAGAAAGTTTGTCACCTGGATTGATATCAGACTGAAAAACAGGAAATAAAAAAGTAGGAATGAATAGTCAGTTTTCATAAATTAGAATAGAATAGAATAGAATAGAATAGAATGGAATAGAATAGAATAGAATAGAATAGAATAGAATAGAATAGAATAGAATAGAATAGAATAGAATTATTTCAGTTGTATGTGACCTATAAAAATCATCTGCCTGACCACTTCAGGATTGATCAAAATTAGTGTGTTATTTAACACTAACAGGATTGAGGCATCGACCACCTCTCTAGGAAGCCTGTTTCAGTGTTTGACCATGCTCTTGGCAAAGAAATGCTTCCTAACTTCTAGTCTAAACCTTCCCTGGTAAAGATTTGAACCATTCCCATGGAGAAGAGATCAGGCACTCCCTCTCCCTTTCCCCTCCTCACCCCTCAGCCTCATTTTCTCCAGAGCCAACAATCCCAAACTCCCCTGCCACTCCTCACATGACATCCCTCCAGCCTTTTCATCAGATTTGTTGCCCTCCCCTGGATGCATTCACATACCTGCACATCCTTCCTAAACTCTGAGGCCCAGACCTGCACACAGTATTCCAGGAGAGGCTGCACCAATGCTAAATAGAGCAAGATAGTCAACCCTGGTGATGCTCTGATGAACCCCAGGATGGGGTTTGTCCTCTTTGGCTGCCCAGGCACACAATGCTGATTCATGTTGATCCTGCTGTCAGCCAGTACCCCTCCATCCCTCTCTGCAGGGCTGCTTTCCAGCCTCTTCTCTCCAAATCTATACTTGTGCCTGGCATTACTCCATCCTAGACACAGAATCCAGCATTTGGATTGTTAAATTTTATCATCAATCATTCTCCAGTGCTCCAATCTATCGAGATCCCTTTTTGTTGCTGTTAGCAAAATCCCAGAAGTATCACTGGATGCTCCAAATGTTCAGAAATAATCCCCAAAAAGTGTACCGAGGAAAGTAACAACATTTTCTGGTTATTGAAGGCAGTATAACTGAAGACTCTCCTGACATTGACTGAACAGTTTGAAAATGGCAGATGAAATCCACTGCCAGCAAAAATTATGTGAGGTACTTGGGGAAACACATTTCTGACTTTATACACTATTGGCAGAGACTCTTATGGAACTAGTTGTTACCACTTAGGAAAGAGTTTTGAAGCTGAAATCTCTGAGTTCTGAAGTTTTGAAGCTCTAAGACGGCACATCCAGTGAACAGTGGCAGTCAACTAGCAGACACAACATTAGAAACAAACTGCACAGAAGAAAAGGGAATGTCATGAATAAGATGCAGGGTATTCATATCTCAGATACGATTTCCTTCTTGTCTGTCTGTGTGAAAACCACACCACAGAAATGAAAAGGGGGTAAAACGAACAGCAAATGTGGCTGAGGTTATACTATGACTTATTCATGAGGATCAAGTAAATAGACAGAATTCTCCATCCTGGAGAAAAGATATCTAAGACAAGACAGGATACAGATACATTCAAAACTTTTAGGGAGTGAAGATGAAAACACATCATACTTTACATTAGTCAAGAAGAAGAATCATCATGTCCATGATGAAACGACCACAGGACAATCTCAGAACAAATAAAAGGAAAACATTTCCATTTATGTCTAAATGGTGGAATTTTTTGTCAAGAGTTACATAGAGAGGCAAAAGTTACTTAGGTTTGAAAAGTCACTGGGTTAACTAACGGAAAAACATGAAGGGCTATAAATTGCAAATACCAGACGTCTGGCTCAGGAATCACCTGAGCTGTGGATTTATTGAGGATGGGATTGTTTCCTCAAAGAGTACAATTACTTTCTGGACATGTCCTTTGACACATTTAGGCTTCTACTACTGACTGCTGAAGACTTGATACTGAGCCAGAAAGATGCCTGGTATGATCCACTATGGTCTATTATTACATTCTTGTGAGGAAGCAGAGAAGAGCATCTCTTGGGGGAGAACACGGGAAAAGGATAAAGTCACAAAGTCTTTTGAAAGGTAACAGCTATTTTTGCTATTTTACAGTGTATAAATGCTAGATACTGTAACCTTGTTAGCATTATCTTCATAAGAAATAGCCTATACCCACTTGTGTTCTACAATATTGTTCTCTTTGACTTTTGTTTTTTGAATGCATACATGCACATTCATGTAAATACATGCACATTTTCTACCCAAACTAAAATGCCGCCACCAGTTTACAATCTAAATTTATTAGCTAATATAATGTTGTGATGCAATTCTAAGGAGAGTGTTTCTCTAGCAGAAGTCACACTCCCTTTCAGTAGGGCTTTGAAAATTCCACTTCAGTGCCTCTTCCTGCCCTAAGCATCAACATCAGATTCAGGATTACAGGACATAAAATCCCAATAATTTATTCAAAGGATATTTTAACAAAATAGCAGACATCAGAGACTATAATATAATTAATAGAGAGCCTCAAATCACCAGCTGTAGATGCCCTCAGCTGTCACAGTACTTTCCAGTGTGGAGGGTGTTCCTTAGACTGTTTGTCCCAGAGTCCTTGCTATTAATCCATTTTTCAGTCTACCAAAACAAACAAACAAAAAAGGAGTATTTTCTGGGGTTTTTTTTAAATCAAAGATCATCTCTTTCTTGTCCTGGAAAACAAGCTAAAACATTGACATTTTCTTTAAACAAAAAAAAAAACTTACCATCTTTATTTTTTTCAACTGTATATCAGCATATAAGGTGTAATAATTTTATGGATCACTCCCTGTTATCTCAGAAACTAGCAACAATTCACAGTTCATAACTGAGATACATTGCCTTACAGCACTCCAAATGGAAATTAAGATAGCAAATGGCCAATTAGTATATTAAAATGCTGATTAGTACTGTCAATTTTGTTAATGAAAACATTAGGGACTCTTAATATTATGTATAGGCATATCTTTAAAAATATTACAGCTCCTGTAAATAATCGGTCTGGATATTGACATAGAGTTTGATTTGAAAGGTTTCTTTTCAGCTTGGAAGAACTCCATTTATATGCTGAGATTTAGGTTTCCATCTCACAGAGCCAAAACCAGTAGATCTGGTAACTGCCAGCACAATGGCAACTCTTCTGTGTGGGGGCTGCTGGGGGCAGATGTTCCCACTGTGCTGGGCAGTACAGCCCTTGGGAAGGGACTCCTCAGGGATATATGAAGGAAACAAATTGCACCAGCAATCTAGACTTCAGAGACGAATGATGTAACTCTTCTACTTAGGTTTGGCTTTTTCTTTTTCATTTAGGTGTCTCACTAATTAATACAACTAATTATATTTGAACATATAAAAGCATGAACATTTATAATACAGCCTATAAGGACAAATGCTTAAAGAACTGTGTAACTCCATAAAAGAAATTAATTCTTTTCACCACCAATGATAAAGGCAAACACACAGTCCTTTGATCAGTACACTTGATACTGTCAAGACATGAGAATCCTCTCTAGGCAAAACAGATGGAAGTGAACTCTGTTACACCACATTTTTGGCACCCCACCATGAAGTCCCTACCTCAGTGGAGCAGCAGGGTTAGTTTACATTAAATGCTTGGGACTATATACAGATAGAGATGCTGAGATGCTCCACTCAGCCCTCTCCATTCCCAGAGCTTACCTCACAAGACAGGCCACTTTTGCTGACAGTCTGCAGGCATCCTAATCCAAACTAAGTGTATTGCCAGGAACTCTGATTCTGGATCCCTCCAGGGGCAGCTTCACTGCCAAAGCTGACCATGTGCAACCTTCCCATCCATCCCACAGCCAGGCAATGGTCACCATCAGACTGCAAGTGCAGTGATGCGCCAGCAAGAGGCATCTCATTAAAACCAAAAGGCACGACATAAAGTACCCTCCAGAGTTCCCACTTCCACCCAGAAGTGGTCACCCTTACATTGGTTTGAATGCCTCAGCACAACAGAGAGAATGACAGGCTGCTTCCTGACCCAAATTTGGCCTCCTGCAGCTCTTTGGATGTCCCTTCAGTAAGGCCTTTAGGACCTCCTTGGCAATGCAATATTCTCCATGACCTGTGATAGAATAAGGGTCTTTCAGATAAATGATGAAAAAATTCAATTTCTGCTGACCCTCTAAGAAAAATACACTGTATCCTGTACAGAGTGAAAATTCAGATCAGATAAGTTTGACAATCTCTCCTTAGCCAAAGTATATCTAAAACAGTATTATGGATCCATTGAGTTCAATAACTGTACAAAAAGCATGTTATTTAATTAAATACATTTTAAAAATCATAGTTTGGTTTTATGCTTCTTAACTCTTCATAAAATTTGAGGGAATGAGGCATTAAAGAAAAGAGACCATAACACTAACAAAAATACCTTGATAGTATATACAACCACACTACTTGCTAGGGTATGCAGCCCCGAAGAATGCATCTGGTTGTGCTTTTACACCAAGTATTAAACTTTTTAAGCCAAATATTGAGGAAGGAGGGAAAGAAGAAGTAACACGTTCAATAAATGGGCATGTAACAGGTTATAAAGCCTACCTGTGGCATGAATAGTTCTGCCACAATATCCCAAGGAGGCCGTCCACTCTCATACATTTAGTGTGACCTTTGTATAGGAGTAAAATACCAGGTCCTCATGCTCTAGACTATGGGCTAGTCTGGCAGCAGCCACCCACGTAAGTTGAGAGCAAGGCAGAATCCTGTCAGTCTTATATTTTCTCTGAGAAGTCTGTAACAATGTGTGCAGTAGACCTGTTACTACACATGCAGCAGAGCTGCTACACATTAAATCAGATGAAGAGCAGAAAAATTCCTTACAGACAGCCTGAACACAGATACTCAAAGATAGTGTGAATACCTGCTGGCTCATTTTATGTTCCTGACATTTCTCAATTTTCAATGGCTGGCTGTCCTGCTTCTGTATTGTTCTCCATCTTCCTGTCTCTGTACCAAGGGGGACTCCTGGAAATGAAGCTGAAGCATCTCTTTAATCTTTTTTGTGAACTCCAGCAGGAAGAAGATCAGCTGTGCAAAACTTTTTTCTTAATCTCTGCAAATATATGCTGGAGCAATGCTTTAGAGAGACACAAGAGGTTTGTTGCTATAGTTTAACCCCAAGAAATTATATGTAATCTACAACTATATAATAATTGAATCTATTAATATCAGATGCTGACAATGATGATGATGTCATTGTGTTACATAGGTAAGACCTTTCTGATCCTCAATAGCCTGTTGGGCAAAGGTAAAGTACTATTTCCACCCACCTCATGGTAGCACAATTGCTTTTCAAATAGAGAACTGTAAGGGGTTGCAACATTGGCCTAATGTATTTTGTCCATAGCCTTGCTCTCAAAAATGTGGTGCTTTTTCTACAGAAACATGCATACAGAAATTTGCCTTAGGCCATGTCCAGGAATGAGAACATTTCAACAAAAACAGTCAATAGTTCAGAAACGACCACATGGTTAACAAGTTTAGACAATCTAAACAATAGATACTTCCGTCAGGTTCACCAGAATACACAGGTATTTTTAAAAACCTTTTAATGTAGCCCAAGAATTTCAGGATAATTTTTATTCTAATCTAATAACTTCAGGCATTAAGCACAGCATCACTTTCTAAGGCTGCCCTGTCCTGGCAAATATATTTACTTTTTATGTCTAGCTTGCTTGCTCCAGTTCTCTGTTCCCTTGTGGTAGCTGCTGTATGACAAGGGAGGTGGATGGATATTCTCAGTGCTGAGTTATGTTATTAAGTAAACACTGATATATACTCCCTGCATTCAGAGCTCACTTCTCAGGATACTTGATCTCTCATAATTGTGCTTCTATCTATGATGTTGTAAAAGTGATGTATGAATTGTTCAGCTTCCTCACAAGACAGTTATAATATCTGCAAGAACTGACAAACTTTGACATGGACAAGATTATAAATATTTTTGTGACTACAGAAAACTGCTTTAGAGGAACAAAAACCTGATGTTTTTACCCTCTTCTTGTTTCATGTGCTTCATTTTTGACCTTCTCAACTCTGGCGACTCATGGCATACGAATAGAAAAGCATCTCTCCAGGTAGCTGAAAAGACTAGGGGGTTGTGGATACCATACATAGTTTCTTATTATTCATATCCAAAACTTAGAAAGTAAACAAGGATTTACGTGCAAGGCACATACCCCAGTTTTAGAACGAGGATATGTGTCTGCAAGTCTAAGAGAAAGAGAAACAGAAAAACATCTGAAAACTTTTTTCTAGTATAAGTAGGACAAGGGTCCTGCAGTAGAATGGAAAGAAATAAGAGCAAATGTCACCTGACTTCTCATGCTGGGTGGTTGCTATGGTATGTGCGTGGCACCAGGTAGAACTTCTCTCAGCTCAGCAGCAATCATGGAGTGAGGTTCAGTGTGCTAGAGAAGAGGATCAAAGCCCCTACCTACCCAGTTATAATATTTAAATAAGTCCTGAGTCCTAAAATCAGGATTTTAAACCTCCTTGATGAGGTTTTACTAAATGCCACCACTGATGCATAGTTATTATGTTTAAGCTACCAGTCTGAGTATGGAATTGGCAGGATCAAGCTAACAGTAGCAATTATGAGGATCTCGTACATTCTTTATATGTCTCGCTATTTGCCTTCCCTCTGGGTCTGTCTCACTTATTCTTCCTGAATAATATTTTTCTGTGCTGGACTGGCAGGGACAACAGGCCAATACTTTTTACTCAGACAGTTCCCTCCCTGTTCTTCTGGGATAGAGTTTCTTTTCTCACGACTGCCACAAAATGGAAGTTTGGCCTCCTAAATGACTGGGTCATAACCATAGATGATAAGGCCATTTACCTGCACATATCAGAGCCCCTTCAAGCAATGTGCTGCCCTTGCCTCACTACACTGTGATTGTCTATTAGGTTCCTTCTGCTAGATTCAGAAAAAATTTCTCCTCTTTCACCTTTCAGTCTTTGAGCACGAACCTGCTGCATGGAAGGAATGCATAGAGGGTCCTGAGGACAAAAATTGCTCTCAAAAGGAGACTAAATGCCATCCCAACTGTTCTCTGCTGACAGAAGCAGAGCAGTGCTCCTGTCTTGGCACTCTAGAAAGCTTGGACCTGATTAAGCATGATTGCACATACACTGTTGTAAGACAAATAAACATCAGGGGGTTATATATATATATATACATATATATATATATATATAGAGAGAGAGAGAGAGAAGAAATACCAGTTACTGAGTTCTTGAGATTTATTCTATATTAATTACAGCTGCTACCTTATTCAGAATGCTATGATTTATAATTCTCTCAGTTCACCTGCCTCAAGGTACCTTCCACTAAGGGGCTCTTTATGGAAACACATTGTATAAACGGCCTCTCCCATTTATGTACAAAGAACTTCCTTCTAAGAAGGTTGCAACCTGTGACACATAATAGCTTTTTAAAAGATAAAAGCAGGACTGTGCAATAGGTTATGAAGTGAGAAACCCCATGGATGTATTTTCCTGCAACAGTTGAGTCTAACAAATGTATCTGGAGTTTGGTTAGGGTACAGTTCAGCATTGCTGCTCCTGCTAAAACTGCCATGCAATCTGTGGTGGTTGCAACGAAACTCAGTGTTAAGTTTATGTTTCATTCAGACAGTAACTCAGCAATGCAAAATATCTCACAGCTCCATATGGCACCACTGGTACTTTCTTGACATAATCAGCTAAACATTTGCTTTAATTATTTCCACAGCTGTGTACAGCACCTAGACTGTCCTTTTGCATGTCTCGCATTCATAAAATACCTTTCTTAAGTCCTGACAAGATCATAAAGCATGAATAGCATGATAGCACAGTAGTTAATTTATGCAGTGCACAATGATATATAGATATATACATCTGGTTGCCAAGGACCCATCAAGTGTAGCTCACTGGAACAGTCTGTTTGTGCTGAGTTAGCATTTTAAGGAACAATCCAGCAAGTGTAGTGGATTTAACCAACCCAGCAGCATTAAACACAGGTGCAGTTACTTTGGTACCAACAGACATTTCATTTAGTACCAGTAGACATTTAGAATGGCTTCTTCATAAAAATGCTGTGTTAAAACATCATGCTCTAGCATAGAAAGTTCCTGAGAAACCTTTTCTGTGTCACAGGGATTGACCACTCTTTTTCAAGATCTGCTGTAATACCTTGCCCAAAATAGCACATAAGTTTGTTTCAAAAATTTTGTGATTTTTTACTAAAACACTGAGACACAAAACTATGTGAAATGAAGTTGCAAAAATAATTTTGATACAACTATCAATTATTTTTCTGTACAACTGATATTTGATAAAATTTCAGATTTATATAACAATATGAGTTTTACAAAATATTACTAATACTAGAAAGGAAATGCTTATCTAAGCAAAACAAATACTTTGAAGACTCCTGAATCAAGCTACATTTCATACATTTATATTAATAAGATAAACTATATGCATGGAAACCATAAGTCATTAATCAATAACAAATCACTAATAGTAATACAAGTAAATACTAATAATAACACATTATGTTATAAACAAATACCATGATGCTTATACAATCTTGCAGATATTTTAGTTTGTGAATCATTCCATTTTGAGGATATATGTTTGCCATTTAATGAAGAACATTGCTTCTAAAAAAAAAAATT
>VXBX01004814.1:372-37282 GCA_013400415.1 Scytalopus superciliaris | reverse complement strand
AAAAGGATTATGGTTCACTACCAGCAAGAACCTTTTAAGATTTAAGATAGTTAAGTATTTGAACAGGCTGCTTGGAAAACATCATTGGAGGTGTTTAGGAGCAGGTTTAATAAAGAGAATGACAAGGCTGAAAAATCTCCAATACACTACCTCGTCGATCTTTCCAGTATTGTCCTATACTAATTGCTCTATCTTGATTTATTATATCGAGATTTCACTAGATTGAATTTGTTTTCAAAAAACTATTCAGCATCTTCAAAGACAAAAATTATATGAGAAACAAGAAACATGAAGAAATTTGCAGTAACAATGGCTGGCTTTTTCAATCAAGCAGCTAGAATACTAGAAGTGAGTGTTTTAAAAAGAACAGAGAGCAAAAGATTGGTGACTAGACAAAAATATTGCCAGGCTTCCCATCTTTTAAGAATTAAAAATTTCAGGGTCCTTTTTCTCAACAGCTGCAAGTAACTTCCTTGTCAAGCAAAATTTGTCTTATTTTTCCAAGTACACGGTTATCTCCCTGGCCTAGCAACAGCACAGTACGTTGACAAATCTGAGACTGAGAACTTTCTGGAAGTTTAGTCACTGTGTGTGCCACTTTGATAAACCAGTCGTAAAAAACTCACTTTATATTTTTCAGTTTTTGCAATTAGTACCTGATCTTGAAGGTGACCCAACCTCAGAGAATACATTTTTCTTTTGCTGAGATAGAAATAAGATGTTGATGTATCATTGGGAAAATACCTTCATTCTCTGCAATGAGCTAGTTCACCAGATGCTGAAACTGAGTCTAGAGAGTAATAGCACTTAATTAACTTGCTTCCAATAAGGAAAAATGCACTGTGCAGCTTGTCTAAAATCTCATCAGTCCTAGAGTGAGAATTTAAGCCTTCCTGTTTTCACAAAGACCCATGAGTCTTGAGTCCCA
This sequence comes from Scytalopus superciliaris, assembly GCA_013400415.1. Taxonomy (NCBI): domain Eukaryota; kingdom Metazoa; phylum Chordata; class Aves; order Passeriformes; family Rhinocryptidae; genus Scytalopus; species Scytalopus superciliaris. Next base: position 36,354 of record VXBX01004814.1, on the reverse strand, counting down.
GTAACACTAGCAGGGGAGTGTTGTAGTGAACAGCTTGTTTAGCCTCTACCTTCACAGTGTCTCCAATTTCATGGGCAGTTTCCCCAGTAACTCATACACGAGTTAGAAAGTCTGACCTTGGACATCACCCAGAGACAACCACCTGCTTACAGGACTGACTTTTGTTTCCTTTGATCTAATGGAAGGACAGACTCTCCTTCTATTAAAGAGGTCAACTGATCCAAGAGGGATTCTGCTTACAGCAGAGAAAAAATATCTGGTGTGATTTTGTCTAACAGAGGTTGATTCTTTTTTTTTTTTTTTTTCTAATCCACCGTTCACACATCACTGTGCCCTATTTCCGGTTCAAATGTAGGTTCATCAGAGCTATAATTTAAACTGTCTCAGTGTGAAATACATGAAAAACATCCCAAAAATTTAGTTTCTCTTATTTAGCTATTTAGATACCCTAATGGACTTATTCTCACTGGAGTAAGAATTGGAGTTCAATATTGTGTGATTTAGCTATAAGATGTACATTCTTGGCAAATTTTAAATTTCTTTCAAGCTTAAAATTTTATTTAAATAACTGTTAGACTTCCACTACTGATTCTTCCTCCAAAGAGGCTTTTACTATCCCTTCAGTCCTTATAAAATGAAGGATGCAGAAGGGAAGATTTCTGAGGACCATTCTTGTAAACAAAGAGCAGACAAAGTAATACTTTATCACAACCCCATACATTTCAATACATGAAAATTTGAGTTTCTTCCTTTGCTGTTCTTATAGTAGAACTCCATAGCAATAGTGCCTCACACATTGTTCTCACTAGTCTCTGGAAAACAGTACTCAGGACTGGTGAGAACCTGGCCAATGTAACCTGATTAGTGGGAGAGAGGGTTATCACGGCTTTTATCTGGAGAGAAGAAGGCCACTATCTAGGATTCTAAGGAAGTTAGTTTTACTCTTGCTTACAGATAAGTCTCCCTCAATCTATCTGATTGTTGCCTTCTATAATAACTCCCAATGGAAAAGGCTCAGGGTTCATGCACATTTATTTGACTTTTCCCCTTTACTAGTAATTTTAAGTTTTGCCATTCCAAAGAACCACCTCAAAACCTCCATGCTAAACTAAAAAGCCGTGACACCATTTCCTTTATCCAAAGATTTCTTGATGCATTGAGAAAAACATAGCATAGACTGAGTAGATGAGCTTGAGTATTACCTCTGAGAAACTGCTGCTTTGTGATTCTCTCAAGTTTCAGATCCACATTAACCCAATTCTTCCTTAAGGTGGTTGTTACACAAACTATGCTTGTGTGCTTCTTTACAGTGGTATTACTCAATTACAGTCCCTCTCTGAAACCACTGCTGCTATTGGCCAAAAATATAGCTGTCTTTCACCAAGAAATATGTAAATCAAGATGTATTGGTGGTGTACTACTTCCCTAAAGTACTTCAGTATAGCTTAATTCAGCTGCATTCCCTCATTATGTCCCTGTACATGGAAGGGGAGTTGGAACTAGCTGATTGTTAAAGGTCCCTTGCAATCCAGACCATTCCAGTATTCTATTATATCATAACACCTGCCTTCCCATGCTTTCTAGTCTGAAGTTTGCTCAGGACTAGGTGGTTTCCTTGACTTTGGCTCCTGAAATCAGTCTCAGACTGCTTTCATAAGAAGTGATTTAGCACATTACAAGCGTACCTGTACGTACCTGTGTGAGATTCTTTCTAAGTGAATTGGGTATGTAAGTGTAAGGAGATAGATGGGAAGATGGTTACTGTGTTTATTAAATATTTTTTGACCTGTCTATAATCATAATGGCATGTCAGCAGTTGTTTTTATAATAGTCCCAAGTAGCTTCTAAAACCTACAGTCTCCTTCAATTGGCCAATCGCAAGATATACCGCTCTACTGGAGCCCTTGTAGTCAATATGTCACTTCCTGGAGATTTAGAATTGTCCTGAGAAGGACTCAGAATTCTGAATCTGTAGTGAGGGTAGTCAAAGTAAGCATTTTTCTTCCTAGTATGACAGTAGAGTTCCAAAACCAAGCTGAGTTGTATGGTCATATATAAAATGTCAAAGATTAAATGTAATAACAATGGTAGTGTCAGGGGTACAAATCAACTTAATTGACTGCTTTAATTCTGACAATTCTTAATTCTATAATTCTATGTTAGGAAAGGAATATTTGAGCTACCTGTACATATCACTTTTTTCTATCTTCCATCTAAACATGTCAAAACTAATAAAATACTTGGCAACTATTTTTTGGCAAGTGTTATTTTTTTTTTCATTCAGGCAAGGAATCTGAAATAAATGTAAGCCATTTATTTGCCAAATAAATGAAATAATAGGAAAAAAACCCAAACCTAACATGAAATAAAATCCCATATCCATAATTAAATGAAATTAATTATAATGTGTTATTTAAAGACAACTACAAAGGCCCAGGTGGATTTTCTAGAAAAAGAAAACAATTTTATTTGACCAGCAACACTTAATTCATGTTTTAAATAGAGCAGAGCGAACCTTTGCTCAGTCATGCAGGTCCTGATTTTGATTTTTACGGTGACAGCAGGAAACATTCCTGGTATTTTTAGTATTTTACTTTTTCTCCACTAGATGTCCCCAGCCAGCCACATTACTGTTTGCTTTTACTGATCGTATCTTCGTAATCTGAAAGGGTAGATACTCCTTTTGAAGTGCATATTATTAAGATGTCATGATTAATGACTTTCACTCCAGATTTGACTTTATCTGGAAGATTTGCAAGACACACGTCCTCAAGAAGAACACAAAAATTTAATTCTCTGCTTAAGATGTGGCGGCTTCCCAATTTAGGAGGCAATTAAGAATCATGTATACTTTCTTCTCTGAAAATATTTAAGTAATCAAAGCCTCTAAAAAAAAAGAAAATCCTTGTTGTACAAATCCTTCTATATCAAAAGGGAAGCCTTAACAGGTTTGAGTTTTTTTCTGCTCCTCAGTTACTTTCAAAGAATGTGTAAGAGTTTTACAGAACCATTCACAGCTGACTGAGCTAACAGCAGGAGTCTTGCTTAATTTGAGTTTTAATGGATCTTTAATGTAAGATGAGAGCAAAATCTGGAATGATCACAAATATCATTTTAAGCCTTTCCCACCTCCCCAGAAAGACCCCTGCAACAAAGTGTAGAAGACTGGAAACAAAACTTTCATATTAGACTCTTAGGTAAACTGAGCTAGAATTAATTTTGCAGTACTTTGCCTTTTCTGACATGCAGTAACCTCTGTGAGGCTTACTCTCAGCTGTAAGCACTGTTACAGCAGAGCAGCACAATGGAAGGATGTGTCTCTTATTTTCAGGGATGCAATAAGGATTTCTAAAAAGAAAATCACAGAAACGCTTCTTGAACTCTGTCAGGTTTGGTGCTGTGACCACTTCCCTGAGGAGCCTATTCCAGCACCCAGCCACCCTCTGAGTGAAGAACCTTTTTCTAATATCCAACCTAAACCTACCCTTACACAACTTCAGGCCATTCCCTCAGATCTTGCCACTGGTCACCACAGAGAAGAGATCAGTCTCTGTCCCACCTCTTCCCCTCATGAGCAAGTTGTAACTGCAATGAGATCTCCCCTCAGTCTCCTCTTCTCCAGGATGAATAGACCAAGTGACCTCAGCCACTCCTGATACGGCTTCCCCTCAAAGCCCTTCACCATGTTCATTGCCCTCCTTTGGACACTCTCCAATAGTTTAATATCTTTCTTATCTTGCAGTGCCCAAAACTGCCCACAATATCCAAGGTGAGGCCGCTCCAGGGCAGGGCAGAGCAGAGCTGGACAATCCCCTCCCTCAACCGGCTGGTGATGCTTTGCGTGATGCCCCCCAGGACACGGCTGGCCCTCCTGGCTGCCAGGGCACTGCTGACTCATATTCAACTTGTCATCCACCAGGATCCCCAGGTCCCTTTCCATGGCACTGCTTTCCAGCATCTCATTCCCCAGTCTGTACGTACACCCAGGGTTGTCCTGTCCCAAGAGCAGAATCTGACACTTTCCCTTGTAGAACTTCATACAGTCAGTGATTGTCCAGCCCTTTAATTTGTTGAGGGCTCTCTGCAGGGCCTCCCTGCCTTTGAGGGAGTCAGCAGCTCCTCCCAGTTTTGTGTCACCTGCAAACTTGCTCAGTATCCCTTCCAGTCCAGTGTCCAAGTCATGTATGAAGATGTTGAAGAGAACAGGGACCAAAACTGAGCCCTGTGGAACCCCACTAGTGACAGTCACCAATCTGATGTCACTCCATTCACTGTCACCCTCTGTGCTCAGCCCATGAGCCAATTGCTCACCCACCACATGATGTGTTTATCCAGCTGTGCTGGACAGTTCGTCCAGAAGGATTCTGTGAGAGACACTATCAAAAACTTTACTGAAATCCAGTGGGTGTCCAACTGGATCCATTTAGCAACATGTTTCTAACTTTCAGGGCATCAGATAAAACATTAGTGCTGTGTAAATGGGTAACTCCTGTCCCAGAGAGAAAAAAAAACCAAAGCAAGTACTCTGCAGCTTACTCACATTCCTGGAACAATGGTAAACACTGACTAGGGGTCCACAACCTCCAATGGTTTCATCAGCAGAGCCACCATGATTTACTTTGACTATAAAAGGCGTAATTTCGACAATATTAGCAATGAACAGATATGAGAAACAGCGAAACAAAGCCAAGTGCTCTTGTTGCCACCCATTTGCTATAGTTACTTAGGTATTTCCGTTTCCTGAACTCAAGTGAGATACTATTTGCTACCAGAAACAGGGTGTTTTGTCTGGATGGTTTTTTTGCTTTTCTTTTGTGTAAAAGGTTTTAAAGAATTTTACTGTGGAAAAATAGCAGTCTTAAAGGTGAGTTGGCTGAGAAGGCTGCTGAAAGGCTTTTTCTGCCTTTTATTTTTTTTTAGAATAGGAATCTTGGAGAGTTTGTTCAGGGTTTGTTTTTGGAAGGACAAAGAAGAGTCTAATTTGCACCTTGTTCCTCTCAAAATTATTTCCTCTGTAGCAGCAATGATCAGTGCTGTCCCCCCGAAAACAAACAAACAAACAAACAAAAAACCAACGAACAAAAACAAACAATCAAACAAAACCAATTAAAAACAGGAACAACAACATTACAAGACTCAGGGAAGCAAAAACCGAGTAATCAAATGTGGAGTAAAAGATAACAAAGTGAAGTATTTTCAAAACTATCTTTTGTTTGCTTTCTTTTCATTAACATGTAAGCAACAAAGGTTTCCCTATAGCAAGGAAAACCGTCATCAGCCCCATTCCAGCAGCTTTCCAGTCCCCATATGAACATCTGTCCCACCAGGAGTTTCCGATTGCTGTGATCTGCAGTAGCTTGGCACTTGACTCATAAGTCAGCCTAAATTTTTACAGTTTTAAAACTCTCCCACACCTCCCAATTATACAGTCTGTGGCTTGGTCACTGGCTTGCACAGGGGCCAGGCAAAGCTGGGGCATAATGAATGGCATATTTTAGGAGTGTGAGGATAGCTCCTGGTGCTGAGGCTGCCATGTTGTGGCAGGCGGGGCCGGCCTGGGAAGGCTGAGACCCTGCTGTCTGCTCTTGCCCCCATCATGTTGATGTGACTCCCATTTTGCCACCAGCCTTTTCCCCAGGGGACAGCTGGACACCCGGGGTAGACTGTGTTTGCCACCTCCAGCCATGGGATGAGCAGCCCAAGGGGTGGCAGGTGGCCCTGGGGAGGAATGGCCATGGTGCCACATGCCTCACTGGGCTGTGGTGTCTCTGTGCCCCTGTGCCATGGGATTGCCCAGGATCCAGGCCCTTTGCTGGACTCGGAATAGCAGCTGGGGGAGGCTCTGCTGGCACAGGACAGTAGGCATGGGGGAGACAAGAGCAGCAAGATGATAACACAAGTATAGTGGGAGCAGAGTCACTCCTGCCTCACCAAATGGGGTAGTTTCTCCCTCCCACAGCAACATGCAGCCCCAGTTCCTTCTTGTTCAGGCCGTGAAATCAAACAGAGGAACATCAATGTCACACATATCTTAGAAAAAAATAGCCATCCTGGCTAAACATAGGCCAGATGAGATCTTTAGTTCTTTTTCTTTCAACCTTTTTTAACTGAACCAGCTGGAGCGGTGTGTATCCTCTTCTACCTACAACTAGCTGGACGCAGCACCTTGTGAAAGGGCTATGTGAACTAGAACTAGTTTGGTACTTCTTCACTTAGATCTCAAGAAAATTAAGCCAAACAAATTGGAGTAAGTGGGCAGAGCATTACTCCAAAAGTCACCAGGACTTACAGCACAGTTTCACTGCTAGCTTCCCGTGCCACCTTCAAGTCCCTGAAGAGCTGTCTGTCTGAACATCCCCAGCTGCAAAGCAGAGATAATATGCAACCGTCCTAACTCTGTGTGAGTCTGAGAGAGTGTATCAACTTCTAGGAACTAATCTTTTTTATATGTTCTGCATGCTCATTGCATCTTATAATGACTAACCAGCTCTCAGAGTGAGGGAAGTTACCACAGAGTTAAGGTTTTCCTGAATAATATGCAGAGGGTTACTTTTACCTTCTCTATACCCTAAAACTTGTAGAAGCATCCCAATATTTCCAAAACTGAGAGCTGAAGTCTTTGATTGTCTGGATTTTCTCCAAAACTAGGACAGAGTATCTGAATTAACAGTGCAAAATTTCTCTGACTTTTTCTGCAGTAGAAATAGTGTTCAGAGTGTTCAAAATGTAACTTGCTCACAAGGGATGTTTGACAATGTAAAAGGAGAACATTTCCTCCCTGAAGTTCACGTGGTAGGCTGACTAAAGCTCTCTGGGGGTTCCCCTTCTGCAGACTTCAAAAAGGGGAAATATTGCCAAATATATCAGATCATCTCTTTTCTTCTACTCTTTCCTGTCTGCAGACAGAACTCCCCTTAATACCCCATAGAGTTCATCTGGTGGACAGGGTAAAAACCTCAGCTTTTCTTTTTGTCATATGCTGCACTCATAAATTTTTCACTCCACACTCCCAACTTCTCTGCTTTGTCTTCTCCCTATTAGAAAACCATATGCTTTCTCAGTGGCTCAACCGTCCTGATACCATAAAGCAGGGAAAGTTCATTGACTACATAAACCCACTCATTGTCCTCTTCTACTGAGTCAACGTCTGCCTTATTTATCCTTCTCATCTTTTTCCAGACTACATTCATCTTGCTGGAAGTTCATGTGTGGTCTAAGCTCGCCATCTAGGCTCCCTAATAGAGACATAGAAAATGATTCATTTCATGTCTGTTTTAAAACTTCAGAGGATAAAATTACTCACTTTGGGAGGAGTTTTTCTGTCTTTTCCCCTCTCTAGAGGAAGTCTAGACAAAAGTTTAGACCGAATGCTTAACATTTCTTTGATGAAAATTAGATGGGATGATTTTCAGTCCCACTTACCAAAGGCTTCCCCTTAGGTAGCTGCTCTGCTCCTCCACTCACTAGTAGTTCCAGAGTTTGCAGAAGCTTCTCAAGGAGCCTCAAAAGGAAGGCGCCATGAGTTATAAAGCTTGCTAAGCAGTTGATCCACTGACCCAAAAAAGGACTGGAAATACTACACAATCTTCTTCTGGAAAAGGTTAGTGTTACCTGCCATGTCTGCCTCTGCAAAACATGGGATGTCTGAAACAAAGGGATACATTACTTCCAACAACCTCCACCATCTCACCTCTTTACTGCTCAAAATTACAAGTTAGAAACCAAGAAAACACTAAGTTAAGTTGCACTCTCAAAAAGAACATTCAAATTCTCGTAAATCAAGAATCCATGAACAGGCCAATTGTCCAACACTGTAATGAATTTAAAGTCATTAATAGATTGACATACATATAAAGTTCCAGGACCCTGTATGAGGAACTACCAACACGAGTACTATTTCATATAAATATATGACACGTAGTTTCCCTTGAAAGTTCAGTTTTAACAGCTCTGTTAGTTACCTTGCTAGGGATTCCCTCTGAATGTAGTTCTCTTTTCTAACATAAAAGCTGGCAAACCATCAGATGTTCTGCTAGACCTCAGGCAGGCCTCAGACCCTGCATTAATTCATTACAGTCTAGGAACACGGTTAAAATATGTTCACACATATTGGAGGTTTTTTTTCTAGTGGAGATTAAAATATTCCCAAGAATTAGCAGGGGTGAAAAGGAAATTACAGTAATTCTCTGGGAGTCCCTAAAAGCAGTCCTCAAAAAAAAAAAAAAAAAAACAATGGATTTTTGAAAGGCATAGCACTGGGCAGAGAAAATCCTTATGATCCTTAAGGATCATAATTGCACATTTTAAGGAATGTAATACAAAAAATTCCCCCAGGAGTACTGCTAAAATCTGCAAAGTGCAACAGATCAGAATCATAATTATTTTAATAATTGTAATAATAATAATAACTTAAAATTAGTCTGTGGGATGTATAAAATCAAACCTGGGAAGGACGGTGTTTACATTTTATCTGAGGGAGCAGCAGCTCTCCAAAACAACTCCATGTTTTGTATTTGTTGTTGACTTAACCAACAAAGGAGAGAGAGCTCCAGGTTTTCCTTGCTATCAAAGAACAGAAACACAGAATGACAGCACTCCTATATCTCTATACTGAAATATAGATCTGCCTGATTACTATCACATAGCATCAGCTCTTCTCGGAGAATTGCTGGGAGAGTGGAATAGTAAAATACTTATCGTTAAACCTTTTAGCACACACAGAATTCTACCTACTACTGAAAATCATTACTGAACTCTGAAGAGTATAAAGTAGCCATCAGTACAATCATAAAATAAAATGTAAAAACCAGCATTCATCTACTTTTGTATCAGACCATACAGATTAAAATGCACTGCTACAGAAGTACTTCAGGTACTGACTGTTTAAAAACCATCTATATCAAGGGGACTCTTTGGCTGAGGTTCAACTTGAGATTAAGAGATGTCAGTTTGAGTACCTATATGTAGAACTACTCTCTGCATTAGGTATCTGAGCTTCCATTACAGTCAGTGATTTCAAGGCAGCAATCCAATAGTAATTCAGTTCCCTTGGAGAAGGTGGTCAGTTGGATCACTCTTCAGGCAGCTCTGACCATACTGACCAAATATCCATTGAATTTAATGGAGTTTAGACTCATAGGTAGACACACAGGTGTCTGAATCCCAAAGCAAATCCCATCTTTTTAAAGGACTTTAAAGCATGATATTAGGGAACTTCCTGAGTACAGCATAGTTTCATTCTGTTCCAACCTGCTTCCATAAGATTCAGTATGGTCCCTAGCTTGGAAGAGCAACTTAAATGCTGTATGCCAATTAAGTTATGAAATTGATCTACTTCTGCTCTTTGTGTATGAGACAGGATATATTATTTAATTGCAGTAACATATGCTGTTATATATTTTCTCAAGTCCCTGTTTTATTCAGTGCAGAAGTCTGACGGAACATATGAAAAAATGAGAATTTCAGGCACAAAAGAAGGCACTGCACACTTGTTTGAGATCTCCTTCCGTGGTTCTCATATGATCTACAGAATCTTTTTTGGAGTATTTATCATGTTTTTTGCCATTGTGCTCCTCAGTGATTACTTCTCTCTCTACGTCTCATTATTTTTTTGTAGGCAAGTGATTTTTATTTTTTTTCACCCCTCCCTGATTCTAATTCAAATCATCTGACAAACAACTTACATGTAGAAGCTGGATACCTCAGTTCAGCCAAAGCATTATCAAAAACAGACAGGAGGGAATTGATCTGATGCATTCTCAGACTACATCCTAATGTGTTTAGAAATCACTGACTTCAATGAAAAATGACAGTAACCACAGTGAGAGAAGAAAAAGTCTCTAGGAGTACTTTCTTATAGTAAGAAATTATTATAGTGCTCCAGCAACTGTAAAATCAAGCCTTTGGGGATCTCCTCACTCTGCTGAATCTGAAACCTACAACCCACTGCTTCCCAAGAGGTTGCCCTAACTATGCCACCAGTTTTTCATCCTACATCTTCAACTAGGCCAAAGTTCAGCCAAGCCCACTAATGAACACCATGAGAAGGAGGGATAGAGGTCTTGAACCCTACTTAAGGGCCTGCTTATGCATCAGGGATTAAAACATTAATGGAGAAAATGTGCAATCAACTTGGTTAGCAGGGACTAGATGCCACTGTTGCTGCCAGGAAAACAAACCAGATCCCTGAAGCCTGATCCTAGTCATTGCCCTTGCATCATTTATAAACACATTTGGCACCTACTCTAAAGAACTTCAGTAGCTTCTGCTGTATTAGAATGATTTTCATAGCAGTTTTTTAATCCCTTTTTCAAGTAAATGAACACAAAGACCTATAAATAAGTTTTAAATTACCGTCTCTATCACACACCGCTGTGGAGGACATAAAATCTCCTGGGAGTTTGATCTGTGTTAATTAAATCCAAAAAAAAAAAAAAAAATCTCCATAAGGTCTAAAGCATGCTTAATGAATTAACATAGAGGCCCCATTGAGCAAAAGCCTTTTAAACTCCAGTGAAACAAATCAACTCACATTTTATTATTATCCACTTTACAAATTTAATCTGTTGCTTTATATCATGTGAAACCAGTTTTTTATAAGTGCTAATTAAAACCATTAAAAATGGAAATCTTCTTCTAAGGGGCTTATGCAAAGTGTGAATATTGATGCAAAGAGACAGGCCTGTTTGTCCTTAGGAAAGAAAGATAGTGCTTCTGCTATAACAAACTGTACTTGGGAAATCTGCTGGGAGTAAGCATAGGCACCTGAATCAATCTGAGGCAGAGAGGCTACAAAAAGCACCACTTTAAGGAAGGACATTTCACTGACAGGGCACCACCAGTTTTGAGGAATGCCACCACACTGAATCACAAAAAGCTGAAGAAAAATAAAAACAAAAACTAAAGCATCTCCTAATTTGAATCCTTAGAATCCATACATATTGAAGCCAATTTAGTGATACTCTGGAACTTGACCCATGATTGATCAAAGGATAGGAATTAGTGATGCTTATAGAAAAGGAGTGAAACTGAATCAGGTAGGATGCTCAGAGCATCCGAGTGAGCAACCCTCCCAGCCAGCAGCAGGAAGTTAGAGAATGCACGTGTAAAGTCACATGTGCTACAACTTTTCTTTAACAACTGATTTTACTCTGCCAGATTTTTTTCCCAGCATGCAATAAGGAACACATGCACATGATTGCTGCCAAACTTTCTACTCTTAGATCCTAAATAGGATGGAAGATTAGCAGTAAAAAACGTGAAAAGCTCACAGTTTGAAAATCTGCTTAAAGTCCATGTAAGCAGCATTTAAATCCTGCTTTCTTTACACATACATCTGTTTGTCTTGCACATACAGAGTAATTTTTCTAATTTTTCCTCAAACTCTTCAGACTAATTCATTTCCCAACACTTCAGCATAAATCAGAAATATTAGAGGCCTTTCTACACAAAATCATAGAATAGAACAACTTGTAGAATCATCGGGAAACCATCTCATCCATTCCCCAGATACACTTTGTGATAAGCTGTACCACATCCTTCCTGATGAATATTTGTATAATATGATTTTTTTAAGCTGCAGAAGTTGAAACACCTTCACAAAAAAACAGGTATTTCTCAGTAGCAATGTGTAGGCCTTAGCATAAGATCAGTTTTTGCTATTATCTGTTTACTATATTTGCTAAGTCAGAAGTAAGTTATCTTTTTTTTAAATGTTTATATTTATGTCATGTTTATGTTATATATTGAAGTATCTGCATAAACATAAAAATTTGCATAATATGTAACAGTATAGTCATGTTTATATTGCACAAATATTCTCCCGGCTATTTAATTTTATTAGAAAAATATGTCTCTATTAGAAACAGCAAGTGCTTTTCAGAAGCTGCACATTATGATTTTAACACTGTGATGATTTTCTTTTGGTCTCAAGTATTCCAACAGCATGCAGACCTCCAAGCAATATTATTCATTTTTAAATTATATTTGCATCTTACTTTACATTAACACATGCCACAACATAGAATATATAAGGTAAGTTTCCAAAAAGGGCTGGCACATAATACTGGTAAATGTGATTGTATTTTATTCAACTGAGGAAATTCAAGACAGCTCTGAGTCACTCTCACTCACATGATGTTCAAGTACTCACACATGAAAAATAATATACACAACTTTTTACCCCAGAGACCTTATACCTCAAATGTCTTAGATCTGTACTTTCACTCTAGTTTCACTTTTTGCCAACATAACACTGTGAAAATGATATTTTTTCAACATGGAATCATACCCTCAGACCTGTTTCAGGCATTAACTTGGCTCAGCCATTCCAACATAAGATTTTTTTCTCCATCAGGGGATTCCTTGCACATTTTTAATCCAGGATATTGTCTATACCCTTTTTCCTAAAACTTAGTTGGAATAGGGAAATCAAAAAAATAGAAGAGTGCTACTGTAGTAGCTGCAGTTATAAAAAGATTTTCTAATGAATGGGCCATATCCAGGACACTGAAAAAGTGACAAAATACCACCTTTGTAACCTCTTTCTGATTCTGTGTCATAAGCAGGTGAGAAATCTGAGATGACAGAAAAACTCATAGCTGTAAAACTGATGCATTTGGAGGGGAGAAAACTGAGTCATTTCTGAAAAGCCAGTAGTAGAGTTCTCTCTTATATTCAGTAGTATTGTTCTGAAGCAGAGGAAAAAGTAAATAACTATAAATCAACATATTGAGTGGCAGCAGTAATGATGTTGCAAGAAACAAAAAAGGCTAGAGGGAAACAATGGGGCATTTCTGAACTCAGAAATTTAACGATGGCCATATTAATTTCAAAAAAGCCAATGGGAGTATTGAGGTAAGAACATGACAGTGATTTCTAAACTGGCAGAATGATGTGAAAGTGGCAGACTGAACGACAGCCACAAGTTAGTGCAAACACAGACACCACCCTTAAGCTCTAGTGAAGAAATAAAACTGTCATGGACGATTTCTCTGTTACTCATTAGAGAGTGGTATTTGATCAGTAAATAGCTATTCTATTGGGCCTAGAGCACTCACAGCACCGAACAATCACTATCAATTTCCACACTGAATAGGAGGCACAAGCAATATGCTTGGGACCTAATTAAACAGAGTCTCTGACAATTTTAAGAGCAATTCAACAAAATAAATAGAAACACCCAAAAAATCAAGAAAAAAATTGGTTTTCATCAGAAAAGAGAATTGCATGCAAATATCAGGCTAAATGTTTTACATGAGGAAACCATTTATTTCTTTATTAATGAAAACTGAGTCTAAAATGAAAACAAAGTAAAATGGTAACACTGAACTCTATGTCATAAGATACACCTGTCCTGTGTACAGTTTATTGTGATCCTATTTTATTGTCTAAGTCAGACAGCACCTTTGAATAAAATAAACACTCATTTCTTCTAGCTTTTCTTCTGACTTCTAGACTTTTTAAGTCTTTCCCTTTTCTACCCTTTCCTTAGATTACGTTATCACCCAACAGCCTTAGTCTTACTAAGAACATAGCATCTTATTTTTTTACATATTCTTAGATAAGTAAGACAAATGGAGAAACTTGCTGTTTAGACTGCAAATGTTAGAGGGAAAAGAATCATAAAGATCCCAAAACTATGGTGAGTCATTTGAACATGACATAGAGACAATCTTAAGGAAATAACTACTGATAAAAATACAGATAAGAAACAAAAAAAGTTAGTCCAAACAATTATAACAAGGGGAAAAGCACCATTTTGGAATTCAAATATCTGAAATTAAAAGAGCTTCTTAAATCTATAGCAAATTACGATTTTAAATGAGCTGTTTAGCATCCAGTCCTGCAATAATCTCTTCTGCTACTAACAGCACAGACTTTTTTCAGGTACATGCATGCACAGCTCTCCTTTCTTACACCATAAAGACAAAGCTCCTGATCATTGAAGGTGAGCAAAGAGAAAAAGAGGATTTGTGATATTTGCCACTCAAAGCTACTTTCAAAGCCATAGAGAGCTCTACCATAGAGATGTGCTCTACCTTATACACAGACATAGATGTGTATATGTATTCTGTGCATATATTGCTTATATCTGTCTACCCAGTCCCAGATACTCGATCTATGTCATGCGCTGGGTGACACCAAACACTCAGACAATGTGCATATGCACGAAACAACTGCATGTAGCACGTCGGTGTGGGCTGTGCTTCTGTGGCCATGGTGTGCACCTGTAGGGACATCTCCTCCCTGGGAAGACCAAGCCCTTGGATGCAAGACATATATTTCCTGTATGGAGGCCAAGTCCTTGGTCTAGACACCAGGACTTATTTCCACAGATGGAACTGCTGGAGAAGCATAACTACATCTAGGATAAAATTAAAAAGGGCATGTTTAAATATCACATGTTTTGTAGTATGTTGAAAGAATATAGATCCCCCTTTCTTTATGTCTAAAAATACATAGTGACATTTGAAAGAAGGAAGTATGGACCAAATATAGATGTGGGAGATTTCAGCATTGTCATCCTGTGCTTCTAAAAACTATGATAAAATAACTAAACACCCATTGTTCCATATAAAGGGACATTACCAGAATCTGAGCAATTACAGAACACTCTGTATTTTCCATATTCAGGGCATGATTTTGATGTCTTTGCACATGCTTAACAGTGCTTTATTTCTTGAGTATCTCCACTTATGTCAGTAATAGAACTCATGCAATATGATTAAATATATCCTAAGATCATTACTTTTAATATTCCTTTATTGTTCTTTTAAAATACAAGTAGATATAACCATATCCTTCCATTTTTCACAGGTTTACTTTGGAAGAAATTTTCTTTCAAGAGTAAATGAACTGAAACAATCACAGATAAATTTGTAACAGAGTAAAATAATAAAATGGTTACTTTAAATCTTAGATATGTCATGAAAAGATAATGGCCTTCACATGAATTGAGGAGCCAAGATTTTTTCTATTAATTATGGCTATTAATTGAAAAATATGTTCTAAGTGCTTCAGGAAGTATGAGGGAAGTGACTGCTATTAGGAAAGAAAAAACATCTTGGATTTTTGAAAGCAATTCCAGAATTTTGCAATAAATTGATGAAATGCTTACTGTAATATGACATCCCATTCTAAGGATGCTTTGGGGGCAGTAACACATGAATAGCCTTCCTGCCCTGTCAAATTTGCAGAACACAAATGCCAATAAAACCTCAGGTTTGAACTTGGTTTGAGGTTTTTTTGGTTTTGTGTTGTTTTGGATTTTTTTTAATAATGATTTTAAGTATAAACTGACCAAAGAAGGGATGGAAAAATCAGGACCTGGTTACCTCTACAGCATCAGAGATTTTAAAGAACACACTTTTGTTCTATTGTTTTCTCTCTCTTTCATCTAGCTTCCTTTCTCTTGGCTTGAGAAACCTGATTGTCTGTCAGAGAAGTGATTAGTTTCCTACTACCTTGTATCCAGGCCAGCTATTCCAATTAATAAATAACACTTTAGATCTGTCAGCGTGCCATTCTAAAACTTCTAACATCAGCAACAAGGATGCAACTTTATGCCTCATGCCATTTCTACCTATTTCTTGTAGCCAAGAGGTGAGAAGAAGTCAATGTGTGAGAGTCTAATTGAGTGTTGAATCATTAATATACACCAGATTCTACATCTTTCAAAATACCACACCATATGCTCTGTTTTTCATCAAAAGCACAACAAAAAGCCAAGAGAAGAGGGATTGAGGATGGTTAACTATACTTTCTCCTCCACACAACAAGTTTCACGTGGCTGGAAATTTTCCTTCAGAAAAGCTCAACTGGAGAAGTGTGCCCCCCAGGAGGGCACCAGAGCTTACAGAATCATAGAATGGTTTGGGTTGGAAGGCATCTTACAGGTCATCCAGTTCCAATCCTCCTGTCCAGGGCAAAGACACCTTCCACTAGACCAGGTGGTTCAAGAGCCATCCAACCTGACCTTAACGCTCTACAGAAGGGGCATCCACAGCTTCTTAGAGCAATCTCTGCCAGCATCTCACCACTCTGACAGTGAACAATTTTTCCCTATTATCTAATTTAAATCAAGCGTCGTTCAGTTTAAAGCCATTTCCCTTGTTCTATCACTACATGTCCTCATAAAAAGCTTGAACACATGGAGCCATCAGCCTTGACCCCACTGTGGAATGCACCTGACAGCAGCACAGGGACAGCCATGACTTCATCCCCTGTTGCTGTTCCCGTTTCCCACCCTCAGCACAGATGGGGTTGCACAACTGGAGGACAGACAAGAAGCTGACTCAGGCCTGGCCATCAGCCAGTACCAACAAGTAACAAGTACTGCACCTGCACACACTGCTCTAACTGTGATTTTTAGCAACATACATCTGAAAATGTGATTCAGTCAAGAACACCAGACCTGTGTCTAGACACCCTGCCATCAACCTTCTGAAACTCCACAATAGCCATGTAATAACATCAATGCACCCAGTATAGCACATGCAAAATTTTACATATAATACTGACCTTCACAGCATCTTCATATAACAGATAAACACACCACTGTAAGTGTTACCCTCTCCCTTAATACATTAGTTTTTTAACTTCACTAGCCACTTAAACTATGATACAAAGCATTTTATGGCAATTAAATGGTTTTTTACAGTTTGTACAATACAATGACCTCCAGGCTGTTCAGAACATCCCTGGACATCACTGTAATACAAACACATAATTAAAAACCATTTTAGTTGTCAGAGCTTCTGCAGTCAAGTTATGCCTTTTGATATTTATAAATAAATCATATATTTCAATCAGTAGTATATGCTTTCTTGTTTCTATTTCCTGAAGAAATAGTTTGAGAAATATTACCTTCAGTAATGTTGCAGGCACATTATTTGCTGTATGCATTTTCTGTACTGGCTTTTCAGACACAGAACATGTTCTCCTTCAGTTCTAACTGAGTGTCTGTGTCTCCCCTTAGACAAGATTTTGCTATATAAACCAAAGTCACTTCCTCTTTTTCGCAGAAAACTCGTTCCCCATTTATTAAACAGAAATGTTAAGCGGTGACTAATACAAAAGCTAACTATTTTGAATACTGTCAGTCTCTCAGAGAAATGTCAGGATATTACTCTAAAATTAGAAATGAGAACTATTTATAAAATGCTGTTACTCTAACACAATTCTGCTAAAGAGGCCACGAAAAATAGTGCAGTATCATTTAGCAAATATACAACCAGGTATATGACAAAAATCAAATACCTGTGTTAGTCTAGTAGTATTCAATACCAAAAGCTAAACTAAAAAGAATACAGACAATTACTATTTCCTTACAAGATATACTGTATTTAGGAAAAAATATATCACCATTTTAATATAATTTTAAATTACGAGTATCATTTCTGTCCTTACTCATTTTAAGCATTGCAGCAAATACACAATTTGTGTCACATTTTGCAGACAGTATTTTATAGACTTTTCAGTAAAATCATGCATACACTTAACAGATATTGTGGTGGTTAGATTCAAAAAATAACATGTGCCATTTCATTACTAACACTCAGGATGCAAAACATATTTACTGTTCTGCAAATGGTTCTGAATCCAATTTTTTTTCTATTGCATTTGGTGTTGAAATGTATTTTTTGTCTATATGAGTTCTAGATGCTTTTTCTAATCAATTCATGAGCTTTCAGGAAATAAACTCTTTATATCATATCTCATTTATTCATTAATGTTGCACTTACTGTACACAAAAATGGCATCTCTGAATAGAAAAAGTATTAATCACTTCATGGAGGTTTACAAATAATTTTTCTGAGTTTGAGGCAGTCTTTTCAAAAGTTGCCATGCATATGTTTTTTCCCTTGGGCACGTTAGCTTTTTCCACAGGAAATTTTTTTCCAGGCAGAATTTTCACAAGCTTTTTCCTTTGTTTAGGATTTTAAGATACAAATCAATATATTAAAAATTTAGTCAGGTGTGGATATACCTGAAATACATGGGCTTCTTAGAATCATCAGATGTAGATGATCAGGCCTAATTTGTATCTGTGAAATATGTTGCCATGTTAGAAGATGTTTGGGTATGTAGGTGCCTACCATCTGCTGGTATTTGAGTGCTTTTCAGAACCTCTGGTTTTATAACTTAGGAGCTTTTTAGTGCATGCACATAAGAATTAATGTATCTGTCCCAGAAATTCTAAAGTGCTCCTATTCTCCCCTAAAATAAGGATTTTGACGTTCCAAGCATTTTGTTGGTTTTGACACCTACCAGCTTCCAAATCCAAAAGCCAAACTCCTCACACTTGGTTTCCAAATCCTTTGCTATAACCAGTTTGTTTGCTATTTCTGAGTTTTGACATTGAAATGCAAGCAAACAACACACACCCTGACAGTTTACTAACTTTGTGTACTGCTGTCAGTCAGGCCAAAGCCGCAGCCTATCCGTTGGCCACAGAGGAGCCAGATTGGGACCCCACAGAGTATACGGGAACCATCTGGGTTCCTCCCACCCCTGCTGGGAGCGCACAGGAGGCCACGACATAACAAAAACTGATCACATGTAAGTTACAGACCCTCAGGATGTCATTTTAGTTGATTTCCACCCACGCTACCCTTCTCTATACACCCACAGTTTCATTATATTGCTTCACCTGAAAATTCCCTGTCTAGATACCCGGCTCCCCACCCACACATACAAATGCTGCACCTCAACTTGCCATTTGGCTTGCACACCCTTGTATAGGAACTGTAAGAGAAAGTATCCTCTGTGTCCCAAATCTCTCTTTTCTGTAGTTCAACCTCACTGCAAAGTAAACCTTCCTACCATAACAGCTATCATAGGAAGCTGAAATAGTGTGTCAGCAAATGGCAGAAACTGATGTCACTGTTAATACTGCCTAATAATTTTCTTCTTTGTAACATACCTGTTCTTTTTGCCCAATTCTTCACACAGCATCAGTAGCAAAATCTCCTCAGCTCTTAGAGAAGAAACCAGGTCTTGAGCTTGTAATATTACAGAGGCCGCTGCAACAAGACATTCTAGTGCATTCTCTAAGAGCCAAAGCTTCTGAGCACTTTGTCTCTTTTTCCAGAATTTTTAACTGTCTCAACAGTCATGTTGAAGTAGGAAAAGGAAATATTACTGACATTTTAGTTATTATCTATTTTGTTATAGGAAGTTTTTCTATTCTTCCCTACTCTACTTACTGGTTACTTCCTCTTTGTTCAATGTGACTAATTTATAAACTGATAACAACCTAGTTCTTGTTAGAAACTCCCAGGAGCAGATGCTGGAGTTTAACCGCTGAGTCATTGTGTCATCTGATTATGTAAAAAATTACTTCTAAATGTTCAGGTTTATATCAAAATTAAGCCAGAATCGCTGGATGTTTGTAAAATGGTTTGTTCTGGATCTATATTTGTACTATAGGTACTCAGTATTAAGAAAGTATACTGGAGACCTTTACAGCGGAGTGGCACATTCAGTAGGACAAAGTGTCTGAGCTTTCTATCCACTACTTGGTGGGACTGTGTGTGCCTGTAGCCCTGGAAGAGACCTTACACACTTAAGAAGAAAAAAAACTCTAGACATACACCCTCAACAGACATCCTCAATGCAGAGAACCAGCGTAGGTGATGAATTAATATTTGACACTGCTTTCATTTAGGAATGTACAGAGAGAGATTTCTTTATTTTGAAAAACTAAATCAAATGCATAATGACAGCAAATAAGAAAACGGAAATAAATAGAAGAAAAATATGATTACCAAGACAGAGAGATGACCAAGGTATTGATGACCTCTGATCCTTCCAAATTATCTGTAAGAACACAAAATCTCAAAACTGATACCGCAGGCTGGGTACTGCCACAGGCTCTGTTCCCAGGACAGAGACAGGCAGAGAGGAACACAGGATGGAGGGCACTTCTCCAGCACTTCCTAGTGAATATCTAGGAAATAAAGACATGCAAGAACATAAACTGCAATAGCTGGACATTTCCAGTAGTACTTATCAGTCCATTCTGATTATATGCCTGCCTTAGTCAAACTAGTTGCCCCACTTTTTTCTTCAAAGATGAAAATCTAACTTCAGAAATTAAATTTTAAGCCTGATGTCATGTTCACTTGACTAATATATGCCCCATATGTACCTCTTCTTAAAAAAAGATTGTTATGTACTCTCCACTGAGTGCCAAATTATCCAAGTCTAGGAGAAGACGGAACAAGATATAAGGGAAGAATTAATCATTTTGTACTCAAACAATTCTATCTTCGGTCATGTATTAATGAGGGCATGTTTCATTACAAATGACAAATTACATCACAAATAAGTTTTTTCTTTGTGGTAAATAACTGCATGTCAAGCTAGAACAGGAACAATAACTATTTCTTCAAGGATTCTTGGAGTGAAACTATACAGTGGCATACACATTATCCTGTTTTGGCTTGCAGTGTTATTCATGAGGCTTATCATGTGACACACATCCTTCTAAACTCCCTGAAACAAACCCTGATTTCTGCAATTCAAAGAGCCCAAGTATAGCTGCATACAAACCACCCATTCCACTGAACCTTCCTTCAAATGAGTAGCCAGGTAAAGACATGGAAGAGTATTAGGCAGAAGAATATATTTCTACAACTAACATGATCCTTTCACCTCTCTGGATGTATTTAATATGGGCCATACTCAGTGAAACTTTGGCAGCTTTGTCCAAAGACAGCAAACTTCACTGCTCCCTAACACCACTGTCCTCAACAGGCACAACCTGCTGCAATGAAGAAGATAGTAAAAATGCCGGGTGAAAGGCTGAGGGTTCTGGCTTCACGCAGGGAGTAAGGTGTCAGCTACCGAGGTATAATTCGGGAGCAATTGCTGTTGCGGTGCGCGTCGGTCCAAGCACCACCAGCCGCCAGCCCTACCCCGCAGGCTGCCACTAGAGGGAACACGGGCACGCTACAATCAGGAACGTAGGAAAATCAGACGTTTGCGTTTTCTTGTTCCTGTCCCTTTTAGATTCTTTTCTTAAAATTGTCACCTACATAATGTTTCTGAAATATGCTCTACTGGAGCACTTTAAGTCAGAGAAAGTACAATATTAATGTTTAAGTGAAAGTGAAAGCTTTTGAAGTGAAAAATACTTACCTGTAATTCAACTTTTCTTTCAGACTTGCAGAAAAGCCCAACAATATCACTGAGTTGTTCATAAATAAATCTGAGTGCGAACTTTTCAAGAAAAATAGTCCAACAGAAAATACTGACTCACTAAAGAATCCTTTTTTTTTTTTTCCGCCAGAAATAAAAACAACACTTAAATTCAGGAAGTTCCTAATTTTGGTTTTCATGGAACTTCTGTGCAGAGCAAAGTGTAAATTTCAATACCAGAGAAGTCTTCCTTTCCAACTTTCTTGCATCCCAAGTGAGAGACAGAACCAAGAAGCTCTTGTATAAAACTGACTTGGTTTGTTTTTCAGAAGCTGTTTGTTTCCATAAACAAATGAGAAAACTTATTAAAGCAGTTCTTTCCTTATGAGTTGAAGGCATTAGAGACATATTTACTATACTGTAATCCCTCTTTCCAAGAAATTTGTAGCTTCTAGTTTACTCCAAGACAACACAGAACATTTTAAGATCAGAAACTTCTGTATAATGGAAAATCTTTTCCATATTCAGATCAACATCCACTCACAGCTGCCACAAACAATACCATGTTTTGGGTTCATTTTCTTCAATGGGAAGCATACTTACAGAAATACAAGAATTCAGTTCTCCCTGTAGTCGATCTTTCTTCCCTTGTACTTCAAAAGTAGGCAGTTTCAAGTCTGAGATTATTTGACTCACGATTTCAACTGGACCAATTACTTCTGTGTTAAAAAGTATGGGAAAACCTTATATAATATGAGTGTTTGTTTATAATGTGAAAAATGTTTTATGTGGTCTTGATCCCTGGTGAGAGAGAGAAGGGCATTCACTATGTATGTCCCCCCAGAGTACATGGCAAGACTAATATATCTTCAGTAGATACACAAGCCATCAACATGTAAGACTACCAATGTAAAGCTGTGTGAGTAGGAAGTTGTGTCTATCTAGACTCGGTTTTTATAATAGTAACTCAAGATTTTAAAATCATTTCCACAAAATAATTAATAGATTACATAATACACAAAAATATGCATAATATGCAATTAATAAAATATAAAAGTGTGTATTTAGGGTGTTAATATTTACTAAGAAGATTGAGCTTTAAGCACCAATTGAGACAGTTAAGTATAGAAAAATACAACAGGTTTCTGGGGTTTTTTTTAACTAAAAAGCCACTAGAAGTTAGAATAAAATCTTTAGACCCGAGACAGGACAGGCCTTCCCAAGAGAAATCTAGAGATTAAGGAAAATAATTTTAAGAACTAATTACCACAGTGCTGCATTACTTTAGAAAAAAAATATTTCACAAGCCCATAAGGTGGCAGCAAACTCCTTTTTTAGTTGAGAGCGGTAACTGTCCGCTGTTTTGCACAAAGTTGATGCTTTTGATGTGCTTCAACACCGCCTCCCCATCGTCCAATTAACACCAAAAAACTAGTACATCAGTAGCATATGTATTCCTCTAATTTAAAAAGCATTTTTTTCTCACGGTGAACATCAGATGCTTTAATAACGTAAAACCAAGGGCCACTTAGAACCTCATGTAAATAAATAAATAAATAAATCCTCCCGCAGTGAAGGGACAGAACGTGCCCCACTGTGAACTGGCTGGTAACTTCTTTTCATAATACGTCAGCTGATCTCAGTGCTCTGGCTACTGAATGAGCAGAACTAACAACATGGCTTATGCAATGGCTCACTGCAATAAAATTCCCTTCTCCAAGTTTTTCACATTACCGAGCCCCATGCCATTGTAATACTCAGCATCTCCAGAAAGCATACATTTGCAAGCAGAGTAGAAAATATGTTAATTTTCACAGTCAGGTTTATAGCTAAGAAATCTCTCCATCTGTAGGTTAGGAAGGTTCACTGTTAGAAATTAATGAGCTGTATTGTATATGAAATATGGTCATTGCTTCTACAACTCTATGGCTGAAACAGTATCTGTGGTGCTAATAAACTCTGTAAGAGTCTTATCTACAAGCCCTGTTCTGTTTTTCAGCTCCAATTGATGCTGGAAACAAGATGTCAAATGTTTGGGGTTTCCCCTCTATATTTCATGGGTTTGCACTGAAAATGCATCCAGGCAGAGTGAGTGGTACTGTACATTCATCAAGGATTGCAAAGCACAGAGTAATAACTAGACTCCTGCCTTCACTGACATCCCAGACACAGATACTTAGAGAATCACGCAATCATTTCGGTTGGAAAAGAGTTTTCATATCACTGAGTCCAACCGTTAATCCAGCACTACCAAGTCCACCACTAAACCACTTTCTAAGCAGCACAACCACATGTCTTTTGAACACTTCCAGAGACAGTGATTCCACCACTTCTCTGGGCAGCCTATTCCAATGCTTGACCACCCTTACAGTGAAGAAATTTTTCCTAATATCCAATCTAAACCTTCCTGGCACAACTTGAGGCTGTTCTCTCTTGTCTTGTCACTTGCTACCTGGGAGCAGAGACCAGCCCCAATCTGTCTACAGCTTCCTTTCAGGCAGCTGTAGAGAGAAATAAGGTCCTGCCAATAAGGTGTCCCCCACTCTGCACATGCATTTCTAATCTCAGTACACATATAGCTAGCCTGGTACTTCTGCCAAGTGTTTGAATCTATATTGCACAAATCGTCCATAATTTTATCATCCTTTCTGATACTAGCCTATAGCACCCACTGTACATAGGCCACACTAACACACACACACACAAAAACAGCTACGTGTATAGAACAGACATTTAATTTTGGTCACAGTATACACTAGCCTAGCCACATTACTGGAGTCTATATTTAACAGCGGGAACTTGTTTCTTCAATTTCCAAAAAAAGATGATTTTTATGCCTGCTACCCTTTGCAATCTGGGCCTCTGCAAATCAAGCTGTGTTAAAAGCTGATCAGCTTGTAAAACATAGCAAGACAAAAGGCTTGCATTTCTGATCTGTCAGAGCCTTTCTTGGTTTCATCAACAAAATAATGAATGAACAACTTGTGGAGATCCATAACAGAAAGACAAAGCAGCCTGTGGAACTAGACCTGAACTAGATCACGCTCAGCCTGCAGGACTTATAGATGGAATTTTAACAACTATCACTTATTCCCTGCCTGTGAAGGAGCGAGAAGGATTGAATTTGCTGATTCCTGATCTTCTCACAGGTGTTTCCTATTCCTAGGCCTCACCCAACTTAGTTCTTGTACAGTTCAGTAGACACTGTTTTCCCTGTTTCTGCTTCCATAAACAATCACTGAACATTGTATTTTGTCAGCTGAGACAAAACAGGTCAGTGCACACTACATGGATACAGAAATACGCAGTGTCAGGATATTCCTCTGACCTTCAAAAATAACAGCCTTTTTCACATGCATTTCATGTATTACTGTGAGCCATCTGTTTTTACAATTTCCTGATTCCATAAGATCACACATTACTTTGCTGTAAGTAATGCACCAATATTAATGACTATACATTACTTTATATCAAAATAGGGAAAAAGAATTAATCAAGTCCCATATCTCCTCATTAAATTAATACAATATCAGCTGTGACATAAACCTGTCAGAAAATTGAGCTGGTTCAGTCAAGATGATTTATCAACAAAGTTTTCACATGGAAGAGATCTGATTTTTAGTTAGCACTTTCTTCTCTGGACTTTGTTCAAAAGCTAAACTAACCTTGTCTCTTGGGGCAAAACAAAATAAGTAATAAAATGTCTTCTCTAGGTAACCAAGAATAATTCTTCATGTGATTGGAAGATGTTTGTGCTCTAACACACACATATTTTGGGAATGGTTTATTAAAACCAAAAATACAGTGAGCTAACTCTGAAATGTTTTATATATTGAATACACAAATATTTATACGTGTAATAAAATTATGGCATGAAAAAGACATCTTTATTCAACACATAGATATATGAATCAATGACAGGAATAAATTCTCTGATGTCATACAGTTACTTAGTTTCTTCAGAGCTAGAAACAGCTCTTCGGATTGCCTTCTTGGGAATGGAAAACACGGGCCATTCAAACTGTTGCTTCTTGAAACAGTGGCTACCTCTCCCTTTTCTCTCTGTGAGGTATAACAATCTCAAATTTATTTAGGTAAGCAAAACCCTTAGGAAAACTGAGCTTTTTAAGTAAGGCACAGCTAGGAGTTTTTATTTGGATGCAATTTCAACTGAAATGGCTAGCACACCTCTAGAACAGACAACAGCACTGCCAGACCTAGATTTCTTATCCTTGTAAGAAGTTACCAGCCTCAACCTTTCGTTCCATTTTACTTTCTGAGATACCTGCTGAGTTGTGCCAACTACATTGTTTTCATAGCCACATAATACAAAGCTGCTGTAATCCACCCATACCAATGTGGGTACAGAAATGGGCACATGGGCACAGTAAAGAAGGAATTTGGTTGATTTGTTTGGTTGAGTTCTACAACCCAAAGGAATTTTCAAAGTTACTCTGTTCTGAGTGTCTAAAATAGCATTGCTTTTGATTAAAAACTCTAAGAGAAAATTGTATGCCTAATAAGAGCTGAGATAACTAACTAGGCAACATTTCTTGGAACCTTATTTAATGATTACTTCCAGTGCATATGTGCATTCATACAGTCCTCCTGCCACCTGTGCTTGGCTCTAAGGGATGTCCAGACAGCCTTCCAAGCTCAGCTGTTCTGTGACTCTGTGAAAATGAGTTAAATTGTTCTGGTTTCAGGGCTGCATATACTCACCAAGCTAGAGGTGATCTGACAAGAAGCAGTGTAATTAACTATATACCAAAGACAAAAAGAAATTGCTGTCTCTAAAGAATGGCATCACATAACCCTAAAACTGGTGTGTAAGTAAGCCAGATGAATCACCCACTAGTAGTACTTATTTCTTTCCAGAGGCTATAAAGGGAGCTCAGAGTGAGTAGCTGTGACTCATACATTTAACTCCTATACATCTAAAATTGAATGATAAAAAGCTCTTGCTTAATAATGAAAGACAACTGTATCTGCCTTCAGAGGAAATAGAGGAAGTTGTAGATGACCCTACTATCTGAGTTTATACTTGAGCAATAATGATGAACGGACAGCTTTCTACTGAGCAATGATCTGTTACCAGCAGCACTGCTGTTATACCACTCACACCTCCCATTGTAGCTCTTTTCTCATCAGTACCTGGAGTTTGTTCTTTTTATTATTTTTCTTTATATTCCTGCTTCTTGTCAGTTCTAAAAACATCCACAGATAACAGAGTCTGTCTGACTGAGGCATTATTTAGACTGGTTCAGGGTTAAAAATTGTCTGCCTCTCTAGTAATTAGCTTCCTACTGATCATCTGTTGTTCATCCAGGGTGGGGACACATATTTAGCTGCTGAATAGAAATGCAGCAAAGAGTTTGGTGGTTAGTAGAGCAGCTAGTTCAGAGAGGCTTAAAAAAGCCTGCTCCAGGTTGTATGGAACTGTGCAGCAATGTTGGTGATGTGCCGTGTGGTGCAGTCTCTGTCACCAGCTGGAGGAAGCACAAAAACGACCTCAACCCTGCTAGCAGTCTGGAGGGAAGGTGGACATGTTGTGGCCAGGTGACAGGCTGAAGGGCATCTGGGCTGGGATTAATGGTGGCCTCATCTGTGAGAGGTGTGCTCCACTGAGGCTGCCAGGTGAAGGGGTTGTGAAGTGATGTGGCTGACTGCACACCACGGTGGAGGAGGAAGAAAATATCACTGGCTCTTCACAGACACCTTACAGAGGCAAGAGCCTGAGCCACAGAATGAGTCAGCATGGCATGAGGCTATGCTTGAACTCGTGGTGGATGGAGACTCCCACAGAGGGGAAAACTGGAAGCTTATGCCTTCTGGCACCAACACAATGGGTCCTCTTCTGCCTTCAGATCTGAGCTTACAGTGCCCTGAGAGTCAACAAAGGGGCACAAGGTCCATTGAGGAGACTCTAGAACTTAAAATATCCATTAGCACCAAGATGAAGTAATAGTTGATAATGGCTAGAGATGCCCGTGTGTAGGGGATGAGTTACTGTCACAGCAGGCTTCCTGTTTACTGTCATGATTCAGGATATTGTGGAGAAACTGCTGGGGCTCATAGTGCCCTCAGACTAGTATTTCTCATTTCTTATCTACCCAGGCACCAAGGGAAACCTGGAGCAAATCTAGGGGTTCTATTTTGCTGAAGTGGCAGAGGCAAAGGACATGGCAATCCAAGGCAAATTTTCTACAATCCTCCATGTGAAAGGGAAAGGCCCAGTAGGATTGAACATACCCTGACCTACCAGGTTGTTGCATGGCTGATGTCATGGTTAGTACTTTAGTTTTTATGACCATGTTGTAAATTCCTTTTTCCTGATAGGGGAACAAGTCAGAGAAAAATGCAGGTCACAGTCAATGTTTATGAGAGCATTTATTAATTAAGCTATTCACACAGTTCATTTCCTTCACACAGTTCACTTAAACACAAATACACAGTTACTAGTCAAAGCCATCGGCTGCTCATCAGAAGCAGAGGGTCATATTAATGCCTCAGTGACTTGTATGTAGGTGCTGAGAATGGTCCCTCCAACAGTCCTTTGTTTTACCAGCTGTGTGTGCAGTCCTGTAGCACTCATCTGCATACAGTAGCCTCCACTGCTTTTTGATGTGGTCTGAGCTATGCAACCCATTGTGGATGCTAGTGCAAGCTAATGGCCAAATACAGATTCAGCAAACTCATGTCCTGAGTTTTTCAGTTCTTGTGGAGATCCTGAAATACTTTCTTCACATGCTACTTCTCAGCATGTACTTTTCCTCTCTTCATATTGCTGTTTTCTGGCTATTATTTCTCCACCCACACTCATAAATACCTATAGAGCCCATCCACACAAATTCACGCAGAAATGGTTCTTATGACAAGCATGGGTTCCTGTATCAGGAATGAGGACTGCTGACAAAAGATCAGGTCCATTTCAAGAAGGCGGTGAACTTGGCAATGCACCTCAGTAAAGTAGTCCAGGAGTTTGCAGTTAAATGGTGCAGATGTTAGTAAATGTCAGCCCAAGAGACAAGGTGGTGGGAACAAGCCAGCCCTCCTGAAGGATTAAAGAATACAAGAGTTCCCATCTATATGCAATTGCACACAGCTTGTGAGGAATAAGAAGGGCTCTGCATGCAGATACAGAACTATGCCATCACTGGAACAGTTACTAACTGGTGGGACAACTTAAATGACAGGACATCACTGATGGGTGGACACAAGCTCTGTAGAAGAGACAGGCAGAAGAGGAGAAGGCATTGATGAATATGTGAAGAAGTAGTTTGAGTGTGTGGAGCTCTTTGGAATAAGCAACATACTGGTGAGGGCTCATGAGTCAAGGTCAGAGGGTGGTACTGTAGTCAGGAAGTGAATGAACATTTTTTAAGCAACTCAAATCAGACTCTGGCTCTTATGGGAGACTTCATCTTCTCTGAAAGGGGCAACACAGCAGGATCACACTCTAGGAGGCATCTGGAGGGTGTCAGGGACAACTTCTTACCACATATTTTAGGGGTACCAACCGGGATCTTGAACAAGAAAAACTGCTTGGCAATGTGATAATCAATAGCAGACTTGGCCCTAGGGACTGGAACACAGCAGAGTTCAAAATCCCAAAGGGAAGGACAAAGGTGAATATACAGACCTCATCATCAGGAGAGCGAGCTTTGACTTCTTCAAGGAACTGATACATGTGATGCTGTGGGAGCAATCTCTGAAAGCAAAAAGGAGTTCAAGAGACTTGGCAGGTCATTATAGCAAATCTCCAAGTGCAAAACCAGTCTATCTTAATACTCAGGAAAATAATCAAATGTTTCAGGAGACTGTTTTTCCTAAACAGGAAACACAGCTAAGCTCCAGTGTGAAAAATGCATTACATAGAAGGTAGAAGCAAAGGCAGGCTACTAAGAAGAATACAGAAACATTGCCTGGACATGAAGGGATGGGGAGTTATTCAATGCCTTCTTTGCCTCAGTGTGCACTTGGCCAGGTGCTTCACCCTGGCCTCTGTGCTTACAGAGAGGATTTAAAACAAGAACCATCAGCAGTGGAAAAGAATATAGTCAAGCATCTTTAAGAAGTATTTAACCATACAGATCCATGGGATCAGGTGATATGCATCTGATTGCTTGCCATTATCACTGTAAGGCTGCTTCACACTATTTTTGAAAGACTGTAGAAATCAGGAAAGATGACTGGAGAAAGGCCAATGTTACATTCCTCTTAAGATCTTGATCATCTGAGAAACAGCAGTCTGGTCAGATACAATTTGGTCCCTGGGAATATCACAGAACATGTCCTGGGCACAAGAAGGCAAAGAAGGTGACTGGGAATGGGCAGCATGCTTATACCAAGAGTACACCATAGTTAACAAATTCAGTGTCAAATGCCTTTTACAATGAAAGAACATCTGTCGATGTGGGGAGGACAGTGGATGTCATCTGCTTTCTATGTAGCAAGGCCTTGAGAAGATTTCCCACAGCATTCTTGTATCTATGTTGAGACATTACAAGCTAGGGAGATGAACCACTGGATGTTTCCACTCATTTTGGCTGAGGTAGAGTCAATTTTTTCCACAGTAGCTGGTATGGGACTGTGTTTTGGATTTGTGCTGAAAACAGTGTTGATAACACAGAGATGTTTTAGTTACTGCTGAACAGTGCTTACACAGAGTCAAAGCCTCTTCTCCTCCTGACATTCCCCCTTCAAGTGAGGAGCCTGGGGGTACATAAGAAGCTTGGAGGGAAGACAGCCAGGACAGAAGACACTGACGACAAAGATATTCCAGATCATATGATGTTGTGCTCAGTAATAAAACTGGTGGGGCCTGGCTGAGCATCAGTCAGGTGGTGGTAAGCAACTGTTTTCTTTTGCATCATCAAGAAAAAATTCTGGGAATTTATTTTCCTTTCTCTTTAGGTTTTTTTTTCCTTACATTTTTTAGATTTGTTTTTAGTTATTTCATTGTCTTTATTTCATCCATGGGTTTTCTTCAGTTTTACCCTTCTGATTCTCTCCCCATAGCACTGAGGGGGAGTGAGTGAGGGAGTGAGCAACTGCATGGGGGTAAATTGCCACCTTGGGATTAAACCGCAACTGGTAAAAAAGCCCTGTGTGCTTCTTCAGGCTAACTGCATTACTGGGTTGTGAAGAATTAAAGAGACTGCAGCCACTAAGTAAAGGGAAATCATTCATCACCTCAACTTGGCACTCATTAAACCACTCCCAGTGAGGCCCCCCACTGTGCAGCACCCCACATTCATTTTGAGGCCCCTCAATGCATTAAAAACATTGACCAGCTGGAGAGACTTCAGCAAAGAGCCACCAAGATGGTCACTGACTGGAGCATTTGCGTTGTAAGAAGAGTCTGAGGGAGCTGAGCTTGCCCATCTTCTTCAGAAGAGGCAGCTTCAGTGGAACTTCAGGACCACCAAGAGGATAGGATCAGGCTCTCTACTAAGTTGCAGTGGGAAAATGAGAAATAATGCCCATAAACTGAAAGATGGGATCTCCTGACTCATATAAGGAAAACTTCTAAGTATAATTAGCACTGGAGCAGGTTGCCCAGAAGGGTTGCATGAACTCCATCCTTGGAGGTTTTTGAGACCCAAGACCTTAAGCATTGCAGTCTGATTGTTGATCTTGATCTGATCAGGAGGCATGGTGAGACATGTTCATCTAAGCATGAGCACCCTTCCACTCTGAATGATTCTGTGAAATATTCTTTTCCTCCTCCATCATTTGTATGCTATGACAAATCATGGGTAACTGTGAATGAGAGTGGGCACCACTGCAAACAATCCATGCAGCAGCAGCTCTGGAAGTCTTGTCTGGCTTTCCAAACTCAATTCTTACTTTCCTTTATGGTAGAAGCCTTAAAAATACTTATCAAAAAATGAGCATTTTCAGACCAGTGTCACTTTCCCTTTGTTGACACCTGAAGTATGCCAATATTACAACCTGTGTAATTCTAAGATCTCTTGTAGTTGGATTATCTGCTTCTCACCGGGTTCACCTTCCCTTCAAAATAGAAAAGAAAATCATTAATTAATTCTCCCAGAAAAAAAAAAAAAAATTATAGCAATCATGGCAAAATCTTATCCTTAGTTATATTAGAATTTCAAAACAGAAGGTATACTCAGGCTATACTATATTAATATGGGAGTTACAGTTTAGACTGTAATTATCTCTGAAAGCTGATTTAAAATCACTGGCATTTTATAATGATCATCCAAAGACATGAAAGTCTGTAAAGCAACTAGAGCATTCTTAGGCTTTACAACAAGACTTCTTTTAATGTAATTATAGCAATTAAGATGCTTCTATTAATAATTTTCTTTTCAGATTAACAAGTCACTTATGTAGTACAATATGGAGAAGCTTCTAATTACAGTGACAACATTGTGATTTTTGAAAACTGTTTAATAATGCGTGATAAGTGACTGCCAACTTACATTAAGATGTTTTAGGAATCCTGCATAGATCTGATGTTTGATAATCCTGTTTTGAAGACATGATTTGAATTGCAAATTGAATTTAAAGGAAAATGCAGCATTCTTCTGCCAAAAGGAACTTTTATTTGCAGTGCTGAGCAGACCTTTAAAAGCATAGCAGCACTTGATAAAACAAGTCTGTAATATGTCATCATTTGATTTAGCTGGTCATATGATGCAAAGCACACTGATGATGACAGAAAAACTTATCTTAATAATCTAAGTGTATCAAAATCTTAAGTGAATTATCTGGTTTAAACAAAGCATCCCGTCAATAGGACAGATAAACTAATCCAGAAGAAATAAAGAAATGTAAGTTATTTGACTTAAATAACACCAGAAAACAGTAACTTCTTGGAAGTCAGTCTCTATTTAGTTGCTCCAGAGAAATGTATCTATTTTTTTATTTATGAAATTACTGCACATGACACTCAGATTCTTGACTTTTTTTTTTTTTAAATAGCATATGGGTTTAAGGAATAGTTATTCTTCATATTTTAGACACTAATACTGAGATACAGAAAAATCAGATTATTCAAAAGAGTAAGGCTTAAAGAATGTTAGCTGACTCTTCTTCTGAATTTTTTATCCCAAATATATTATTCCGTCTGGTAACCTTTTCAGGTTTCTTAGCCTAGGGTGAATGGTTGCTGAACTACATAGTATTGACAGGTTTCAAACTGAGCTACCAAACTGAGAAGTTTCTGAGAATACATTTTTTCAGAAGCTTATATTATTATCAAGTTATAATTAAATTCATCTGTTCTTTACAAAACACAAAAAGAGAAACCTCAGACTTACTTTCTGCAAAAATTCAAGTATTCATTGCACAGATTAGAAATACTAGAATTACAGTTGGATGCACTCTTGGAGGAAATAATTGATTTAACAAAAAGGCAATTTTACATCCTGTGATGGATTCTATGAAGCTGGGCTGAACCTGACAAATAGACTTTATTTTAAAAAAAGAAAACAACAAAACAAACCCAACCAAACAAAAAAACAAACAAAAATAAAACATGGCCATTTTCAGGGGACATTTACAAAACCAGGAAAGAAGGGTGTATTTTCCTCCTAGACATTATCCACTAGTGCATAAGAAAATTGCCAGGAATTACAGAAATTGCCCAGTTCATATATTCTAAGTGTGACTACACTCACAATTAGCCCACATTAAAAGGAATGGTTACTTATCCATAACCAGCAGTTGTTCCTTCACTGCAGGGATTCTGCACAAAAAGGGCTTTTTCAGAAAAAGAACATTTTTTGTCAAAGCTATTCTGTTTCCATACAAAATATTTTAAGTAAATATTTGTTGAGACAGAATGTTGCTTACTCTAGAGGCTTCAGGATTTGTGTGGGAGATTCAGTATAAAAAGTATTAGACAAGGACGTCCCATACTTCACCTACAGCTGAAGGCCCCAACTACAAGACTATCCAAGAGGAGACCAGTACATCCACTTAGCTTGTTTGCTGGATGTAGCCATTAACTTCTATTCAAACTGCCTCCAAAAATGACATTCCAGCTGTCAGGAAAAATTTCAGAAAATTTTTAACTCAGGAAAAAGAAAGCAAAATATTCCCCACTATTCACGTTCTAGAGAACACCTGAATTAACTGGCACTAAAAAAAAAATTAAAAATCAACTTCTTTCTCTCCTCTAATGTTGTACCTCCACAAAAAAAAAAAAAAAAAAAAAAAAAAAGGAAGTAACAAGAAGCAAGTTTTAAAAGGAGAATTATGCTGAGTAGGATGTGAAGCAGGAAAGCTTTCATCTCAAATGGTTGATGCTTAATAAAGTTACAACAAGCTGAAAATAGACCCTTGCACCAGGAAGTGTTAGATAGCCTTGGCTATTGGTACTGTATTTTGTCACATTTTTTTGTGGTGGAAAAATATGCAAAGAAGTGAATGAAAAAAGCGTTGAGAGGTAGCACCTACATGGGCATACTGAATGCTGACTTTTCTTGTGTACCTTTTTGTATATACTCCCTTAGTAACAGACAAATACAAAATGCTATGAAGCTACATTAACATACCTTTTTTGAGAATGGAAGGCAAAACATGGATGAGAAAAGTAAACTAAGACCTCAGTCACTCCATATAAGGGAGTGAAAAGATGGAAACCAAATAATAGAGCAGCAAAGCATAAGAAAAGGCATACATAGAAAAGGGAAAATATATTAAAAGATCTAATCTGATGAACTATGTTGTTCATACTGTTTCTTTTTATTAATGTCTTATGAATCCTTTAGTTTTTACCAGTAAAGGAGTACAGCTGATGTACACATAAAACAGCTGTGCAAAATTGTGTTGTAGTATTTCTGGCCTAATACACACAGAAGAAATACAGCATACAGGCAATGAAGAAGTGAAAAAGGCAAAATGAGATACAACTTCAACAGTTTTTGTTTTCTTCAGCACTCATGCATCATATTGTATCCAACAGCTTTTGAGACAGCAATATACCCATTGTCCATTAGAACTAGAAGCTTGACCAGTGAATGACACGGTTTTCAGTCCTTAGCTTACACACTGTGATAATTTTACTACTTCCTATTGAACAAGCCATAATCTAGACAGTACTGTACTTCAAGAGGTTCAAACATGCTGGTAAACTTTGGGATTCACAGACTTCCTTCTTGGTCTGCAGTATGTACAAATAGCAGCTTTCCAATTATACAGCACAGAAGACATGAATTCCAGAGTATCTCCTGAACAACTAGCCTCCCATGTTTCTCTCTGCCTATCTTTCAAGATCCAATCCCTAATCTCTTCTAGCATTATTTTATCACAATGCTGTCTCACAGCTGTATTTAATAGTCCTCCCAGTTCTGCTTCTACAACTTCTCCCATTATCTGGCTCTCTCAGTTTGAAGATCCATGAGAACTTCTCTGTTCCCAGCTACACCATTGTGCCCTTCCCCTTCTGTTCTCTCTGGTGTTTGATTTCTGCCACAGCCAGTTCAGCTCACGAAGCTAACAGAAAAGGAAATAATCAAAAGATTAATACATTTCTTTGGGTTACTGAGTCAGACTACTCAAGGAATCAGAGAAGGACTGGAGATGACACAAGGGAGTCATGAGACTGGGCAAAGGGCAGAAAGGAAGGAAGGAGGAAAAATCAGAACTGCTGCTTTAGCCAGAAATGGCTGATAGATATGACCACGTCTTCTTTAATTGCTCCAGCTACATAACCACCTTTAGTGAATAATTTGTGTAGTCACATGAAAATGTTTTCATTTTTCCCCAAAACACACTTGTTAATGGTATGCAAGCCATTAAACCATTTGAAGTCAATGGCATTATGTGGCTGTGTAAAGCTAAACACATAGGCAAACTACTTGTAGGACAAAGCCTAAGAAAGACCAAATGCAGTAAGCACGTAAAAGTATCTGCCTGTAGCTGAACTTGTGCCTTTGTAGGCTCTTTGTCACAGGGAAAGAAATCAAGTTTTCTGAAAGCCTTTGGAAAATCTTTGTTTGTTGAAAATGCAGTTTGCTCTACTTCTTGAGACAATGTCACATTTTTAACAGTGAATACTACTCCTGCAGATCAGACCTCTTGAGCCATGCTTTTCATCTGTTTCAGAGCTAGCAAACCTCTACACCAAAGGCCTCCAGGTGAAACAGTAGAATACAATAGCCAAAGTGAATTGCATGCCACAGATATAAATTATACCTTTTCATTTTAAATGGAGGCACAAATGTAGGGAAATTATCTCTGTGGTTGACTTAGGAATCTCAACCAGCATTCCCATCTGCTGGATTAGGGCCTAAACATGTACTTCAGCAGAGACAGCAAGTGCTAGACTCATCATCATGGCTGGGCTTCACGAACGAAGATTTGGGAAGGGCTCTCCCCACGCTTGCTGCAAGCGCGCTGGTGGCTAAAAAGGCCAATGCGTGACAGGCAAGTCTAGTCACAAAAGGCACAGTGGAAAGTCTGCACAGGCTGTATTGGCGAGGCACGGTTCTTTCTGTGTTTTCTCTTTGAGACTGATCCTGCGTGCGCTCTCAAAGGAAGCAGCAGCATTATAGATGGTGTGCCTTCATGCCTCCCGATTGGAGGCCAGAGCGGACCATTGATGGTGGTCAATATGGCCAAGGCAGAGGTGTTGTTTGAGGGAGTCCTTGTATCTCCTCTTTGGGGCTCTTCTCTTGCGGCAGCCGGTGGCAAGCTCACCGTAAAGCACAATCTTAGGGAGGCGGTGATCCTCCATCCTGGAGACGTGCCCTGCCCAGCGCAGCTGCGTTCTCAGCAGCATGGCCTCAATGCTGGTGACCTCTGCCTGCTCAAGAACAGACACATTAATCACAATCAGTCCAGTGGATGTTTAGTATTGTA
>VXBX01004801.1:70916-84280 GCA_013400415.1 Scytalopus superciliaris | reverse complement strand
CTTTAGGGAGCAGGGTGACATGAGAGCAGGGAGCAAGGTATGGACTGCAGGGAGCAGGGTGACACATCTGGAGGGAGCAGGGTGACACATCTATAGGGAGCAGGGTGACACATCTATAGGGAGCAGGATGACACGTATAGGGAGAAAGGTGACACATCTATAGGGAACAGGGTGACAGGGCTGCAGGGAGCAGGGTGACATATCTATAGGGAGCAGGGTGACATGAGTGCAGGGAGCAAGGTATGGGCTGTAGGGAGCAAGGTGACACATCTAAAGGGAGATCAGGGTGACACTATAGGGAGCAGGGGACACAGCTCTAGGGAGCAGGGTGACATATCTATAGGGAGCAGGATGACACATGAATAGGGAGCAAGGTGACACATGTATAGGGAGCAGGGTGACACAGCTGCAGGGAGCAGGGTGACAGGGCTGCAGCAAGCAAGGTGACAGTTGTAGGGAACAGGGTGACATCTATAGGGAGCTGTGTGACACATCTATAAGGAGCAGGGTGACAGGGCTGCAGGGAGCAGGGGACACAGCTGTAGGGAGCTGTGTGACACATCTATAGGGAGCAGGGTGACACATCTATAGGGAGCAGCATGACAGCTGTAGGGAGCAGGGTGACACATGTATAGGGAGCAGGGTGACAGGGCTGCGGGGTGACACATCTATAGGGAGCAGGGTGACACAGCTGCAGGGTGACACAGCTGTGCAGGCTGGACATACCATTGCAGCCTTTCTTCCTGTGACAAGAAGAGGTGCACAGCTGCTCCCCCAAATCCTGCCGGTCTCCTAAAGGTAAAGGGTCCCTGGGAGAGCCGGGCAGGGCAGGGTGGGAACGCAGGTGTGTCCCTCTGTGTGTCCCTCTGTCCCCCCCGGGCACACAGGCTGACAGTAAAAATCCCGCTGTGAGCAGGACTTGAACCTGCGCAGGGAAACCCTATTGGATTTCAAGTCCAACGCCTTCACCGCTCGGCCATCACAGCAGCTGGCACGGGGTGCCCCNTATAGGGAGCAGGGTGACAGGGCTGCGGGGTGACACATCTATAGGGAGCAGGGTGACACAGCTGCAGGGTGACACAGCTGTGCAGGCTGGACATACCATTGCAGCCTTTCTTCCTGTGACAAGAAGAGGTGCACAGCTGCTCCCCCAAATCCTGCCGGTCTCCTAAAGGTAAAGGGTCCCTGGGAGAGCCGGGCAGGGCAGGGTGGGAACGCAGGTGTGTCCCTCTGTGTGTCCCTCTGTCCCCCCCGGGCGCACGGGCTGACAGTAAAACTCCCGCTGTGAGCAGGACTTGAACCTGCGCAGGGAAACCCTATTGGATTTCAAGTCCAACGCCTTCACCGCTCGGCCATCACAGCAGCTGGCACGGGGTGCCCCTGGGGGAGCCCCTGCCTGTCACCCTGGCACAGGGGGCACCCCAGGACCTGCCCCCACCCTCCCGGGTGCTGCTGTTCCTGCTGGCACGGAGAGAAGGCTGGCACGACATCCCAGCAGTGCTGGGAATTGGGCACAGGGCATAGACACAGGGGAGGGTCTGTGTCCCATCTCATCTCCTCGTATCCAACAGGAAATTTGTCCCTGGATGAGCATCCCCAATCTTCCTTTTTTAGGCTCCTCCATCCCCTCTTCCCCCAAAATCCCTTCACTTCCCTCAGGAGTTTCCAGATCCATCACAATCTGGCTGCTGTGGAATCACACAAACCATCTCACTAAGCCATTTTAAGGAGGACACAGGTCTGGTTTCCCTGGCCACAACCTGTGGCAGACCCACCATCCACACCCAGGTGTTGCTTTTGGAGGCAGCCTGAACAAGAGAGCCCTCAGGTTGTGTCCTGCAGCTGGCAGGAGATGCTCCAGACCAGTGTGGTTCTCACCAGGTCACTGCCTGCCTTTTGGCCTTCAGGCTTTTGGGAAAGGGGATTTGAAGAAAGGAGGAAAAGACCTTGCTGAGCAAGAACTGGTGGTGACCTCGAGCTCTCCTTTGGAGCATAAATATCCTATTTGGAGGGCAATCCTAGAAGCACTGCCCTTGGTTTTGTGGGAGCTGCCTCTGAGAATTCATCCTGAGATATCCAGACCCCTCTCTGGGTTTTTGGACTTGTCTCCAAGAGGACAAATCTCTCACCAGGATTTGCCAACAGGGACCTGCCCATTACTACACCCCCAAACAAGGTCTCTGGGTGGGAAGGATGGGAGGGATCCAGACACCAGGGGAAGGAGCTGGAGGGGAGCAGAGCAGGAGCAGAGGGATGTGCAGAGCAGTGGTACCCTCAGGGAGGAACCTGGAGGGGACCAGAGCTGGAAAGGGAGGTCTGAGGAGGATTAAGGAGGGTGAAAAGTGGGGTCTGGAGAGCTCCAACAGCAGGGTCTGGAGGAGACTGGAAGACACTGAATCCCACAACTGGTTCTGCAGCCTGGCTGGACTCCCACTCTCATTGTACTGGCCAGAATCTCCCCAATATTTCTCAGAAATCTTTGATTTTGTTGACTTTTTTCCCTTATCTAATCTTGTGTCATTGGCAGCCAAACTGCAACCCGTGTGATATTTACAGACAAAACAACCTTGCCCGGTAGAAAGAAAGGGACGTGTTTATAGAAAAGTCGGAGCTCAGCAGGGAGCTGACAGCTCTTCCCTCGTGATCAATAGCACTTTGCAGGGTTATGCAACACCCCAAAAACCACAAGGTGTGTCAGCAGACAGAACTTCTTCCTCCACAAAAGGTGCAGACTCTCGTTTTCAACCCTTTGATCTTCCAAGTTTCAGAGAGCAGCGAACGGCCCTGCCCGAGGAGAGGCTTTGGAGGATCCAGCACAGGGTGCTCGTCCCTTGGCATGGGGGGAAAGAGCCTTGGGATGTGCCAGGGCAGGTTTAAGTTGGATATTTGGGAAGATTTCTGGTCACCTACTAGAAGAGGTTGCCCAGGGGGGTGGTGGAATCACCATCTCTGGAAGTATTTCCAAGAAGTGTGGATGTAGCACTTGGGGACGTCATTTGGGGTGGCCTTGGCTGTCGGACTTGATGGGATTAAAAGGCTTTTCCAGCCTGAAAGATTCCTTGATTGACTTGATGCCTTCATAAAGACACTTTGGCCTCACCATAAAGCCCTGCTCGAGCATGTCCCTGGTTGCAACGGGATGGCAGAGGATGATCCAGGAGATCCACCAGGGGGGTTGTGCCTCAGGAATGCCAAATGAAGCCCTGCGAGCTCTGCCCTCACAGCCATCCCTTTCCAGGGTTAAACATCCAACCAAACCACAACTTTTGTGCTCATTTTTACATCTATTCACACCTCCAGCCTGGCTGGAAATTCAGCTGCAGGGACCGAGTCCTGTGTGGCACAGTGAGACCTAAAGCTGCTTCTGCTCTTTCCTTGCTGAAATAAATCTCTGCAGCATTTGAAGCCAAGTCTTCTCCCAGTGGTTTTCCAGGGCTTGACAACTTCTCCTTCCATGACCTCCAGGAAAGATGGGAACTGATTTCAGAGCAGGAAAAGAATGTGGAAAATGGGAGGAACCATCCTCCTTGTGTGGCAAAAGTCCTGCCAGCCTCGTGTCCTGAGAAGCCACCTCCCACATCCTGCAGTCTGTGCAAGGCATGGAAGAGGGATTTCCTAAAGGATGGAGCAGGAAGGAGTTTGGTTCCTGAGGGGGAGCTGAAGGTTTTACTCAGGTAGTTTAATCCACAGGAAGTGAAACAAGAGTCCAGTCCCCAGGGAAGGGTTGTCCATAGGGAAGAAGTTTCCAGCTGCTGCTGAGGAGAAAAATCCCATTTGGGCCTTGCAAGATGAGATCTTTCCATGGATGGACAGACAGTGAGTTCTCTTCGTGTGTGGTTGGTCCTACCACTGTTTTAGAACATCACAGGTGGGTTTCCACAGCTTTCCTGCCCTGGCCACTGTTCCTCCTGCTTGAGTTAGGTCTGGAAAGAGATCCCAAGCAGCCTGTCCTCACTGGGATATTCCCAGGCTGGTGGGCTCACCTGTGAGATGCTTTCCTGGAGCAGCTTAGTGTGGCTGTGGAACATCTCCATGGCAAGGAGGCTTCATGGCCTTGGGTCTTTAAAGGAGGGCTTCAAAGAGAGGTGGCAATGTCTCTCCTGGGCATCACACAGCTGGGGACACCATCTCAGTGATGTGGTGCCACCTCAGTGATGCTGTGGTGCCACCTCCTGAGCATCCCTTGCTGTTGCTGTCACTCCCTTTATCCATGAAGAGCTGAAATCACTTTTTAGAGCTGCAGCCTTTCTGTTTTTAAAGCTGGCCAGTCTGGTTTAATGAAGTGAAATGGTTTCATGAAATGTCTCCCCTGGAGTTTTCCTCCTCTGCTCACCCTGAAATGTCTGTGCTGGAACTTCTCCCTTCTCACTTTGTTCCTGTTTCATCCTGCACCCTCCATCCCTTTAAGAGCTCAGGAAGATCTCCTGGAGCAGAAGATGTTTGAGTTCTCTCAGATGTCCTGTAAATTCATGACAGCTCTTCCATGTCCCTTTTCCCTGGACAGGGACAGGCTTGGCTTAGAGGTGACCTCGTAACTCTCTACAACCCCTGAAGGGAGCCAGGTGGGGGTTGGTCTCTTTTTCCAAGAGGACAAGGGGGGCTTGAGCTCTGCCAGGAGAAATTTAGGTTGGATATTGGAAAGAAATTCCTTGCAGAGAGAGGGATGAGGCATTGGAATGACCTTCCCAGAGAGGGGGGGGATTCTCCATCCCTGGAGGGTTTGAAACTGAGACTGGACGTGGCACTGAGTGCCCTGATGTGCTAATCAGAGTGGTGTTGGATGAGCTCAGAGGTCTTTTCCAACCCAATCTGTTCTCTAATTCTACGATCTTTAAGGGCCTGCCCTGGTTTTGGTGGCCAGGACCAGTTTGGCACTGGGTGGGTGTGGCCAGGGCTGTGTGTTCTACACCCTCTCTGTCGTTTCTCCTGAACTGTTAGTAATGGGTTGTTGGCACACCTGCCCAGGGCACACCTGACCCCTCAGGATCCAAACTGGGTGCTTGGGAACTCTGTGAGATAAGAAAAGGTTCTCCTGTCTTCACACCAGTGACTCAAGGGTGATAAGTCCCCTCCATGCCCTGACCCCCCACAACCCCCAGCCCCATCCCAGCTTTCCCACAGCAGAATTCCATCTCTCCTCCTCCTGAAAACAACTTAACCCTGCAAAANAGAGGACAAGGGGGGCTTGAGCTCTGCCAGGAGA
Source organism: Scytalopus superciliaris (assembly GCA_013400415.1). Lineage (NCBI taxonomy): Eukaryota > Metazoa > Chordata > Aves > Passeriformes > Rhinocryptidae > Scytalopus > Scytalopus superciliaris. Next base: position 79,077 of record VXBX01004801.1, on the reverse strand, counting down.
AATTTAGGTTGGATATTGGAAAGAAATTCCTTGCAGAGAGAGGGATGAGGCATTGGAATGACCTTCCCAGAGAGGGGGGGGATTCTCCATCCCTGGAGGGTTTGAAACTGAGACTGGACGTGGCACTGAGTGCCCTGATGTGCTAATCAGAGTGGTGTTGGATGAGCTCAGAGGTCTTTTCCAACCCAATCTGTTCTCTAATTCTACGATCTTTAAGGGCCTGCCCTGGTTTTGGTGGCCAGGACCAGTTTGGCACTGGGTGGGTGTGGCCAGGGCTGTGTGTTCTACACCCTCTCTGTCGTTTCTCCTGAACTGTTAGTAATGGGTTGTTGGCACACCTGCCCAGGGCACACCTGACCCCTCAGGATCCAAACTGGGTGCTTGGGAACTCTGTGAGATAAGAAAAGGTTCTCCTGTCTTCACACCAGTGACTCAAGGGTGATAAGTCCCCTCCATGCCCTGACCCCCCACAACCCCCAGCCCCATCCCAGCTTTCCCACAGCAGAATTCCATCTCTCCGCCTCCTGAAAACAACTTAACGCTGCAAAAACAGGCAAACAGCTCAAGTTGGTACCTCTGAGGAGGAACAAAAGAAACCCGTGGCTTTTGTACCCTCAGGGTGCAGGTCTGAGGGTGGGTGGCTCCTGCTGTGACTCGGAGTGTCCCTCACCTGGTGACCCCACTGGGAAGGGGCCTCAGGCCCAGCTCAGGGGGTGGATGGGCAGGCAGGGAAATGCCCTCCTGCCCAAGAGGCAGCAAAACCACCCAGCAAATACCTGGACTCGTGCCTGTGTCTGTTTTGTAGGTAGAAAGCTGCACAGACAAGGTGGAGCACCTTGGCAAGGGTGAGCAGAGTCCCTCTGGTGCCAGGGCCACTTTCTGCTCTGGCTTTGAGCTTCTCCTGAGGGGACAAATAGTGACTTTGCATTTCCAGCTTCTTCACACATCTTCTTTTTGGTTTTAGTCAGATTTCAAATGGTATCCTTTTAACAGCAGTTTCCTTTCCCTGATGTCCTTTTCTTTATTTCTATTTATTTTGAGCTCACAAGAGCTGTGAAAATATTTAAACAGCGGGAAGGATTGAGTTTCTAATCCTGGGAGATTTACGGGGCTGATTGTGGGTAAGAATCCAACATTGTCTTTTTGTGCTCAGAGGTGTTCATTTCCTCTGCCTTCCCATCAGTCCTCTGAAATACAGCCCTCCTTCCTCCTGCATGTCAGGGAATNCAGCCACAGCTTCTCTGCCCAACCTGTGCCAGGGCCTGCCCACCCTCCCCACCCTCAAGAATTCCTTCCCAATCACCCTGTCATGATTAACATTGAAGTGTTCCCCACTCTGTTCTTTTAGAGGCACTGGCACAGTTGTAACTTTGGGATTATTCCACGTTTCTCTTCCTTGGAGGCAGCTCGACCCTGCTCTGTGCCCAGTCTTTGCCATCCTCACCAACCCACAGTCATTTTACAGGAATTTCCAGATCCATCACAGTCTGGCTGCTGTTGAATCACAAAAACCATCTCACTGAGCCATTTTCAAGAGGACACAACTCTGGTTTCCCACCAGCCACACCTGAGGACCTCCAGAACGTTCCACAACTGCCTGTTGGCAAAATGATCCCCCATTTCTTGCTGCCCAAACCCTCAGAGATCTCAACCAGCAGGGGAAAAAAAAGGAGCCAAATTCCCCCATCATCCCTTTCCCACTGTAAAGTTCAACCCACCTCTTGCACCTGAATGAAAGAAATGTGTGTCTTTCTTCATTTTTTACCGATTTTTCAAAAAGAAAGTCAACATTTACCCAGAAGGGGGCATTTATCAGCCCATTCCAGGAAGGCAAACCAGCAGATATTTCCTCTTGGCTCGATGTGGTCCCAGTTTCTCCCTTTTTTGGCCACACCCAGGTCAGACCCAGCTCTTTTCTGCCCCCGTGCAGGTGTATAAAGGGCTGGCTTGTGGCCCAGCCCTGCCAGTGCTGCAGAGATGGCAGGTAAGACCATTGCCTTTCCATTTTTTATCTCTCTTGGGTATTTCTGGTGTGGGTGTTGGGGAGCCCAAGGAGATGGGAGGAGGAGCTGGTGGGTTTTCATGCTTGCCCCCTGCTATATATTCCATTTATTGTGAGGCAGTTTTTCTGCATCCTATAAAATTGCAAGGAATGAGCAGCTTCCAATGCCCAGGATGGTGGTGGAAGGATTTCCACAGATAAGTAGAAGATCACCTCCTCCACTGTGAGAAATTCATTAGTACTTCCAAATTTTGCCTGTCTTTCCTGTTCCAAATGTTGATTAAATTGCTTAAACTGGATCTAATTGCAACCTTTTGGCTAGAAGTCTCCTTTTAGGGAGAGGTCTGGTGTGAGACACTGAGGGCAGATGGACGGAGATGATGTGGAAAGGGAATAGAGGCAAATTTTAGGGAGCAGCAGGAAGACCAAGAGAGGAGGTTGGAGGGCTGGTGGCAGACGTGACAACTTTGGTTCAGCAGCAAGACAGAGGGGGCTGTGTGGGACCAACCTCCTTTCCACCAGCCCCTTGTCCCAAAGGCAGGACACACTGCCCTATTCCAACACACCTTCCCAACCCTCCCCATCCCCAAAGCTGGACTGTCCTTGGCAGCTCCTCAGCCCAATCTCAGGGATGTCCTGCCAACACCTCGGCAGGTCCTGCTGACAGACACGGACAGAGGGCGGCTCTCTCAGATTCCTGGATCCTGAGAGAGATACTCAAACCAAACCTCTCTTCTGATGCCTCAGTGGGGCCCTGCCCATGCAGGGGGTTCATGTTACATTTCCCTCCCCAGGCATGAACCCAGGAATGACTCTCTTGGGATCCATCATCGTTCTCGGCTTAGCTGGGGCCGCGGGCTCCTCGCTGAATGGTGAGTTTGTTTGTCCTGTGGCTGTGCTTGAGGAGGGTGTGAGTCGAAACTCGGTGTGAATTCCCAGCCCCAATAAAGATTGGAAATCTCCTGGAGATTGACCCGCTATCAGTGAAGTCAATACCCAACAAATTTCCCTAAGGAAATTCCCTGTTTGACCAAGCAGCTTTCCCAAGTGTGTGATTGTCCTTTTATGACAAGGGACATGAGTCAGACATCATATCTTGGGCTTCTTCTATGCATTTATTGTTTCTTGTGAGAGGGAAATGGAGCTGGGGAAGGGGCAGGAGCAGCTGAGGGAGCTGGGGGGGCTCAGCCTGGAGAAAAGGAGGCTCAGGGGGGACCTTCTGGCTCTGCAAGTCCCTGATGGATCCAGGGGGGGATTGGACTCTGCTCTCAGGGAACAGGGATTGCTCTGGGCATCCAAATGGCATGAAAAGGAAAATTAAACACCTCCCAAAGCAAAATCCTCCAATTTTCCAATGAGAAATTCCATGGGGTGAAAATGTCTCCCCCCTGTGCTGGGCACTGGTGAGGCCAGACCTGGAATCTGGGGGCAGTTTGGAGGAGATGACAAGACATGGAGGGGCTGGAGGGTCTCCAGGGAAGGGGCTGAAGCTCCAGGAGAGGCTGAGGGAGGAGAAAAGGAGGCTCAGGGGGGACCTTCTGGCTCTGCAAGTCCCTGCCAGGTTGGGCTCTGCTCCCAAAGAACAAGGGACAGGAGGAGAAGAAACGGCCTCAAGTTGTGCCAGGGGAGGTTCAGGTTGGATATTGATGAAAATTCCTTCATGGAATGATTGCAAAGGGGCTGCCCAGGGAGCTGGTGGAGTCCCCATCCCTGGAAGTGCTCAAAAAATCCGTGGATGTGACACTTGAGGACACGGTTTAGTGGTAAAAATGAGAGAGCACCCTGACTTTCTGCTTCTCCTTCTCTGATTTCACGAGCAGAGGTCTCCAAGGTGCTGTCAGACTTGTCTCTTCTGAGCACCATCAGCGAGGCCAGGCAGATGGTGGACGAAGCTTATTTACAGGCCCGAAGGAGGTGAGTCCTTTTTGCACGAGGGCCCCAAAATTATAAAGAAATAAGATAAAATACATAGGGGTTTTTTTTCTGATTTCCAGTGCATTTTTTATTCTGGGAAAGCCTTTGTTCAAGGACTCTCCTTGTTGGGGGGATCCTCTAGCCCAGTCTGGGTGTGTTCTGGTGTCCTGTCTCAGCCCTCAGGACCACCCATCGTCCCCTTCACCTCCAATACCGTGGGAAGCTCCCACTGACCCACAGTGGTACAGACATCCCAGACACGTGGAATCCTCTCCTGGCTGCTGGAGTTGTTCCTGTGGACACCTTGTGACCCCCCAGGAATCCTCTGTGACCGTCCCAAAAGCTGCTCCCAGCTTTGGGAAGGAGTCCCTCTCCACCCACCCTGCTGGAGTAGCAATGGGACCGGGAGGAGAAGGACCAGGTTGTCCCTCTGCTCACATCCTGTGACACCTTAGCCAGTCACAGTTGGTTGGTCTGGATTTCCACATGATAGAGCAAAATTCACTGAGACAAGGAAGTCGTGCAGGCTTAAAGTTGGGCATCACAGAGGTTTGTTTGCCAAGATCATCTGAGCTGACGTGCTGAGACACAGGGCAGGGTGGGCAGAGCCTGCCTGGGCCCCAGCAGTGCTGTCACAGCTGATTCCACCCAGCCCAGCCCCACAAGGGAGGGCTGATTTCAGAAAAGCCACTTCATGGGGCTCTTTTGTGCTCAGCTTGAAGAGGAAACTGGAGGAAAACCTTGCCAACCCCATGGATTTCCTGAAGCACCTCAAGGATCCTGTAGGAAAAACCAGATCTGCAGTCCGGGCTGCTGATTACATGGAGACCACTTTGAAACTCCTCCAGAAGAAGCTGCATCTCTCTGGGGAGCAGAGATTCAACGTCACAGGTAACGGGGGTTACACCAAAGTGTCTTAGAAACAGCCAAGAGGAGCAAATTCCATGACTGGAATATCCTGGAATAAAACCATTCCCGGGGGAGCAGAGGCAGAGCAGAGCCCTGGGTGTTTCATTCGTCACCTTTGATGTCACCTCCGACCTTTGATGATAAAAACAGGCTCACAATGAGTGTGATAAAGCTGAGACCACCTCTCTTATTGCCAGGAGTCTCTGACCCTCTTCCACTCCTGGTCTTCACATCTGGGTTGTACCACCCTCCAAGCTCATCATTGTATTCCCAGCCTAGGATAAAACCTGATGGTGCTCCTGGTGTCCCACCTGGAATGTTGTTCCATGCCCACCCAGCTTCCCTAGGCCAGAGGGGGAAGCTGAACCACAGGAGGGTTTGGGCACTGAATGAACCATTCAAATCCAGATGTTCTGCTCTGATTCCAAACCCTCGCCTGGAACACCAAGAAGCCAAACCAACAAAAAGAGTGGGACCAGCTCTTACCTTCCATGGTTTCTCTTGCAGACCTGCTAAGCAGGAAGCAGAAGGAGATGATTTTCAGAGGCACCGGTTGTGACTTCCAGACTCGCTCCATCAAGTGCCCAAAGCAGGACCTTTACCGGACCATCACCGGCGAGTGCAACAACAGGTGGGATCTGTGTGTGGCCAGGGGGGGCTCTCAGGTCCACGCTCTGACCCAAATGGGTTCACATCATCTCTGAAAGGGCTTTTCAACAGGGTGAGAAGAGTGAGATGCTCAGCTTGGTGGTGTCTGTAACAGAGGGTTCGTTTTTATTTCACCTGGCAGGAAAATGATGTAATTTCTGAAAGATTTCAGCTTTGAGCTTGTTGGGCTTCAAAAAGTTGGTGTGTCCAAGCCTGTTGATGTTTGGGATAACAACAGTGTTTGCTGCCCTGGTTGTGCTGCAGGAAACACCCTCACCTGGGGTCGTCCAACCGCGGGTTTGCTCGCTGGCTCCCGGCCGTGTACGAGGACGGAGTGTCTGTGCCCAGGGGAGCGAGGGAAGGACAGACCTACAACGGGTTCCCACTCCCTCTGGTGAGAGCCAGCATCCTAATCCAGGTTTTGGGATGGCCACTGCCCTCACTGCAGCCGTCAGAGAGGAAGGAGTGGCACCATCCAGAGCGTAAATTGTTGGGGTTTCACTCAGCAGTTGATTTGAGGCCGGTTTTTGGCAACTGGGGTGATGTTTTTTGCTGGAGACAGAGCTGAGGAAAAAGGCTGGAAATCTTCACTAAGAGATTTCCAAAGGGCACATTCCAGGGATTGCTGCAGCCAGGATCTCTGCACCAACCACAAGGGCTGTTCCTCAGCCACCTCCTTGACTTTCTGGGTGTGTCCAGGAGCAAATTCCATCTCTAACAGGCTCTCCATGAAATTGGGTTTGGCTGAAGGACTCGGAGTCAAGAAGGTGCTACTTATAACATCAGTTTGGATAGAGTTGGGGAACGACATGGACCTGTTTAATGCCACAGTTAACCCTTATGAACTTATCTAAGGTCATCTTGTGCATGATCTACCACTCCCTGAAGGGAGGTCCTGGACAGGTGGGGCTTGGCCTCTTCCCCAAGGTCACAAGTGAGAGGACAAGAGGTTGCACTTCAGGGTGGATATCAGGAAAAAAAATTCCTCACTGAGAGAGTGTTTAAGCCTTGGAACAGGATTCCCAGAGAGGTGGTGGAGTCTCCATCCCTGGAAGAGCTCAAAAGACAGGCAGACATGGCACTTTGATGTGGTTTAGTGGACACGGGGGATACTCGGTTGAAGGTTGGCCTCGATGACCTCAGAGGTCTTTTCCAACCCAGAAGATTCAGTGATTCTGAGGTGTCCCAGGGGGGGTTTGAGAGCTGAAGCCACCGTGGCGGGGACATTCCCACCCCTTTTCCCTCCCGTTTGCCGCAGGTTCGAAAGGTGTCCAACGAAATCGCTCGCACGGCCAACGAGGACGTCACCGCCGACCGGGACCTCTCGCTGGTCTTCATGCACTGGGGCCAGTGGGCCAACCACGACATCGACCTGGCCCCTGCCAGCGGGGAAGGGGCCAGCCTGGAGCTCCTGTGCCACACTGACTGCGCCTTCAAGCCCCCCTGCTTCCCCATCAAGGTATTGATGCCCAAATTCTGGGGGGAAAAAGAGGCTCGAAACAACGTTAGTGGAGATAGAGAGAGAAGCACCTTCATTTGGGAGCTTCCAGGTGCACACCTGTGAAAGTTGGGGTTGGCTCTCTCTGCCAAAGGCCAAACCTCACAAGAAAGATTCCCTCCCTCCCTCTCCCGAAACGGCAAAAAGCAGCAAGAGAAAATTGAAGAAATATATNACCAAGGAAGGCCTACAAAAAGCCAACCCATCACAACACCCAAAGTATGAGCTGTGATTTTTAGAACTCCCAGTAATGAGCATGTCTGATATTTAAAAACCAAACCACCCTCACAAAGCTCAGAACTGCCCCTTGGAGCCCCTCCAAGGGCTCTGGGTCTTCTCTTCCGTTTTGTCTTCAAGCCATCTCGTGGGTGCTCCTTCAAAACACTGTCCTTTGTAAAACCCAGAAATATGGGGTAAAGTGGTCTCTAAACACCACCCAAAAAGGGGGGGGGCAACCCAGGAAAACCCATTCCACTTCCGTAATCCTAAAAAACCCCACCAAATCCACCAAATCCCCAGGCATCGGGGGGGGGGGGCGTCTCTCCCTCCATCCCACGCTTTCTTTAAGCAGCAAAACCGAACCCACGTGACCTTCTGAGGTCCTCCTCGTGTTTGTTGCCTTCAGTTCCCCCCCGACGACCCTCGCCGGGTGAGCCCCGACACGTGCATGCCCTTCGTGCAGTCGGCATCGGCGTGCGGCGCCAACGCCGGCACGTTCCGCCGCGAGCAGCTCAACGCCGCCAGCTCCTTCATGGACGCCAGCACCTTGTACGGCAGCGACGGCGCCCTGGCCAGGAGCCTCAGGAACCTCAGCAGCCACCTGGGCCTCATGGCCACCAACCAGGAGTTCACGGACGACGGGCTGGAGTTGCTGCCCTTCGAGAACGTCACCAAGAGCGTTTGTGTCCTCACCAACCGGAGCGCCAACATCCCCTGTTTTAAAGCAGGTAAAGGGGCGGCGCTGGGGTGGTTTTCAAAGTCAATCACGCAATCGAGTAGGTTGGAAAAGACGTCTGAGATCAATGCCCAATTTTTGACCCAATGTTAGATCATGGCACTGAGTGCCATGTCCTGTCTATCCCTGGACACCTCCAGGTGTTTTCCAAGTAGGTTGGAAAAGACCTCTGAGATCAACGTCCAACTTCTGACTCAATGCCAGGCCATGGCACTGAGTGCCATGTCTTTTCTAT
>VXBX01004801.1:56144-66734 GCA_013400415.1 Scytalopus superciliaris | reverse complement strand
GATGGTCCTTGTAGGGCTGAGGGTTGGACTGAATGGTCCTTGGGGGTCCCTTCCAGCTCAGCACATCACATTATGTGATCCTGTGACCTGTGAAGTTGCTCTGCTCTGTGCTCTCCCAGATAATAACGTACAGGGATTACCTCCCACTTCTCCTGGCCAAGGAGACCAACAAGTGGCTCCCTCCATACGGTGGTTACAAGGAGGACGTGGATCCTTCAGCCTCCAACGTTTTTTCCCTGGCCTTCCGATTCGGCCACACCTCAGTGCAGCCTTTTGTGTCCCGTCTCGATGACAATTTTCAGCCTTTGGGCTCCTTCTCCCACGTCCCTCTCCATCTGACCTTTTGTGCCACGTGGAGGATTATAATGGAAGGTAAGACTGGTGGGGGGTGGGTGGGGGACATCCTGGTCTGGTCCTGAGGCTCAGGTGAAGGTCAGCTGGTCAGACACAGAGAGCCCCAGAATCATTAAGGCTGGAAAAGACCTCCAAGTCCAACAAGTCCAACTTTTGACCTTGTCAACCACACCAGAGCACTGAGTGCCACATCCAATCATTCCCTGAACCCCTCCCAACATCACTGAGATGGTGCAGCATCTCCTGCTGCTCCAGGAGGTTCCGTGTGCCAAAGGTCAGCCACCAAAATTTAACTCAGTCAAAGCTGTCCTATCCCCCCCCCCTCTAATCAGGAGTCACGGACAGAGAGGGATGAATCCAGTTTAACTAAGACAGAGTTGTTGCTTCCTTGTGGTGCCCATCCCTCTTCATGGCTCTGAATGGGGTTGTGGGGTCCTGCTGAGCTCTCCCAGCGTGGATCTTTCCAAGGAAGACTAATGAGTCTTCCAAATTTGACTAATTATGGGAATGTGCTGGTTTAGAGGAAAAACTGGCAGGAGAAATGAGCCCAACTGAAGAGACATTATAAATCAGAGTTACAATTTAATAAAAAGATTGAAATANGAAGAGACATTATAAATCAGAGTTACAATTTAATAAAAAGATTGCAATAAATGCAATCATACAGAGGAAAATGAGTTTTAACCCACAAAAACAGAGGTATAAACCAGCCTGCTGGGGCACGAACAGGAGGGTGTTCATTGGCCCCTGTGCTGAGCCCCACACGGGCCCCCTGTGGTCTAGAGTGGCAGTCACAGCCCTGCTGAGGTTCTGCCCCTTCTCTGGATCCCACCAGAGGTACAAGAAATCCCCCAACCCCAAGCTTGTCTATGCTCAGGTTCAGATGGGAATGCCCAGCACCTCCCCCAGTGGGTGATTTACTCTGTGAGGTGAGTCTTGGCATGTTTTGGGACTCCTTGACATCCCATGAACAGCCCTGACCCCTCAGATGGGTGTGAAGGTGCTGATGCCTCCTCGGAGAGGACTTATCCCCTCTGAGTCACTGGTGTGGAGACAGGAGAACCTTTTCTTATCTCACAGAGTTCCCAAGCACCCAGTTTGGATCCTGAGGGGTCAGGTATGCCCTGGGCAGCTCCTGCCAACAACCCATTACTAACAGTTCAGGAGAAACGATAGAGAGGGTGTAGAACACACAGCCCTGGCCACACCCACCCAGTGCCAAACTGGTCCTGGCCACTAAAACCAGGGCAGGAAAACACCCCAAAACACACATATGTTGCAGCTGATTGTCCCCTGTTTCACTCGTGCTGTGGAAAACACGTGGATGGGTGTGCAGGAATCTATCCTATCTCTGCATTTCAATAAACATCTGCTAATTAATAGCAAATTATACACAAAACCCTCTGCAATGCCTTCCCTTTGGGCAGACCCTCACGTAGCAGCACGTGCTGGGGGCTGGTGGGCTGAGGGGCAGACCTAGAAAGGGACTTGGTGGACGACAAGTGGATTTAGAGCTGTGGAAAGAAAGGCTGAGGGATGAGGAGGGATAAGGAATTTACTGTGTGAGGCTTCACCTGCTGGCAGGCCCTGGCACAGGTTGGGCAGAGAAGGTGTGACTGCCCCATCCCTGGGAGTGCCCAAGGTTGGACAGGGCTTGGAGCAACCTGTGGAAAGTCTCCCTGCCCATGGCAAGGGGTGGAAATGGTCCATTCCAACCCAACCCGTTCTGTTATTCCATATTCACGTGTCCAAACGGAGCTGAGAAAGCCCCACCCTGCCCAAGCAGATGTTCCAGCTGCACAAAAGGGACCGCCAAAGCTGCCACTTGGCCCTAAAAGCCTCCCCTTGGTTTGCAATGGCTGCAGGAGGCATCGACCCCGTGGTCAGGGGCATGGTGGTGGATCATTCGAAGCTGATGAAACAGAACCAGCTGCTCGTGGAGGAGCTCCAGAACCACCTCTTTGAGCAGACTGAGGTCATGGGGCTGGATTTGGCAGCCATGAACATGCAGAGGGGAAGGGACCACGGCCTTCCAGGTAAGGAGACACAAACCCACACCTCTGAACAACACCCTGTTTGTAGCAGCTCCAGGAGCGTCCTAAGATGTTTCTGTATCAGTGGGAAGAAACGGTGCCTTGAGTTGGGGGTGAGGGATGGGTGGTCAACCAAACTCTGGGAATAAAAGGCCAAAAGGCTGGGAAATCAAAGATGGGGTAATGTGATGAAGAGAGGGAGGGCCAGGGGTGTATTGCAAGGTGGGGTACAGAAGGAACAGACACAGGGGACCAAGTTCAGCTTCCACGTGGCCTTAGATGGGCCACCAGTGCTTTGTTCTTTGCCCATCAGTGCTTGTTTGGTGTCTCCTGGTGGCCCAGAGCTCTGAGCAGGAGGGACTTGCACCCACAGCTGTGACAGCCCCATGTGCTGCCCTTGGCTTAAACATGACCAAAAGTTGCTCTTTTCTAGGACTTTGATCCTAGAAATCCTGCCCCCCAGAGCTGCCCTCACCCTCCCACCAGAGAGCTCTACCCAACAGGGTGGACCTGTAGTCACCAGGACAACCCACACTGTTGGTTTAGAGCGTGCATAGAGAAAGGACCTTTGAAAACGTGACGTTTGTGGTGGTTTCCTACACAAGGAGCATCTTCCAGATCCTTTAATGCCACGAGAAGAGGCAGACACAGCTCATGGGCCAAGGGGTGGGGGGATGTGGGGGTGGTGGCTCTTGGTCAGCTGCTGCTGCTCCTGCTCTTGCAGGTTACAATGCCTGGAGGGGCTTCTGTGGGCTCTCCCAACCCAAAACCATAGAAGAATTCTCAGAGGTGCTCGGCAATCCCAAACTGGCCAAGAAGTTGATGGATGTGTACGGGACACCAGACAACATCGACCTGTGGATGGGGGTGGTCGCAGAGCCCCTCATTCCCCAGGGCAGGGTCGGGCCCCTCCTGGCCTGCATCATCGGCACCCAGTTCAGGAACCTGCGGGATGGGGACAGGTGAGAGCCAACATTCCCCGTGCCATCTGTCAGGGAGGAAAATCCTGGCATTTCATGCACCATCCCAGTGTTCCCAGCAAGGTGCACGCCTTGATTTTAGCCCAGATCCCAAAGGATTTGGTTTTTGTAGCCCATCCCTCCAGGTCCATGTGGTTGGGAGCAGGTTCATGCCTTGATTATTAGCCCAGATCCCAAAGGATTTGGTTTTGTAGCCAATCCCTCCAGGTCCATGTGGCTGAGGAGGTTCACACCTCCATTTTAGCCCAAATCCCAAAGGACTTGGTTTTTGCAGCCCATCCCTCCAGGTCCATGTGGGTGAGGATCATCATCTCCAGAACGTGGGGGGAGCTGCAGAAATCTCTGCCTGAGGTGACATTTGATCTCAGGGCACAAAGGCGAGGAAAATTCACTGCCTGGAAGATCTGGCCATACTGGAGACACCTCTTTCCACCTTCTGCCTGGTGGATCAAGGTGGATCTGAGCAGAGACACTCACCTTGGTCGGGTTCCCATCTTGGCAAATAACCAGAGACTTTAAAACTCCTTCTGCAAATACCGTTGCAGGTTCTGGTGGGAGAACCCTGGGGTTTTCACCCCCCAGCAGCTGCGAGCCCTGAGGAAAATCACCCTCTCAAAGGTGTTCTGTGCCAACACTCGCATCCAAAAGATGCCCAGGGACGTGTTCAGGATCAACAGTTACCCTGAGGACTTTGTTCCCTGCCAGGAGATCGACTCCCTTGACCTCTCCCCCTGGAAAGATGAAGCTGGGAGAGGCACAAAAGGTACCAGCGCTCTGAGAGCTGCCTAAAATAACAATTTCCCTACAACATCTCTCCCCATACCTAAAATAATAAAAGAATTAAAGTTTCCAAGGTGTCTCTGCCCCCAAAAAGATGGTGACCATCCATTCAGCTCTGCTCAGACAGCACTGGGGGCAGAGGGGCTGTTGGTTGGACCTCCATCCCTTTCATCATCTTCCATCATTCCTGTGTAAATAGATGGGAAATCCCTGGAAATGCAGCCTGTTCTGGCCCTTGTGAGCGTGCCCTTCTCTCATCAATCCCAGGACAAACACAGTCTGAGCTCCCAGCAAAGGTGGCCGTGAAAATGTCAACCAGAATTAGTCAGCCTGCTCCAAGTCCCTGCTCTCCCCTTGCTGTCCTCAAAGCTTTGGGGCATTTTAAGGTGTATCTGGAGTGGTTTTGCCTCCACAGAGCAGCAGTTTAACACACACACAGCCAGAGCTTATGGTGTGTCTTCATCTGAGAGGTGTGGGCACTCCTACCTTGGCACCTTTGGCATGATGTGGGAGAGCAGGAACTTGCCGAGTGGACCAGATTAGATTTTATTCCTTCCAAAAAGCCATTTGTAGGGGATCCCAACACCTGGGGATCACCTGCCCTGTCCTTCTGCAGGGCACAGATCACAAAGCATCTCCAGGCAGTTCCTGTGTGGAATCTGAGTGACTATTGGAGGGAAACTGGTTGTTTAAATACAGGTATTTGCACTTGATGTAAAGGCTGAATTACAGCGACTTCACCCCATTCTTTAGGAACCAGCTCACCTCCTCTCATTCCTTTTATTGCCATCACCTCATGGTCCCTCAAACGTGCTTGAGCTGCTTCCTGTGGCTCTTTTTTCACCAGCCTGGCAGGAAGTTGAGGTGTTTTCCTAACCTAATCCAGAGAGGGTGAAATTCCAGGGTGTCAAAAGCACCTGCTAAAAATTCAACCTCTTCAAGCCCCAAGAAATTGCCCCCAGACCCCTCATCCTACTGAGGTCACCAGAGGTACCTGTTGATAAGGCTGGGAACACCAAGGGACACGGGGAGGACACAATTTGGGGGAAAACAGTGTTCAGGAAGGACTTTGTGCCTCTCAGCAGCTTTTTCTTCTCCCTTGCCAGTTTCTGGTCCTGCCCATCAGCGCAGCGTTGGAAACCCCTGAGGGTGGCACCGAGCCCTGCCTGGAAAATCAGGAATGAACCTCAGCACGTGGGTTTTCCCACAGGGGAGCTCAAGATTATGGCAACTGTTTTATTTCCTGCAATGTGATTTTTTTTATATAATTTATTTCTAAGAAACTTCCAGTCATGCGAATCTTCAGACGGGAGGGCGACGACGTTTTATTTCCGTCGCCCTGAAAAATTGCTCAGGGGTTTTATGACTCTCTAAAAACCTAATTAAGGCAATTTTTTGTTTTGTTTGCTTCCCATCCTGAACGGGTGCCAAACCTGGAGGCTGGCCTGCTTGCCTTTCAAAATCAAATTCCTTTTCCTTTGTGCCTGCTCAGAAATGATCAAGTCCGTGTGATCTTTATCGAGACGTTCCTGATCGGCTTGTTTTGCACAAGAGCAGAAGCTGCTGGGGCTGTTTCTGATCTGATTTTGGTCTCTGTGATGGTTGGGGCTTGGCAGGTGTGTCTGGGAGCCCAGAGACAGCTTTGCTTCGAATCCTGAGGTGGTTTGGCTGCCCTGGGTGTTAATAAATCACATCATGTGCACTTATCTGTTTGGCATCAATTCCGGGCACTTCTGGGCTCCTCATGGCAAGAAGGACGTTGAGGGGGTGGAGAATGTCCAGGGAAGGGGCTGGAGCAGCAGGAGAAGCTGAGGGAGCTGGGGGGGCTCAGCCTGGAGAAAAGGAGGCTCGGGGGGACCTTCTGGCTCTGCAAGTCCCTGCCAGGAGGGGGGAGCCAGTCTGGGCTCTGCTGCCAGGGAACAAGGGATGGGATGAGAGGAAACAGCCTCAGGTTGCTCCAAGGGAGGTTCAGGTGGGACAGCAGGAGGAATTTCCCCATGGAAAGGGTGGTCAGGCTTTGGAAGGGGCTGCCCAGAGGGGTGGTGGATTCTCCATCCCTGGAGGTGCCCAAGGAATGACTGGCTGTGGCACTCAGTGCCCTTGGCTGGGGCACAGGGTGGGCATCGGGCACAGGGTGGGCTCCATGACCTCGGAGGGCTTTTCCAACCTCAGTGATCCTGTGAGTCCATCAACTTGTTGGTCAAACCTGTGTGCAAAACACTCTTTGGCTGTGGTTCATGGCTGAACAATCAGCACAAGGAAGCAAACCACAAGCTGGCTGGTGCAGAAACCACAAGAATTAGGGCTGAAATTCCTGCCCTGCCCGGGGTGATCCCTCCCAAGACAATATTAAGCCAATAAATACCAAAGATATAAAAATCATAATGATTTTCCATCCTTCTTGGCACAACCAGGAGGGAAGGAGGGGACCAGGAGCAAGAAGGCAGCTAAGGTAGAGTCCTGGTGGAAGCTTGTGAGTGGAGCTGGTGGCCCTGTGGGGAAGAACAATGAAGGAGGTGCTTGGTAGAACTCCAGGGGCTGCAGCATCAGCACATGAGCTTTGCCATGGGATGGTCTCCCAAGTCATGTCCATCTCATCCCAGTGTCCCAGTGCCCACCCACAGCCTGGGCAGCCCACAGGAGACCCCTGGGGCTGGGGGGACAATGGGTTTGGGGACCATGAAGCTCTCAGAGTGCCCAGCATGTGGGGAGGTGGGAAAGGCTGTGGTGGCCCTGGGGGGACAATGGGTTTGGGGACCATGCAGCTCCTGGAGTGTCCAGCACACTGGGGAGGTGGGAAAGGCTGTGGTGGCCCTGGGCAGAGGAAGGCAGGGCATCACCCAGAGAAGACAGGGCAGAGCCAGGCAGGTTTTAGAAATCAAACCACTCCCAGAGTGTGTTTGAGTTGGAAAATACCCAGGTTGTGTTAAAAATGATGAGGTCATCACAGAATCATTAAGGTTGGGAAAGCCCTGTAAGGTCATGGACTCCACTAACCCAGCCAGGTCCACCACGAAACCATGTCCCATGTACATCCAGGTGAGCAATTCCAGGCATGGTGATTCCATCAGGGCATGACAAGGAGATCAGGCACATATTCCTGCTGTTTTCAGAGTCCCCAGGCATGGTCCCCTCACGCTTTGAAGAGCTGCCCAACCACTGAAAGCAAAGTCTTGCTTTGCTTAAAAAGGAGGACAAAAACCCCAAAGAAACCACCAAGCCCTGCAAACGTGTAAGGGCTTTAATTCCCCTCTCCCAAAGCTGCCTTGGCTCCTTCCCAAAGCCTCCCCACAGAAAAGGTGGGAGACAGCACCTTCTCCTGCGTGTGCCTCCATGGGAAGGGGGCAGCCCTCCATCTCCCACTTCCTCAGGCAGGATGGCCACAGGCTTGGGATAAACGTCTCCACCTTGTTGGCTCTGAACAGGAAAAGGTGATTCTAAAGCAGGGAGGATCCAACTCTGCCTGGGGTCCAGCTGGAGAGATGTTCCCACGGTTATGAGGACAGGAATGTCCCGCTGGCCGTTGTGTGTCTGTCCCTGCAGGTGGCACAGATCCCTGGAAGGACCATGGCAAGCCCCTCACCACCTCCACTTGGAAGCTTCTCCTCCTTTGGTGGACATTTTTGCCTGTTTCTGGTGTGTGAGGGTTGCAACCCAAGGCTGTCTCTGCTGCCAGACCTTCCTGTGGTGGCCTCTCCCTCAGCTGTGGCGCACACAGCCGGAGCTGGGAGCTGGGATCACTGATGGGAAGCTCCGTTGGTCATTCCTGATATCCCGTGGTAGGTGGTGAGCATGGCGTCCCGGACCTGCGCCGTGAGCCTGGTCACGTCGTCCGGGCCCAGGTTGAGGGTCTCCACTTCTGGCAGGATCTGGATGATGAGTTTTCCTGGAAGAGGGTGAGAGAGGGGCAACAAAGTGTGTGAGTGGTGTGGAAGAGCAGAAGATGCAACAGGAGGATTTGGGAAGAGACTCCAGAGGGAAATGTCCTCATTCACACCAGGAATGCAACCGTGCCCCAGGTGGCCACAGCAAAAAGCCAAACTGGGCTTTTCCCATCCACAAGGGTCAAAAATATGGAAAAAGGCAAATGTCTCCTCAAGTCCAATGCAATGTGTCATGTGGGATGGGTTTTCCCAGTGGAAGGACTTCATGGTCTGAGCAGACCACAGCGAGGAGAAGGAGGTGTCTGCAACTCAACATCTCCAAACTGGCCGTGCTCGGAGATCCCTCCCACTGTGTTACTGTCTGACTTCCCAGAGCAGGGCCCTGAGCAGGGCTGTGGTGGGAAGGAGATTCCACTCATGGTCCTGTCGATCTCCAGGTGGGGGAACATCTCGAGGACCAAAAGGTGTGAGGAACAGGGAGAGGATGAAAGAGGAGCTGAAGGAACCAGTGCTGTGTTTGCCATTGGCACCGCTCCCTCTTCCAGCTCCCTGCCTGGGAGGGACCGACAACACCCCGGCACAACAATGGGAGGAATGAGAATTCCAGATGCAAATCCTCCCCTTAGGAAAGAGCAGGGCTGGGTGGGAAGCGGCAGGAGCCTGTTTTGGGGTGGGTGGCAGCACAGGGAGCGGAGGAACGGGATGGGTGGCTTTTCTCTGTTGGAATCCGTAACATTTTTCTCTGTATTTTCCTCCTGAAACCCGAGACCGGTGGATTTTTTTTCCCTCCATGAAGTTTTCTCAGTGAGCAGCAGAGATTCCTGTCACCACAAACGCTGAGTGGGAGGACACACATTCCCAGGGCGGTTTTTCCTGAGAGCTCCAGCTTTGGTTTTCATAGAATCATAGAATCGATCGGGTTGGAAAAGACCTTGGAGATCATCAAGTCCAACCCTTGGTCCAAATTCAGTCCTTTACCAGATCAGGGCACTCAGTGCCACGGCCAATCTCAGTTTAAAAACTTCGAGGGACGGTGAATCCCCCCCCTCTCTGGGCAGGCCATTCCAAGGCCTGAGCACTCTCTCTGCAAAGAATTTTTTTCTAATATCCAACTTAAATTTCCCCTGGCAGAGCTCAAGCCCCCTTGTCCTATTGCTGATTGATGGGAGGAGAGACCAACCCCCACCTGGCTATAATTTCCCTTCAGGTGGTTACAGAGAGTGNTTGGCCCCCTGGGCACTCTGTTGGCTCATGTTGAGCTTCCTGTCCATCAGTACCCCCAGGTAGGTC
Source organism: Scytalopus superciliaris (assembly GCA_013400415.1). Taxonomy (NCBI): domain Eukaryota; kingdom Metazoa; phylum Chordata; class Aves; order Passeriformes; family Rhinocryptidae; genus Scytalopus; species Scytalopus superciliaris. The sequence continues at coordinate 57,413 of VXBX01004801.1, read as the reverse complement.
CCTCCCTGCCTGGTCCCTCCCCAGCCATTCTGTCCCAGCCTGTAGGGCTGCACAGGGTTGTTGTGGCCAAAGTGCAGGACTCGGCACTTGGCCTTATTGAACTTCATCCCATTGGAATCAGCCCAGCTCTCCAGTCTCTCCAGATCCCTCTGCAGAGCCCTCCTGCCTTCCAGCAGGTCGTCACTCCCTCCCAACTTGGTGTCATCAGCCAATTTGCTGATGATGGTCTCAATCCCCTCATCTAAATCCTCAATAAAGATGTGAAACAGGACTGGGCCCAACACTGACCCTTGGGGGACACCACTGGTGACCGGCCCCCAGCTGGATGCAGCTCCATTCCCCAGCACTCTCTGGGCCCTCCAGCCAGCTCCTAACCCAGCAGAGAGGTTTTGTTTCCCAGCTCCCCAAGAACCTGAAGGGCAACGTGGTGGGGGCCAAGGACAGGATTCTGCTGCTTCTCCAGGTTCCCACAGATTTCCCAAGAAACCCAAGTGATGCCTGAAATGTCCCCTTTTCCAACCCAAAAGACAGGCTGGCATCTCCACCCCACACGTGCTCCTGTGCCCACCCACACCAACCCCACCAGAACCAACCCCTTCTCTGCCCCAGCTCGTCCTCACCTGGGGTGAATCTCTTCTCCTTCTGGTTGTAGAAACTGTTGTAGGAAGAGAACACCACGGGAATGATGGGCACCTGGAGGGGGGACAATCCACAGGGAATAGACACGTTGACAGGGAATATACACACTTGGAATTAATATACACACTTGGAATTAATAGGCACATTTGCAGTGAATTTATATATTTACAATTAATATGCATATTTAGAATTAATATCTACATTTGCAGTGAATGTTCATATTTAATATACACATTTGCAGTGTATATACAGATTTACAGTGAATATACACACTTATAATTAATATGCACTTTTAGAATTAATATCCACATTTGCAGTGAATATACACACTTATAATTAATATCTACATTTNTACACACTTATAATTAATATGCACTTTTAGAATTAATATCTACATTTGCAGTGAATGTTCATATTTAATATACACATTTGCAGTGTATATACAGATTTACAGTGAATATACACACTTATAATTAATATCTACATTTGCAGTGAATATACACAATTATAATTAATGTACACAGTTGCAGTGACTGCATATTTCCAATTAATATACACAGATTTACAGTGAATATACACACATAATTAATATGCACATCTATAATTAATATCCACATTTACAGTGAATAT
>VXBX01004801.1:33600-56032 GCA_013400415.1 Scytalopus superciliaris | reverse complement strand
CCACATTTACAGTGAATATACACATTTATAATTAATATCTAAATTTGCAGTGAATATACACATTTAAAATTAATATGCACATTTGCAGTGAATATACATATTTAATATACACATTTACAGTGTATATATAAATTTGCAGTGAATACACACATTTATAATTAATATCCACATTTGCAGTGAATGTACACATTTACAATTAATATACACATTCACAATTAATACACACATTTGCAATTAATATACACATTTATAATTAATACACATATTTATAGTAAATATGGACATTTCCCCATCTCGCCCCCAAAACATTTTCAGCTGAATTCTGCACCTTGCTGTTAATTATCACCATCAGCTTCACAGCACTCAGAGGGTTATTGGGATGTTAATATCATTTAATTGTGTCACCCCATGTCCCCACTGTTGCCTTTTGCATCTCCACCTCTGTATTTAAACCAACAACCGTCGGTTGGCAAATCAAATCAGAGGCCACCAGAAAATTCCCTGGCCAAATTCCAGAGCTCTTGCCAAGGTTTCCCCCACCACCACCTCTTTTTCTCCCCAAGGTTTTCCGCTTGGCCCCAGAAACGCCCCCTTGGGGTGCCAGCCCCAAACTCCTCGACCCTCGGGAGGCGGGTTGGGGGGTGGAGCTGGGTGGGCAAAGCCCCCTCCGAGGGGTGGGAGCGAGGGGGGTCTCACCTGGGCTTTCACAGCCAGCTGGAAGGCCCCCCTTTTGAAGGGCAACATGGACCCCCTGTGGTTGCGAGTTCCTTCGGGGAAGATCAGCACTCGTAACTGCAGAAGGGAGAAGACATTGAGGTGGAAAGACCTCCAGGTGTTATCCTAAGCCACCCTGGGGCTGCTCTTGTGGCAATCGACCTTCAATACTTAGACTGGAAGGAGTCCTGTCAGAAATGGACTTGGGAAGGAGATAAAGGGGCCAAGTGCCTTAAAACCAGAGGGTTTTAGTGTTGTATGAATGAAGGTTACAAGATGGGTGCCTTGTTCTTTCTGCCAACTCACTGTCCCCTTCCCAAAATCCCCTGAGATGACCATTATCAGGAATGTGAGTGGCATCCTGGAAGAAACTTCGGGGAGTTTTCCTATTGGTTCTTATTTACTCTTTTCTGTTGGTTGTCAACCCTAACCATCCAATCCCCTCTGGGTCCTTATTGGAGGTATTTCAATCCCTCCAAACCCTATATATATATATCCCTACCCACGTTCAATAAACTCTCTTTCTCATCCCAATCCTGTGTGTGGCTCCTTTTTGGGGTGCCTGGTCATGTCCCCACCTCAGCTCTGTGTGCTCCTGACCTCCCTACGGACACCCAACGCTGAGCCCACCAGGATGCTCTTCCCCTGCTCTGCTCGGTGCCCAGCCCATCCCAAAGACCCCTTTCCCCCCTCCCAGCTTTCCCAGAGGCCCCTCCCCACTCACATTGTCCCTGTGCATGGACTGTGCCACCTCGGTGAGGGTGTTGATGGAGCCCTCCCTGTTCCTGCGGTCGATGAAGATGATCCCTGCCAGCCAACACGCCAGCCCGAAGGTGCCCATGTAGAGGATCTCCTTCTTGGCGATGGGCACGCAGCGGCGTGGCAAGATCTCCATCATGGCTGCAAGGGGAACAGGAGCAGAACAAGCCATCCCCTGCACTCAGGGCTCCTCAGGGTTACAGAACGTGTCTGCAGCTTCACCGGCCTCCAGATTCCCTGGAAAAGGGAGTCGGGGCATCTCCAAACCAGTTAAAGGAGGGCTATTGCTGGCACTGGAGGAGAGCAGCCATGGCACAGCTGCGGTCAGCTGGGAGTCCTGTCCCCATTCCCTTGGTGAAGCTGGTGGAGCTTTAAATTACCTTCAGTATTCTGGAGGTCAGACCTACCTGCCTCTAATATTCTGGACATCAAACCTGCCTCTAATATTGTGGAGATCAAACCTGCCTCCAATACTCTGGAGGTCAAACCTGCTCTAATACCCTGGAGATCAAACCTGCCTCTAATATTCTGGAGGTCAAACCTGACTCTAATACCCTGGAGATCAAAACTGCCTCTAATACTCTGGAGATAAAACCTGTCTCTAATAGTATGGAGGTCAAATTTGCCTCTAAACCCCTGGAGATCAAAACTTCCTCTAATATTCTGGAGATCAGACCTGTCTCTGATACTCTGGAGATCAAACATGCTCTAATACCCTGGAGATCAAAACTTCCTCAAATATTCCGGACATCAGTATATATATATCCCTACCCACGTTCAAATCTGCCTCTAATATTGTGGAGATCAAACCTGCTCTAATACCCTGGAGATCAGACCTGCCTCTAATACTCTGGAGGTCAAATTTACCTCTAATACTCTGGAGATCAAAACTTCCTCTAATATTCTGGAGATAAAACCTGTCTCTAATATTCTGGAGGTCAAACCTGCCTCTAATACCCTGGAGATCAGACCCACCTCTAAGACCCTGCAGATGAGCCCTGGCTTGGGGCTGGCTGGTAAAGGATTTCATAAGAGCCACTCCTGCCCCTGTGCCTGAGGCATTTGGGATTTGTCCCCACCCAGCCCTACAAACACCCGGGGCCAGGAGCAGGATCCCCACATACCCAGGATGTCAAGGGAGGTCTGGTGGTTCAGCACCAACACGTAAGGTTGTTTAGTCCTGAGGTTCTCCTTGCCCTTCACCACTATCTGGATCCCAAAGACGTATTTGAGTGGCAGGACCAAGGTGCGGAAAATCCTGGAAAAGAGGAGTGGCCATGAGCCAAAGAGGTGCTGAAATGGGATAAATGGGATAAAGGGACTGTTCACCCAAACCAGGCCACCTCAGGCACTGCTCCTGTTTCCCCACAGACCCACATTTGACCCAGGACTTGGGGAGGAGCAATTAGTGACCCTCTGCAGATTATCATTTCAATAGAGAACACACATCCATCTATCAGGGGTCCTTCTAGCCATGCAAAACCAATGATGCAGCAACTAGAGATTCCATGGATTATATCCCAAATCACAGCCCACCTTTGTACTCTGTTTCCCTTCCCACCTTGCTGAATCACATACAGGTTGGAATAAACCTGTGCCTACGGCAAGAGAGGGGTTTGCCTCTAGGGGACGTCAGGCTGCAATTGGGGGAGCCCTCTTTTAAAGAGATANAAGAGAAGAGAAGAGAAGAGAAGAGAAGAGAAGAGAAGAGAAGAGAAGAGAAGAGAAGAGAAGAGAAGAGAAGAGAAGAGAAGAGAAGAGAAGAGGAAAGAGAACACACAGTGGGTTTCTCAACACAGCTTGGAAAGGGAATGCTCAGCCATGGGAAGGAGGGACCAGATTAAAGAGTTTTAATTAATCCAGCAACTTCGTGCATTCAGCTTGTTGGCATCGCCAACTTTGACAAGTACATGCCACCTTTTCCATCCTTTCCTTCCATAATTCCTTATTCCTTCTATCAACCCACACCCAACACTGAAACTCACCGAACTGCAGGGTCTGTCACCTGATTCCTCCCCACCACAGCAGAGCTCCAGGAGCCTCCAGAGCAAAGGGCTCTACCAGTGCCCAGAGCAGAAACCACGGCCAACTCACGTTATGTTCTCCACGTCCCGTCCACGAGGAATGCTGAGGACAACAATCACAGTGCTCACGATGAAGATCCACAGCTTGTAGAAGGTCATCTTGCAGAAGAACCTGAAGGCAGGTTTGACATGGTAAAGGACCAGAAACCCAACGAAGAGACAAGTAAAAGGGTAGTGGAGCAGGAAAAGCTCCATCCTGCCAGCCCGGCGTGCGTGGCACGGAGCGGTGAAGGAGCCACGAGGTGCTGTGGAGCAGAGTAGAGGCTCCCTGGAGAAGCTGCCTGTGGGTGGTGCCGAGCTGGAAGGAGGTTTGGGAGTGATGTGCCTCCTGCTCGGAGCGAAATTCCCCGTGGGAAGCAGGTTTAGCAAGGACAGGCTGGCAGCTCCGGTGGCAGGAGGGGCAAACGTGCCATGGCAAAGCTGCCCGTGGGAGTGTGGGCTGGCACGTGACTGCAGAGCCTGCCCCTCTCCTGGAGGGGCTCTGGGAACAGGAATCCCGAGGAGCTTTGGGAAAACCTCCAGTGGGAGGGAGTGGGATGTGTCAGACAGCACAAAACCTGTGCAGGGAAGAAATTCCTCCGTGGGAGGGTGGGCAGAGAAGCTGTGGCTGCCCCGTCCCTGGGAGAGTCCAAGGCCAGGCTGGAGCAACCTGGGCTGGCTGGAGATGTCTCTTCCCATGGCAGGGGGTGGAATAGGATGAGCTTTAATGCCCCTTCCAACCCAAACCATTGTGGGGTTCTACAAGCCCACGCTGTGCCCCAAGTGATGTGGCTGCAGGAGGGGCAGGCACTCCAAAACTGCTCTCAGGGAGGAGGGGAAGAGATCCAGTTGATCCCATCACCACAGGCAGGGTGGGAAAAGTGCCCCAAGTCTGGCCAGAAGGATAAACCAAGCAGGAGGTTTTCATGGCCAGGGGCAGGCACGTGTGCAGACAGCACCTGCATGAGGAAAGGAGGAAAATGCAAGGATTTTTGGGGATTGCTCCAACTGCATTTCATCTCCTAAAACCTGTGGGGGAAAAGGATCTTTGCAATAGATGGAATGGCTGGGCTGAAAAAAACCCAAACCTCGTGTGATTCATCACCTGCAGGGCAGGCCTTGCTGTAGCACTTCAGAGGAGCAACACTATCAAATGATTAATATTTAATAGTATTAAATTCCAGCCAGGACTGAAAGCTGGAGGTTCTAAAAAGGGAATCCTCCAGGATCTCATGAAACCATGTTGATCATCACCTGGTTTACAGAGACCAGCCCCAGGTGCTTTGTGCTTCTCCAAGGTCTGATCCAGCCAGCAGTTTCCTTCTTAGTGCCTGCTGAGCTCTGCTGTGTCTCATCAGTATAAATTATGGCCTTTTGTAATTAGGTGAGGGTTGATTTGAGCACAACTGGTTCGTCCTGACCTGCCAGCAGAGAGGTTCCTGAAATGTAGTGGACGTGAAAGGAATGGAATGGCTCTGCTGTGAGGATGGATGGGGCTCCCAACCCAAACCAGGCTCCTCGCGCAGGAGGAACATCTGACACTTCTCTGCCCACCCCGACCCACCCAGCAGGTCTGTGGGCAGGACAGCGTGTGAGTTCACAAACCACTGAAAAGCTTCATTTTTAAGTCACTGATGGCATTTTTCAAAGAATTTCACAGGATCATTGAGGTTGGAAAAGCCCTCCAAGCCCGTCGAGTCCAACCTGTGACCCATCCCCACCTTGTCCCCCAGCCCAGAGCACTGAGTGCCACATCCAGTCACTCCTTAGACACCCCCAGGGGTGGAGACTCCAATGGCCACCCTTTCCATGAAGAAATTTTCCAATATCCAACCTAAACCTCCCCTGGTGCAGCTTGAGGTCCTGTCCCTGTTCCCTGGGAGCAGAGCCAGACCCCCCCTGGCTCCCCCCTCCTGGCAGGGGGTTGCAGAGAGCAAAGCTCTGTGATTTTGGGGGCTTCCAAGAGCTGGGCAGTGTCTCTGATAAGAACTGGAAAAGCCAAAGGCACAAAGCAACAATAAACCCCACTCCCTTCCCAGTTCACCCCGGAGAGAGAGCGAGCTCAGACCCGACACAACCTTTGGGTTCCCAACGCAGAGACACCAAACCCCTCAGCTCTAATTCCCCTCTGTTGCAAGCCCAGCACCTGCATCCACCACACTTCCATTGCAGCAGCTCTTGCCCAACCTGCAAGGTGCTTTCAGAACCTCCAGGCTCTGATGAAGCTCCCACTTTCCAGGCTGTGTCCATGCCCAGTGAACTCCCTTTTGCCCCTGGGTCTTTGCACCCTTGCCAGAATCTGCCTGGATTTCAGTGACTCTGAGATGGGGAGAGGAGGGCCCTGCTCATACCAGGAGCTTTCATGCTGCAGCTTTAATGACTCTCCTGTTCCCCAATCCTGCCACATGTCGGCCAGGAGGGAGAGGAGGAGGCAGGGAAAGGGATCTGACCTGGTGGGAAAAGGCAAGGAACATTGTCTTGGTCACCAGGAAGGCTCAGAAGAGCACGGAGTGAAGTGAAAAGATCAGAGCTGGTTTCTAAATGCAAAGCAGTGATTTCAGCACAAAAATCCAAGGGCTTCATTCTGAAATGGGAGCAGTTCCCAGTGGCGGGGTCAGAGGCTTTGGCCACAAATCCCTTCTTTCCCTACCAAGCTTCTGGAAGCAGCTTTTCCCCCCATTCCCATATTTCCTGCTGCACCTTTAACAAAGAGCGAGGAGATGTTTTGGCCTCAGCCCAAAACTGCAGTTTATTGAGCAATGACAGGAGCATAAGAGGCTACAAAGGGAGGAGAAAGTGGGTTTTATCTATTCCAGGGAAAGATGTTGATGGGACAAAGCTGGAGTGAAACTTTCTTGTGTGTTTAGGGTGTTCTTGTCTTTGCCAGGACACATCCCACCACCTCCAGAGCCCAGGGGTAAGTCACTCTGGCTCGTGCCAGGCTGCAGGAATAACTTATCACAGATTTCTGCCCCAATGCCTTGGGAATTCTGGATTAAGGGCAGAAAATGGATGAGAAAACAGCTGTCTCCATGTGGACAATTCCTTCCATCTTGGAGCAAAACCTGACACAAGGCGTTTTAGGACAGCTCTTTCTGCTTCCCTCGGGAGCATCCTGACATTGGGAGATCTCTGGAAGCTGAACGATGTCTTATTTTAAACAAAATAAGGTGGAAAGCAAAAATCAACCACCATTCCAGCACCCTGGATCTTTCCATGGGGATGGAAATGCTCGAAATAAGGGACAAAACCATGTGGTAGGTGACTTTTGGAATCAGCCTCTGGGATAACTCATTCCACTTGGCTTTGTGACATTCCACAGCTCTGGGACATCTCCTCATGAAGGTTTTTTATTGCTGGGGTCCATCCCACTGGAAAGGCTCAGTGCAAACCAAGCTGAGCAAATGAAAACTGTGCCCAAGCATTGCAGGCAGCAAAAGCACAGCCACAATGAAAATAACATTAAATTCCAGCATCTTCCCCAGTCTGGACTTCTGGGGAATCCTCAGTGTTCAGCATTTCAAGTCTTCAGAATCTTCTTCTAGAGGAGATAAAAAGCAGTGTGTTAAACAGGGAAGGACCTGCCATAGCTGTGGATTTATTCCACAGGTGAAGCTGGAAAAGAAGGATAATTGGAATATAAGAGAGTGGCTGTCAGCAAGGGAAGGAGGATGGCTTGTTAGGAAAAGGCCTGGCCCTGGAGCAGCCTCCTTTCCCAAGGGAGAGGCACACCTACTTCCCAAGGATTTCAGAGAGCTTTGGGGAAGGAAAGCATTAAACATCCAGAAGGCAGAGGGAAATAATGTAAATATAAGCAAAAATATAAATTCCAAGATGTCTTCCCCAGAGTGGGAATCTCTGTTCCCATGAAAAGCTGCTTTTGGGCTGACCAGGGGACAGCTCTGAGCTGTGCCACAGACTGACCAGTCACCCAGACAGACACACACACCAGCATTCCCAGCTTGGGCTTTGCTTCCCATGCAGGAAAAGAGCTAAACTGGAAGGTCTTTTAATCAGAAAAAAATCCCAGGATGGGTCAAGCTGGAAGGGAGCACAGTGGGGCATCTGGTCCCAGAGCCCATGGTACGGGATTGTGTCCAGAGGGGGCTGGAATATCCCCAGGGAGGAGACTCCCCCCCTCCCTGGGCAGCCTGGGCACTGCTGGGTCACTGCCCAGGGCAGAAGTTCTTCCTCCTGGCCAGGTGGCACTTGCTGGGCATCAGTTCCTGCCCGTCCCTCCCGTGCCATGGCTGTGCCCCCTGAGCAGAGCCTGGCCCGGGCTGTGCCCCCTCCCTGCAGGCTCTGCCCCCCATGGGGAGGGCCCCTCTCAGGGGCTGCTCTGGGGGCTGCACAGCCCCAGCTCCCTCAGCCTTTCCTCCCAAGAGCTCCAGAACAAGACACTTGGCTTGGGGTTGCAACTCCAAGGCTGGAAAAATTTTGGAGGATGAAACAAAGAATCCCAACGTGTCCCAGAGCTGTTCCTGGCACTCAGCCCCCTGTTAGTGAGCCCTGTTTGCAGCCTCAGGGCTGCTTCTGTCCCGTATCTGGTGGCAGGAGGTGTTGGAATCTCTTACCTGGCTCCTCGGCTCTCGGCTCCTTCCAGGCTCGGAGGTCGAGCTTTGGGATGTGCCTGCAGCTCACAAAGCCCTGGGGGTACCTGTTGGCCCTGAAGATGTGCCTTGAGACTTTAGTGATGTGGGTGTTGTCACATATTATTCGGGACAAGGACACTCTGGCCAGGGCACAGCGTTGGCGAGGGGTGAAAACGCCGCGGTTCTGCCACCAAAACCTGCAGGCCAAAGGGGAGGGGAGGACACACCAGGTTTTTGTCTTGACTCCCACATCAGCACCAAATCAGGGCTCCCACATCAACACCAAATCAGGGCTCCCACATCCACACCAATTAAGGGTTCCCACATCCACACCAATTCAGGGTTCCCACATCCACACCAAATCGGGGCTCCCACATCGACACCAAATCAGGGCTCCCACATCCACACCAATAACACAGTTCTGTTGCCAAGAACAAATTTAAATTTCTGTGGTTTAAATTAAAAGCCCCCATTCACCAGCTGGATAATTTAATTTTGGTGGGTTTTTTTTTTGCTGTAATTGAATGAATTGCCCCGTGTTCCCTCAGATGAGGCACAGGCATCCCTTTCAAATGGCAAAGGCTGATTGCTGGGCTGGAACCAGCCCTGTAATTACCCAATTTATTTTTTTTTAAAAAAAGGTTTGTTTCCTGCCATAAGAACAGCATTTCTAGATGTGCAGTGGCCTATTTGCCTCTGAGCTCCCACCACTGGGCTTTGAGCTCATCCTACGGCTTTCTAGGCAGAAATGGTTCCCAGAAACAGGGGTTGGGATCTCATTTTCAGGCAATATTGCTGGCAGGGACAGGGATGTCGCTTCAGAAATGCACCTTGAAGTGGGGCACGTAATTCCCCACTGCACCTGATGCTCCTGAGCGAGCCCAGGGAGGAGGAGGAGGAGGCGGAGGAGGGGGAGGAGTTCAGGGGTGTTGAAAGCTCAACATGCTGAAGTGATTTTGGCTGACAAGAAAACCTCGACCCACATCCCAGTGCAAGCAAAAACCAAGCCCTGCTACGTGTCAGGAAGAAGAAATAGTGAGAAATCACCTCCAAGACTCCCTGGGAAGAGCAAAAGACACTGAGATGGACAAAGATGTGTTGCAAGTTCAGGAGGTGAACTGATGTTTGGCTGTTGGAGACACAGCAGAGAGGGGTCAGAGCTGCTGCTTGGGCTGAGCTGGGACTTCACCAAGAGGGGACATTTCACCTCTTTACATGGCCTGGGAGTGTTTCAGTCCCTCAGCACCACCCTTTGGTGGCAAATTCCCAAAGCCCCCCCACCAGCTGCTTCCAGTGACCTGACAGATCTTTCTCTGACTGGTGAGGTCCATCCAGATCCTGGTTTTCCCACCTGTTATTCCTTGCTGAGGTGTTGGTGTGTTCCCCTTCCTGCTGGTGGAGCACACAGTAAGGTGGGCACCTCGAGATATCGCTGAGGTGAGGGAGGGAAGGAGCTCACACTGAAGCACTGACATGGCCAAGGAGAGAAGGAGCTCACACTCAAGCACGGACATGGCCAAGGAGAGAAGGAGCTCACACTGAACCACTGACATGGCCAAGGAGAGAAGGAGCTCACACTGAACCACTGACATGGCCAAGGAGAGAAGGAGCTCACACTGAACCACTGACATGGCCAAGGAGAGAAGGAGCTCACACTGAACCATTGACATGGCCAAGGAGGGGAGGATCTCACACTGAACCACTGACATGGCCAAGGAGGGAAGGAGCTCACACTGAACCACTGACATGACCAAGGAGGGAAGGAGCTCACACTGAACCACTGACATGGCCAAGGAGGGAAGGAGCTCACACTGAACCATTGACATGGCCAAGGGTGACCCGGTTTGAACAGGGTGCAAACACTTGGCTGGGAAGGGATCTCAACCATCAGACAGGGAAGAAGGACATCACCAGAACGGGAAAGGAACCTTTGGAGCAGCACTAGAAAGAAGAGCAATGAACAGCTGGAAGATTCCAGCTGTGCCTATGGAAAACTCCAGCCTCCCTCTGCCCTTTGGGGTTGGAATTACCAGCTGCCCTCTTACCTGTCCCCGTCACGGATGTTCCTGAACTGGGTGCCAATGAGACAAGCCATGAGAGGCCCAACTCTGCCCCCCCTCACAAAGGGCTCTGCCAGGGCCCCAATCCAGATGTCAATATTCTTGGGGGTCCCGTAGAGTTGTAGGAACTTCTTTGCCAGACCCCGATTTCTCAACACTTTACCAAGTGACCTCACTCCAGAAGGCTCTGAGAGCCCACAGAACCTTCTCCAGGAGTTGTAACCTGCAAGGAGACAGAACAGCAACGTGTTATCCCACTCCTGAAAAGATCTTTTCATCTCTTTCCCGCGTAGGGCCCCAAAATATTCCATATTTCTCTTAATCCCATGAAATTCCCACTCCTCCAGAGCCAGTTCCTCCTGCCTGGTCTTTTGGGAGGGTCATGTCCTTGCAGGTGATCTCTGCTGGTGGGAGATGTCCCACCACCTTCCAGTGCTGTTGTGTTCCACTCAGCAGGGATCCAGGTGCCTCTGCAAAGGCCAAAACGACCTCCTGGTGGTGGGATTGAGGAGCTGTGGGAGATCCCCGCCCTGCTGAACCTCCAGCAGAACCCAAGGAGTGACCACAGGGAATCTCAAACAACAAAGGGACCTGTGGGTGTGTGTCTTCTCCTCACCCTCAGATGAAGGGTCTGGGAATGTCTAATGCCTGTCTGGTCTTCACCATGACCCAGGACCCTGCTGGAGCTCAGGGAACCTGCAGTCTCAGGTACCTTCAGACTGAGCTCACAAAACCAACTGATGTTGCCTTCATTGCAAGTGAACCTGGCCAGGCTGAGAATGGGTTGGGTGAAGAGATGAGCTGATGCTGCAGCAAACACCTCTGCTGTGAGCAGGATGCCATGGCATCATGGAATGGGTTGGGTTGGAAGGGATCTTAAAGACCATCCCATCCCACCCCCTGCCATGGGCAGGGACACCTCCCACCAGCCCAGGTTGCTCCAAGCCCGTCCAGCCTGGCCTTGGACACTCCCAGGGCTGGGGCAGCCACAGCTTCTCTGCCCAACCTGTGCCAGGGCCTGCCCACCCTCACAGGGAAGGATTCCTCCCCAATATCCCATTTAAATCTACTGTCTTCTGTCTAAAAAATGGGCAGAATTAGGAGAAAAAGACACAGCTTGTGTTGCTTGGATGACACCTTTATCCACCAATCCAGGAGACTGGGAATTTGCTTCATCTCAAAATTCATTGGGAAGGTTTTTCTGACCTTGCTATGTCATCACCACCTTAGTGCCTGTCTGACATCAGGAGCACAGCAGCACTCGGGGTGGTGAGACCCAAAACTGACCATAAATTCACTAGGAAAACATCCAGTTCCGCCCCAACAGGTCTGGAGTCAGAGGTAGAAACTCAGGATTTATGTTTTCAGATGATGTTCCTACATAAAGCACGGACAAATCCCAAGCTTCTGTTCCAGCCAAGGCTGTGACCTGACCATGGACCTGGATGTGCTGCAGAACCTCTACCTGGCCTTCAAACCCAACTCCCTTCCCACCCCAGGCTCAGAGCGATCCCAGGATTCGCTGACACGGCACTTACACCACACTAATAACCCTGTTGGGCAACCACCCACCCGGGGGCCAGCTGTGGAGTCCCATCAACAGCCCGTTTCTCAAGACCATCCTGCAATGCCACCACACTGGTTTGGTGCCTCGCAGAGCCCCAAGGGTGTTGCTGACATGCCTTCTTTTCTGGGACACTGTCCTGGCAGAGAAACTACCATGAGGTTGTTCTTACATATTGGAATCTGCTCTTCCAGCTGTGTGTGTGGTTGGGTTGGACCACTGCAGATGTTTGGAGAGGAGCCACAAGGGGACTTCTGGCCCTAATTCCACTTGTTGCTGAACCACTCTACTGGTTATTCCATTTGAACAATAGAGATGAGTCAGTCATTGAACCCCAAACCCTGGTCTGTGCAATGCCCCGTGTTCTTCTGCCTCCACATGTCTCCTTCAGCTTCACCCAAGCTCTGCCTTCATTGCACAACCACCCACCCACTCCCCTCTGGTTGTCCAGAAATAAGGAAAAGATTTGGGAAAGAACCTCAGACTACCCTGGGCTGGAAGGCACCCACATGGATCAAGCCCAACTCTGAAGCAATTTATCCTGAGCTGGGGATGTTTCTCAACGCTCACACTGAAGTTCCTGAGATGGTTTTCCATCTGCTCTTCCTTGGAAGCCCAGCTCCTCCCGGCACCTCACCTGGCAGGCCGTGGTCTCTGCTCCTCTGCATGTTGAGCGCGGCCAAGTCGAAGCCAATCCTCTCCACCTGCTCGAAGAGCCGGTCCCGGAGCTCATCCACCACCATCTGCTGCTGCGTCATCAGCTTGGCCGGGGTGGCCATCAGGTTACGGAGGTAGGGATCGATCCCACCTGGAATGGTGGGAATGTGTGAGCAGAGCTGGGGGGGGGAGGAGAGCTCCAGACGGCTGAGCCCGCCTTATATTTCATGAGAAGCTTCTGCTAAGCAAGAAACATTTTTTCCTACGGCTTCAAGAATTAGAAAGTACTTTGATAATGTTCTAGGAGGCCACGGCAATGAAGTTCTCTACAGGGACAGCCCAAGTGGGACAACCCTCCTCGTTGTAAAGATCATTTAGTACATTTAATGCTTTTAAATTCAGCTTTCCTGACAGGCCAGGGAAGGCTGGGCGGGATAAACCCCCCAGTGCAGAGCAGAAGGAAAGGCTTTACCTTCTTGGATGATCCTCCAGACGGCAAAGAAGGAGGTGCCGAGCCGAATTTCGGGCCTGATGGGCTTGTAGTTTTCGTCCAGGCGGCCGACGACGGGGGGAATGGAGGCGTGGGCGAAGCGGAAGGCCAAGGTGAAGACGTTGGATATCCGAGGGTCCACCCACTCCTTGTAGCCCCGGTAAGGAGGGATGAACCTCCGGAACGTGGATCCCAGCAGGGGAGGCAGGTAGTCCCTGTAGGTTATGATCTGGGGGGGGGACAGGGAGAGGGTGAAGCAGCAATGCCTTGGCCATGGGTTTCTGCTCTTTGTGGTCTCGAGTGACAGGAGCTGCTTTGATGGGGTTGATGAAGGAGCAGATGAACCTCCCCGGGGCCAACCTGGATTTCTCCTCTCCACACCTTCCCCCAGCTGCTCTGGCAGCCCAGTGAGGGTCCTCCCACATTTTGGTGTGTCCAGCTCCAGGGCTTTGGTTCAAAGCCTCTTCTTCACCTGGCCACGTGCTCACCACTGTCCATGCTCCTGCTTTCTGCAGCCAGGCATGGAGGGATCTCTGCATTCTCTGCAAGGAGCTGGGGGAAGGTGGACACCCCCGTGTGAGGGAGCACAGACACTGCTCCTGCCTGACCCACACGTGTCCTCAGCCCTTGGTGCTGAGCTCTTGGCACTCAGGTGTCCCCAGGCATTGTCCTCTCTGCCTCAGCACTGTGGCGGGTCAGAGCAAGGTTGGACTCAATGATCTCAGAGGTCTTTACCAACCTAATTGATTCTGTGAGTCCATGAAGATGAAATTCTGACGAATCCTGCCAAATATTGTCTCTCACCACCGTTCCCACCAGCCGGAGCTGCACCCTCAGATGGCAAAGATAAGGTTGGCAGTGTTGGCACAGGGGGCAACACCACCCACGGGCAGCTCGGGGGGTCCTCCCATAGCAGAGGGTTCCAGCCCTGCTCTCATGTCTCTCTGGGATAGTGAGGAGGTGGCACAATACAATGAAAATAAATAAATATACAAAACCATCCAGTGTCAGGAGGACAAAATGGATTAACTGTCTGAAAACTGCAGGAAGATGAAACCACTGATGCAAACACGGTGGTGGAGGTGATGCTTTTAGGACAACCCTTTGAGTCTCTCAACAATACATTCAACAGTACTGTCATTTAATTGTAGGCAGAGCCAGGATGTGGGAGGGACTCCCAGGGAATCCTCAGGGACTTCCAGGGAGTCATCAGGGACCCCCAGGGAATGATCAGGGACCTCCAGGGAATGATCAGGGATCATCAGGGAATCATCATGGACCCCCAGGGAATCCTCAGGGACCCCCAGGGAATCCTCAGGGACCTCCAGGGACTCATCAGGGATCATCAGGGAATCATCAGGGACCTCCAAGGAATATGCAGAGACCCCCAGGGAATCATCAGGGACCCCCCCAGGGAATCATCAGGGACCCCCCCAGGGAATCATCAGGGACTTCAGGGACTCATCAGGGACCTCCAGGAAAAACTCAGGGACCTCCAGGGGATCATCAGGGACCTCCAGGGGATCATCAGGGACCTCCAGGGGATCATCAGGGACCATCAGGGAATCATCAGGGACCTCCAGGGGATCATCAGGGACCATCAGGGAATCATCAGGGATCTCCAGGGACTCATCAGGGACCCCCAGGGAATCCTCAGGGACTGGCTGGTACCTGGATCATGGCTCCCAGGATCTTCCGTGCCTCCTGGTAGAGCTTCTCATCATTCCAGTGGGGATTGAGGGCCTTCAGCTTCCCAGCCAGGCGGTTGTGCTCCCTCACGAAGAGGGTGTGCATGCAGGCCAGGTCCAACATCTCGCTGGCTCGGGTGTCACCTAAGGAGGGTCACAGGGGAGTGTGGCCACCACGGGTGGGCTCAGCATTCCAGAGGGATGGGGAAGGTTTGGTTCAGTGAAGGGCTTGGAGCATTAACTTCAGGAGAGAAATCCAAGCAGGTGTTCTCCAGGCTCCCTCGTGTATCAGGGAGGCGTCTGGGGCTCCCAGCTCGAGGGAGGAATGGAAATGGGCAGGAGGAAGTCAGAAGGTCTCCTTCGGACCAACCAAAGCAAGATGAGAGTCACAACCAAGGGAAAGTAAAAGAGAAATGAGTCACAACTCGGAGGAACAACCGACAAACAGCATCACAATGAAACGTCAAATCCTTCTTCAAACATCTGGGGCAGGAAACCCCAGGGCAAGCAGGTGATGGGAGCATAAAGAAGCACTCAGAGGAAAGTAAATATGTCATATTTAGTGCCCTTGTGCCACGGCAAACAGAGGGATTGGCTCGTGCCCTCAGCACAGAGCCCTTTTCATGGCCCTCTCAAAGGCTGCCTGTGAGGGGCTGCGAAAGGCCAAACAAAAGCAGCTCTGTGAGCTTTCCATGGGCGGGATTTACCCAGCCGGGGCTCCCGAGGGAGCTCCAGGAGGGAACGCCGAGCCCTCCGAGGCAACTGCACGTGTGAAACCTCCTTGGAGAGCGGAAAAGGCACAAACAAGGCACTGGATTTGCATCAGCCCGAACTGATGGCCATGAATGTGGGGATGGGAACGTTCCAGCAAGGGCTCCTGCAGCCCCTCAGTGCTGGAAGGCCATCCTGGTATTCTGCTCCTCACTGGGCATCTGCCTCTGGTCACAGGTCCAGTGTGGTCCTCACCAAGGAGCTTGGGGAGCACGTGAAGGAATGGGACAGACAGAGAGGTGTGAGAGGCTGGAGGAAGCAGGAAACACCAAGAGCTTCAAAGGAGGGAGCTGGAGGGTGACCTCAGGTAGAACTGTCCCACCAGTCCCACCACCAGGTCCTGATGGTGTCCAAGGACCGTGGGATGCTGCACAGAGGAGCTTGGACAAGATACACAGGAGGCCAAGGGAATGGAAAGGGCCTCCACAGCTGATGAGACCTGTTGTGCCAGTCCCACCAGGTGCTGAGTCATTTTGGGTTGAAGAAGTGGGCAAGGGGACACCAAAAAAGTGACAAAGCAAAAATGTAGCAGGAGCCTGTGCTGGTGGAAAGTCCTGGTTGGTGCTCCCATTGCACCCCCAGCCCTCTTAATTGTGGGGACACATCTTAAAGCTCATTCCAGCTGGGATGTGAGCTCCTCTCACAGGGAAGGAAAGCGGAAAGGAAAGCGGAAAGGAAAGCGGAAAGGAAAGCGGAAAGGAAAGCGGAAAGGAAAGGAAAGGAAAGGAAAGGAAAGGAAAGGAAAGGAAAGGAAAGGAAAGGAAAGGAAAGGAAAGGAAAGGAAAGGAAAGGAAAGGAAAGGAAAGGAAA
Source organism: Scytalopus superciliaris (assembly GCA_013400415.1). NCBI lineage: Eukaryota > Metazoa > Chordata > Aves > Passeriformes > Rhinocryptidae > Scytalopus > Scytalopus superciliaris. The sequence goes on along the minus strand of VXBX01004801.1, from coordinate 39,864 downwards.
GGAAAGGAAAGGAAAGGAAAGGAAAGGAAAGGAAAGGAAAGGAAAGGAAAGGAAAGGAAAGGAAAGGAAAGGAAAGGAAAGGAAAGGAAAGGAAAGGAAAGGAAAGGAAAGGAAAGGAAAGGAAAGGAAAGGAAAGGAAAGGAAAGGAAAGGAAAGGAAAGGAAAGGAAAGGAAAGGAAAGGAAAGGAAAGGAAAGGAAAGGAAAGGAAAGGAAAGGAAAGGAAAGGAAAGGAAAGGAAAGGAAAGGAAAGGAAAGGAAAGGAAAGGAAAGGAAAGGAAAGGAAAGGAAAGGAAAGGAAAGGAAAGGAAAGGAAAGGAAAGGAAAGGAAAGGAAAGGAAAGGAAAGGAAAGGAAAGGAAAGGAAAGGAAAGGAAAGGAAAGGAAAGGAAAGGAAAGGAAAGGAAAGGAANAAAAACCCATCCAGAGCCTGTGGAATTCCCCCTGGATCTCAGGTTGGGCGTGCAAACCCCCCACTCACCCGCCAGAAAGCAGGGGATGCGGGCGGCGCCGCTGGCCTTGAGGCAGGGCTCCTTCCTCATGGGGCCGAAGGGCAGGTACGCCTTGCCCCTGTCGGTGAAGTTGCCGTTCACGGCCAGCAGCCCCCGGGCGCGGCCCCGGTCCCGCAGCCGGCTGGCCAGGTTGCCCTCGCTGCCGTACACCACACTGCCGTCCAGGAACGAGGTGAGCGCGTTGATCTGCTCCCGCACGGCGCTGCCCCGGGAGAAGGCAGGGGCAGAGCGGGAGAAGGGCAGGCAATCCCTCCGGTTGGAGATGCGGGGGTCGTTGCGTGGGATCTGCGGGAGAGAGAACGGGGCGGGGAGGGGGGGATGTGTCAGAGGGTGCGGGGAGAGGGGGATGGATGGTCCGGTCTCAGAGTGTGGGGATGGGTCGTGGATCTTCACGTGGAAGGGAAAGGTGACAGCAGAGATGCTGGTTTAGGAGTTAAAGTCTCAAACAGCCTGGGGTTTTCATAAAGTCCTATGGATTGCTGAATATGTTGGATTGAATCACAGGATGTGCTGAGCTGGGAGGGACCCCCAAGGCTCCCAGAGTCCAACCCCCAGCCCCAAGAGTCACCCCCTGTGCCCCAGAGCATCAGCCAAAGGCTCCTGGAGCTCTGGCAGCCTTGGGGCTGTGCCCACTGCCCTGGGCAGCCTGGGCAGTGCCCACCACCCTCTGGGCAAAGAAGAGCCTTTGCCTGAGATCCAACCTGAGCCTGCCCTGCCCCAACTCCAGGCCATTCCCTGGCTCTGTCCCTGCTCCCCACAGAGCAGAGATCAGTGCCTGCCCCTCCTGAGGAGCTGTAGAATCTCTGAGGCTCAGGTGTTCCTACCTCAAGTGTCCATATCCACACCCCAGGAAACAGTCACTGAGAACTTGGGACCTGCCTGTCTTCTCAAAGGCACGTCAGGCAAGTGCTCAGTGATGCTCCAGCCCATCACAGCTTTCCTTGGAAGGAAACAGAAGTGCGTGGAGGAGCCAGAGCTGCAGCACACCTTCAAAGGCAGGAGAGCAGGGCTGCAGGGTGGGCATGGACAATGTTTGGAGAAAAGGAGGCTCAGGGAGGACCTTCTCACTCTCTATAACTCCCTGACAGGAGAGGGGAGCTGAGGGAGGGTCTTTTCCCAGGGAACAAGGGACAGGACCAGAGGAAACAGCCTCACGTTGCAGCAGGGGAGGTTCAGGTTGGACATCAGGAGCAATTTCTTCATTAATACAGTCTTCAAGCACTGGAAGGGGCTGCCCAAGGGAAGTTTGGAGTCCCCATCCCTGGAGGTGTCCAAGGAATGACAGGATGTGGCACTCAGGGCTCTGGGCTGGGTGATAAGTTGGGGATCAGGATGATCCTGGGGGTCTTTCTGGGATCTACTGGAAGACACCACGATGTTCTCATGCTGATGCCTCAGGCACCTCTGGGAGCTGCTCATCCCTCCTTTGCTCCATGCAATTTTACCCCCATGGATTTGCTGGGACACTGACCCCCCCAGTGCCTGTCTTGGGCACATTCCCTATTATCCCACCACTGGGATTGTCCCACCACTGGGATTGTCCCACCACCGGGATTATCCCACCAAAGTGCTGCCTTTGCCCCACAGCTCCAAGGAAAAGCCACACCACCGAGGGAGGCTGATGAATACCTGGAAACAGGGAAAAGGCTGTGGCTGTGCCTGACACCCAGGACTCAGCACAGGGGATCCCAACTCTGGGGAGATGTTCCTCCACGACCAAAAGCTGGGAGAGCCAGCACCATGTCCTGGTTGAAAGGCAGATTCCCTCTCCCTGCATCCCCTTGGGAGAAGGAGGCTGGCTGTACCTGGATGGGGAAGCAGGGAGCCTTCTTGGCACAGCTGATGTCACAGTCCACCTGGCCCCGAAAGCTGACAATGGCTGGGGTTTCTGGGCTGAAATCCAGGTCGTGGTCAATGAACTGGCCCCACTGCATGAACATGAGGGATCTGTGCTGGTCCATGCGGAGCCGCTCCGGGGGGAAGCGAACGATCTCGTTGGAGACCTGGCGGACCTGCAGGGATGGAGGCAGGACATGTTGGGAAAGGAGCCAGAGAAAGGGCACAGTTCACATTTCTCCTGCCTCACAGAGAGAAACCCCCAAATCTGTCACCTCTGGGAGGTGTCTCTGAGAGTCCCTTCGCTGCCCCGGTCTGGCTCTAGTCGGGGTTCTGGGACTCTAAGCCAAGCCTATCCCTGGGTGGGCTTGAGGAGGCAGCTGAGCAAGCCTGGGGAAGCATCACAAACTAAATTTGACAGGACATTTTGATAGAGAAGCGTGGAAAAAAAAAAATAGTCACTGGGCAAGCAACAAAAATCAAATTTTAAATACATTTGTGATAGAGAAGCATGGGGAAAAAATAGTCATTGGGCAAGCAACACAAATCAAATTTTAAATACATTTGTGATAGAGAAGCATGGGGAAAAAAGTAGTCATTGGGCAAGCAACACAAACCAAATTTGAAAAGACTTTTTTGATAGAGAAGCGTGGGAAAAAATAGTCATTTGGAAAGCAACACAAATAAAATTTGAAAAGACTTTTTTGATAGAGAAGCGTGGAAAAAAATAGTCATTGGGAAAGCAACACAAATAAAATTTGAAAAGACTTGTCTGATAGAGAAGCGTGGAAAAACAATAATCATTGTGAAAGCAACACAAACCAAATTTTAAAAGACTTTTTTGATAGAGAAATGTGGGAAAAAAAGTAGTCATTGGGCAAGCAACACAAAACAAATTTGAAAAGACATTTTTGATAGAGAATCGTGGAAAAAAAATCAGTCATTGGGAATTTCTTAAGTGATTCCAAGGCTCTTTTCCCTTCTTATCTTTTCCCCAGCCATCACAATTCCCCCAGCAGTTTGTGTATTACTGCAGGCAAAGGGGACACTGTGCTGTGGAGGAGGGTTAGGAAGTACAGTCACCACACAAGGCACAGCCCAGAAGGTCTCTGAGCTCCTCGTTAGTTGCACCAAATCCAAGGGCTGCACTTGATGATCTCGGGGGTCTCTTCCAACCCAGTTGGTTCTATGAAACCCAAGTGACTCAAGGCCACATCACGGTGTNAGGGACTCCCACACAGAATTTCTGGCTCCTGCAGGAATCAGGTTGATTTTCCTTTGCTTTTCCTGAAGGCATGGGAGTCAGAAATCACTCCTGATGGATCTCTTGGGGATTCTCACGGGATCACCCTGGAGCTGGTGAGTTGAAGCTCAACTCCTCCTCCTGATCCACCACTCCAGCTGCCTGTGACCTGCCCAAGAAGTGACACCCCCCAGGCCCTGAGTGTGCCTTTCCAGGACATTACCAGGGGGAGAGGGAATCCAGAGAAACACTTTCCTTCCGTCCACCCCCGGGGGATGGACAGGCCGTCCTCGTACTGTGCTGGCAGCCACCTGGCCAGGGCTCTGTTGGAGGCTCCAAGGGATGGGTTTCTCCTGACAAGGGCACGAGGAAGGACAGCAATTAATGTCATCAGGATCATGGCAGAGCCAACAGCTCATGGATGTGGAGAGATGTGGACCTTGGGGTGGGATCACACACGATGCAGGAGCTGCTGCATCCGGGAGCCTCAGGATTGATGGTGAGCACAACAACAATCATCGAGTTGTTTAGGCAAGAAAAGCCCTTCATTAACCCACCCCAAGGCTTGGATTCTCCCAGGCAAGAACTCAGCCTGCTGGTGATCCCTTGGGCCACCTCAGACGGTCGGTGGTGTCACCTTGAACAGACATGGGGTGATTTTGGGTACCGTGCTTATTTTGAAGGTCATTACTGAATGCCAACCCCACCACCTCCCTGGGCAGCCCATTCCAACGCCTGACCACCCTTTCCATGAAGAAATCCCTCCTGATGTCCAACCTGACCCTCTCCTGGCTCGGTTTGAGGCCGTTCCCTCTCGTCCTGGTGCCTGCCATGCTGCAGCTCAGCCCCTCACCTGTTGTTGCACGCCCCGGTGATGGTTCGGTACTCGGAAGGAGGACAATTAATTTTCATATCCTGCTGGTCACACCCAGTGGCCTTGAAAATCAACCCCAGCTGAGCTGGAGTCAGCAAATCTGCCAGGGAACAAGAGGGAATAAACACTCAGGGAAAGGTTTTCCTTCTTGCACCCTTGGCATGTTTTACAGCCACAAAGTGCTGTCATTTCAGATCTTCCTGCTTGCAGAGGATGCTCCCTGAGCAGCAAATCGCTTTGTCTGGCTTGGAAAGCATCAAACCCAGCAGAGCTGTGGTCAGATCTTATTTATAATTACACCTTAGGATGGTTTTAGAGCGTCAGCAATCCTTTTTCCTTCCTCTCCCCCATCCCTTTTACTCTCCACCATAAAATGCAAACAGCTCCAGCCATTCCAGGGAGGTGTTAGGAGTTTTCCCCCCCCTGGAGGCACCACCCCTGGAGAGGAACCATCCTGTGCCTGGGCACACCAGGGAGCTCTGGCTTTGTGTTCCCACCCTGGAGATTTGGGAATTAAGTGGCCAAGTTCAGCCAGCAAAGCCTTAATCACAAAATCACACAACGGGTTGGGTTGGAAGCGACTTTAAAGCCCATCTCATTCCAACCCCCTGCCATGGGACACCTTCCCCAGGTTGCTCCAAATCCTGTCCAGCCTGGCTTTGGGCACTCCCAGGGATGGGGCAGCCACAGCTTCTCTGCCCAACCTGTGCCAGGGCCTGCAAAGGTAGAACTTCTCCCTAATATTTAACCTAAATCTCTCCTCTTGTAGTTTAAAACCATTTCTCCAGAGACCTGCACAAAGTCTCCCTCTCCCTCTTTTACAAGCCCCCTTTGGGCACTGGGAGGGGTTCTGAGGTGTCCCTGGAGCTTTCCCTTCTCCAGGCTGAGCATTCCCATCTGTCCCAGCCTGGCTCCAGGGGGATGTTCCTGCTCCCACAGCACATCCCGAGTCCCCCGCGGGTTTCCTGGTCGCTGCTGCCACCAACAGTTTGGCTCCCAGCATGGCTTTGGGAGCCTCTGGGCTTAAAAGGTGGGAGGTGACGGCCAGGTGGCCTCGGGGGTCTCAGGACCATCATTCCTGGAGGATGGAGAGGCTGGAATGGAGCACCATCAGCCCTGCCATCCTCAGCCAGCTCTCCCCATCCCGGAACAACCCTGGGGCACCACTTCACTGGAATGCTAGGGATGCGTCCAAGGCTTGGAGCAACCCGGGCTGGTGGAAGGTGTCCCATGGCAAGGGGTGGAACTGGATGAGCTTTAAGGTCCCTCCCAACCCAAACCATTCCGTGACCGCTGTGAGTTGATGCCCCAGGGCAGGAGCCCTCCCTGTGCCCCTCCCTGTGCTCCTCCCTGTGCCTCCTGCTCTCGGCAGCCTGGCCAGGGGGACGGGACCCCCCCAGGGATGTCCCTGCCCCTCCAGGCAGGCTGAGATGTCCTTTCCCATCTCCACAGTGTCTCTTCGGGCCTTTCTCCAGTGCCCTGTGCCCGGGGGCAGCACAGCCTGGCAGTGCCAGGTGCTGCTGAAGGGTGGCAGAAGAGCTGCCCTCCCTGGGGGTCACACCTCTGGCTCTGCCCATTCCCACCTCAAGCAGAGGAAAATTATCCATCAAAGCCTTCCAAGCTTTGCCCCATTGGCACACGACCCTCTGCATGGCAGAAAGAACCAGGGAAAGGGAACAAGACTCTTTCATTACCTGGCATTTTTATGATTTCATTGTTTCATTAACTATATTATTGCATTATATCTATTTTGTAATATATAGTCATATATATTACATATTCTTGTATATTATATTTATCAT
>VXBX01004801.1:0-25539 GCA_013400415.1 Scytalopus superciliaris | reverse complement strand
TGGGAAAGGGAAAACAGCCCCAACCTCTCCCCCACCCCCCAGCCACGCTCTGCCAAAGCTCCCGGCTCGGGAGGTAACAGCCCAACAAAACCCAATAAATAAATAAATACATAAATAGAGAGAGAGAAAGAGAAATAAATAACGCAAGAGAATGATAAATAAACCCAGAAAGAAAGAAATAAACAAAGAATAAGGCGGAGGCCCCAGCCGGTTCGTGGTCAGGGTGAGGCGAGCAAGAGCAGCTCTCCCAGCAGCCCGAGCTCGGCGCTGGAGGATTCCCGGCAGGACATTTGCTGCTCCCTCCCTCCCTCCCTCCCTCGCTGGGCTGCGGGGCCGGCTCTGCCCGAGGCGGCGGGGGATGCTCCGAGGCACAGCTGCGTATTTACAGGGTTACAGTACGAGATGAGAACTCACTCAGCCCACACACGGCAAAAGGGGGACAGAGAGAAGTGCAACTTTTCTTTGCGAGGAAGTGAAGGAGTTGCCAACGAGCTCCTTCGGAGCAGAGAAAATACCGAAGGGGGGGAAGGGGGTGGAGAACAAGGGGGTCTCTTCCTAAAGGGGTCGGGGCTTTGCTGGGAAAAGCCAGTTAGGGAAGTTACAGCCAGGCTATCGTTTGGAAATGGAAATATTTACAGGGATCCCAGAGCCGAGCCCTCGGCCCCCCAGGGGAGGGGGCTCAGCAGGGACGGCTCCCACACCCACTGCACAACCTGCTCCAGTCCCACTTTCCCCCCTGTGGAAATAATCAGCTTATTGCAGGGGGGTTTGTGCTGAACTCTCAGTCTCTGGGCACTCGCCACAACAAACCCCCTCGTTAGTTTTTCTTATTGGACCCAAGTTTTTTGAAGAGGTTTTTCCCTTTGGAGAAGAAGCTCCTCTTCTTTTTGCTCTGCCCGGGGGCATCGCTGCAGGTGAGAAGGGCCAGGGCTGCCTGCTCTGGGCAGGGGCCAAGGCAGGAAGGTGGAGTGGGAGGAGCTGGGGAGGAGTCACTCTGCTCAGCACGTCCATCTGGGTTTAGCTGCGGGAGGAAAGAGAGAACAGAAGAAAAAAGCATTAGTCAGAGCTGCTGCAGGACATCAACCTCAAGCTCAGTGCTCTCCAACTCAGCCTCCTCCCCACCAGGGAAGGGGCAGGTCCAGCTGGGGAGTTTCCAGGGGATTTAAATTGTGGTACCCACGAGGCAGACCCTGCCTGAGGTCCTGAGAGCAGGGATGGGGCCAGGTATTGATGCATCCATGGGGATTCTGGGATGGGATGGGGAGCCTGCTGGGCTCCCAACACACTCTGGAACAGTGGGATATTTACAAACTCAAAGAAGAACAAGGGCTGTGCATGACTAAGGAACAGGTTCCTGCTCTGCAGAGCCCAAGTCAGGGCCAGTGCAAGGGGAAGATCTGTTGGATCTCTTGGCACAAAGGATTGGAGACAAACAGGAAGGTCTGAAGGGAAGACAAGTCTGAAATGGCTGTATTAAAAGAGTTGTTTTTAAGACACTTGAAAGGCATTTCTGTTTAAAAAGTGTCAGGACAGAGAGGGAAAGAGGTGCCAGCCTTGAGCAGGCAGGGAAGTGCCCAGGGATCAGTGACCCACTGCTGAGCCCCTGGTTGGGGCTTTGCAAACCCTTCAGACCTCCAACTGGCACAAAAAGTGACCTCAACTCCCCCCTCTTTCCAGGAGAACCCGGGCTGGGGCTGGAATAGCAGCTCCTGGTTGATGCTGGAGGGGAAGGGTGAGATGTGGGATAAGATCTGCTTTAATTTGGCTGGTTCAGGTCTCCTTTGGCACCCTCTGCTCCAACAGTTGAGTGAGTTGGGAAGAGCAAAGCTCAAGGAGACTGGCCAAGCCCTGAGGCTTCTCAACAGCTCCATCTCTGCCCTGGTGAGAAGAGAAAGAGTCCTGAAGGGTGCTCAGCATCCAACACATCCAGAGGCAGGAGGGGCACAAAGCTCTGCAGGGACACTGAGAAGTTCCTGCTGGAGCAGGACATGGAGAAGAAGTCTTGGATCAAGTGACTCAGCACTGAAGGTGTTCCCAAGCCAGCTGAGTATCTGAGGAGGTGAATGGACTCCCAAAAGATGCACAGTGAGCTGCTCTTTTTGGAAGGGGATTTTAGGAATGAGAACGTGCCCCTGTCCCAGGCCCAGTTTCCTCTTCACAAAGCACTGGTGGCAGGTCAGCTCCTTCCTTCCCTGACCTCCTCTCACTGGGTTTTGGTGACTGGGCAGTGCCAAGTGCCAGTCTGGCAGGGCAGGCTCCCCCTGACAGTGGCACAGGGTGGGAGCTGTGCTGGCCATCAGAGGCAGGAGCTGGGTGAGGATCCCTGGCTGTGCTCTGCTCCTGGTCCCCCCCCCAAGGAACCCAGGGAAACAAAGCAGAGGCCCAGGCAGACTGTTGTGCCACAGTTTATTTCCCCTGTCACCCCTCTGCTGACCCAGCCCCCCCATCCTTTGGGACCAGGAGCACCCAGGGGTGCACCAAGGGAGGTTTGCTGCCCCATGGGCTGTGGTGCTCAAGGCTGCTGCAGGAGGAAATCACTCCTGGTGCAAGATGGGCACAAAGCTCTTCCTTAGGGTCACACTCAGCACCTGCAGCAGCCCCTGAGCCAGGCTTGGGCAGGCAGGGGCACAGGCAGGGGTACAGGCAGGGGCACAGGCAGGGATGAAGGTGTGAGCCCTCCCCACTAGAGGAAGCTGAACACCCACCTCCCAGTGACCCCCCAGCTGTGCCAGTGCCACCAGAGCCCCCCTTACCTGCACTCAGCTCTCTGGCCCCAGGACAGGGATGTGACCCCTGCCCACCCCCCTCCATGGCACCCAACCCTATTCCTGAGCTCCCACTCCCTGTTCCCCTGGCAATCCCATCCCAGATCACTTCCCCAGGCACTCCAGATGTGCAGCCACTGGCCAGGAACGCTGCAGGCTGTGCCAGGATGCTGAGGGAGGGCACTCTGCAATGCTCCTCTGGCTCTCCTGGCAGCTCCCACGGGCAGGGCTGATGGTCCCAGTGCCAGGGAGCTCTGAGGAGTCTGGGAATAAATCTCAAGGAATCTCCTTGAACATTCTGCAGCCAGAGAGAAGAAGGAAGCCAAGTGAGGGCTAACCTGGAGCACTCTGGGGTTACTGTTGGGCAAAGGTCGGAACCCCTGGGTCCTGCTCCAGGAACTTTGCTGGGCCATGAAGAATCCTTGGCTAAAATGCTGATGGCAGGAGGTGCTCACCAACCCTCAGGGAATGATCCCACCTGGGAAGCTCAGAGTGCCTGGCTCAGCACCCCAAGGGAGGGGGGAGTGATGTAAAGGCAGGGGAGGCTCTGCCCATGAACCACTGGAAACCCTTTTTCTGGCCAAGAGGGAACACTTTTAGGGCCAAGTCACATGCCAGGCAGTTCCACACACACACACAGACACTCTCCCACACGTGCAGGTGTTCTCAGGGGTGCCCATATGGCAGAAGAGCAACAGAACCAGGTCACAGAGTCAGCACAACAATACCAAAATTGGGGTTTCTTCTGGGAGGAAAAAACTGCCCTGTCAAGATCCTCACACAAGTTCTCAGAGCTGACAAAGAGGAGAGGGATGTCAGTTTTCAGGGGGTGCTTTCAGGGCTGTCTCAGCTATTACTGAGCCACACCATTTCTGAAAAGCAACATTTGAAACTGAGAAAAACCCAGCTCTGCTGCCACTGCCCCCCCCAAAGCCAGGGGTGTCACCCACCCAGCCCCAAACCTGTTCCAGTGTTGAACAATTATCCACACAAAGTTGGTTTTGGGGGACTAAATGGTGCTATTTTCTTAAACTGAGGGGGGATTTCCAGGAAGGAGAAAAATCAAGGAGGCAGAATCTCCAGGGGGAACACTGAGCAGGACCTGCCAAAGGCCAAGCAAAGTGGGTGTGAACAGAAAGGCCAGGCTGAATCACAAAGCAGGTCACTCAGTCCCATCCCAGTCCCCCAAACCAGCTGGTAATTGTTCCAAACCACTGCACTGGATGTGCTGCTCAGAGCATGGCTTGTCTTTTAGCACACAACCCCCTCTGGCAGGGCCTGACACAGCAGGGATGGGAAGGGGGACCTGCCTGTCAAACTGCAAGCAAGGAAAGGAGCAAAGTTAAGGTGCAGGACCCTCAGAAAGTGCTGGGTGGGAGGTTGGAGGTCTTTTCTCTCTCTCTCTCACACACACACACTTACATGGTTGCTCCCTCTCTGTATCATTCATATCTATGACTGGACTCTTCTCTTCCTCATTCTCTGAAGAAAAGAACCATCCCCGGGGTGCACAACACGGGCAGAAACAAACACAGGAGATCAGTTAGAATCAAACACACCCTGCAGGGCCTTCACAAATCGTGTTACTGATGCAAAAAATCAACCCTTTGACAGCCACAGGGTTAAAGCAACTGCTCTGAGTTTGGTGACCATGAGTGTTTCAGGGCCCTGGTTGTGATCAGAACTTCTTGGATTCCCCCTCTTTGGGCTGTGGGTTTTTTGGTTGTTTTGTTGGCATTGCTTCAACTTTGCAGCTGCCAGCATTTTAAAATTGGCTCAGAAAGAATTCAAAATGATCCCCAGTTTGGAGATGGATTGTCCTTATTCTCAGGCAGCAGGGAGAAGGGATCAAATCAACCATCAAATCCAAGAAGTTATATAAGGGACTTCCAAATCACTCCAGATGATGCTGGAGAAGTTTCTGTTGTGATTGGAAAGAGCTTTAAGCAGGCCCAAAGCTCTGCCATGGTGCCCCCCCTGAGGTGGCAGAGCTCAAAGCTGGGACAGGGAATTTGCTGGGAGCTTGTTTTGCCAACAGCAAATTGAACAAGCAAGTTCTTTAATTGTGTGGGGGGAGTGGAGAGCCCCAGGCATGGCTGTGGCACTGGGGGAGATCAATGCCAGCTCAGGGAGGGAGGTGGCACATGTTTGATTTACAGGAGGAGGTATTAAATTCCTTCTGCCTTCCCCAGCAGGTGATCTGCCCTTGGGATGGGATGTTGGCATTGCTGGGACTGTTGTGGGGTCAGGCTCTGCCTCCTCACTTAACACAAGTTAATGAGCAGGGGAAATGGGGGAAAAGGGGGGGAAAAGGTGCCCTTTGTGTTGGGAAGGTGTTTAGACAGAGCAAAGGGCAAGCAGGAGGAATGCCAAGGCAGGATCCCCCAGGATTTCCAGGTGAAGCAGGAGCACAGCAGGGCAAGGGGGGGCACAGCAGGGCAGGGGGGGCACAGCAGGGCAGGNCACACTTACATGGTTGCTCCCTCTCTGTATCATTCATATCTATGACTGGACTCTTCTCTTCCTCATTCTCTGAAGAAAAGAACCATCCCCGGGGTGCACAACACGGGCAGAAACAAACACAGGAGATCAGTTAGAATCAAACACACCCTGCAGGGCCTTCACAAATCGTGTTACTGATGCAAAAAATCAACCCTTTGACAGCCACAGGGTTAAAGCAACTGCTCTGAGTTTGGTGACCATGAGTGTTTCAGGGCCCTGGTTGTGATCAGAACTTCTTGGATTCCCCCTCTTTGGGCTGTGGGTTTTTTGGTTGTTTTGTTGGCATTGCTTCAACTTTGCAGCTGCCAGCATTTTAAAATTGGCTCAGAAAGAATTCAAAATGATCCCCAGTTTGGAGATGGATTGTCCTTATTCTCAGGCAGCAGGGAGAAGGGATCAAATCAACCATCAAATCCAAGAAGTTATATAAGGGACTTCCAAATCACTCCAGATGATGCTGGAGAAGTTTCTGTTGTGATTGGAAAGAGCTTTAAGCAGGCCCAAAGCTCTGCCATGGTGCCCCCCCTGAGGTGGCAGAGCTCAAAGCTGGGACAGGGAATTTGCTGGGAGCTTGTTTTGCCAACAGCAAATTGAACAAGCAAGTTCTTTAATTGTGTGGGGGGAGTGGAGAGCCCCAGGCATGGCTGTGGCACTGGGGGAGATCAATGCCAGCTCAGGGAGGGAGGTGGCACATGTTTGATTTACAGGAGGAGGTATTAAATTCCTTCTGCCTTCCCCAGCAGGTGATCTGCCCTTGGGATGGGATGTTGGCATTGCTGGGACTGTTGTGGGGTCAGGCTCTGCCTCCTCACTTAACACAAGTTAATGAGCAGGGGAAATGGGGGAAAAGGGGGGGAAAAGGTGCCCTTTGTGTTGGGAAGGTGTTTAGACAGAGCAAAGGGCAAGCAGGAGGAATGCCAAGGCAGGATCCCCCAGGATTTCCAGGTGAAGCAGGAGCACAGCAGGGCAAGGGGGGGCACAGCAGGGCAGGGGGGGCACAGCAGGGCAGGGGGGGCACAGCAGGGCAGGGGGGGCATAGCAGGGCAGGGGGGGCACAGCAGGCACAACACACAAGCAGCCAAAGCACAGTCACATCTATAGAGTTAAAATTGATTCCCACTGAAATAAAATTGGCTTTTCCCAGGCCCTCCGAGAGCAGCAGCTCATGGATCAGGGGAGCACCAAAGCACCAAATCCATCCTGAACCAAGGGCCAGGTTCCTGCCCTGCACAGCCCAGGGCACAGCCAGGGCAAGGGGAGCTCTGCTGGATCTCTGGCACACGGGATTGGAGGCAAATGTTTTATATGGGTTGTTTTAACACACTTGAAAGTGCAAAAAAAAAAGGTGTCAGGACAGAGAGGGAAAGAGGTGCCAGCCTTGAGCAGGCAGGGAAGTGCCCAGGGATCAGTGACCCACTGCTGAGCCCCTGGTTGGGGCTTTGCAAACCCTTCAGACCTCCAACTGGCACAAAAAGTGACCTCAACTGCCCCCTCTTTCCAGGAGAACCCAGGCTGGGGCTGGAATAGCAGCTCCTGGTTGATGCTGGAGGGAAGGGTGAGATGTGGGATAAGATCTGCTTTAATTTGACTGGTTCAGGTCTCCTTTGGCACCCTCAGCTCCAATAGCTGAGTGAGTTGGGAAGAGCAAATCACCCCGTGCTTGTTCACCCTCATAAATTCAGACTTGGGTGACCTCAGGGCTCTGAAAGCCTGGCAGTAACAGCTGATTGACCTCTGATTCCCCAGCCTGGATCCTAAACAGGGAAGCACAAGGGACCCAGAAAGCTGCTGAGCTCAGAAGATGATCCAGAAGCTGCCCACGAGCCTCATTCCTCTGTCTGAGGAGGCATCAAGGCTGGGCTGCAAATCCCACAGAGCTTGGAACGCCTGGAAGCAAAGGATGGGGCTGAGGTGAAGCCCAAGGGAGATCAAGCAGCATTGGAAGATGGAAAGGGGGGGTGGATACGGAGAAAGGAAGAGCTGAGCACGACAAACAAGCTGCAGAGAGCAGGGAAGCTGGGGTGGCACCAGTGGGATGTTCAGGGCCAGCCTGGCCTGTTCCAACTCCCCCCTGTGGCTCTGGCACCACCACACAGTGCCAAGAACCTCCCAGGGGGAGCTCAAGGGGGAGCACAAGTGAGCTGGGACTGAGCTGGGTCTCTCCCTCCTCTCACCCTACAATGACACTTTTGGTTTCCCCCCCTGAGGACTCCCCTGAACTTGGGAGATGACCCCAAGTCTCCCACTTGAGCGTTTGTTTCAGGAATACCAGCAACATAATGCAAAGGGTTGGCTTAACCTTTGAATTCCCTGCATGTGTGGGATGCTTTCAAAGCTCCAGGATCCATCCCACAGATGTGCCTGGGAAATTCCCTCAGTGTGCTCTCAATTTACCCAGAAGGACCTCAGTCTGGGTTAAGGTCTCTCTGACCCAGGGTGGGAGGGAGAGAATTGGTGTTTGGGTGTCACTGACTCCACAAATCTCTGGAATGGACATGAGGAATGGCTATGTGAGGAATGGCTATGTGAGGAATCTCCTGTGCCTGGGGAGCTGCTGAAGTGCTTTGCTTGCAGCAGGATTTCCCCACTGAGCCCTCTGTGGGTCTCATCAATGTGCTGGTGGGATTTGGGATGCTCTTGGCCCACCTGACTGAGGCCCCAGCAGGTTTTGTTGCTTTGGGCCTCCTTTTGCACTTTCCCAAGTCTTTGGGAAGAGCTCCCAGCACTCCCTTCTACACCCCTGGGATGAACTGGGCTGCATGGCCTGAGTTCAGTGCTCCCACCCCCCCTGCAGTGCCCCATCTCCAGCCCCATTCCAGCCTGGATGTGGGTGTGCCAAGCAGTCCCACACCTTACCTGGCTCTCAGCACTCAGTGGAGAAGCTTCTTGATCTTTGGAGTGAAATTCCTGCCCCACATCTCCATCCAGAGGGGCAGCTTCCAAGAAGTTGGATGGGACAAGCCCTCTCTGTTGGTTCAGCTCTCCCTGCAAGATACATGGGAGTTCTCACATCAGCTTTCCTGGCTGATGGAAAAATAACAATTCCAGGTGCAGAGAAGCCTGGGAAGTGGCCTGAGAGAAGGCCATGCCTGGAAGGATCCTCAGCAAATTGCACAGCTCAACATTCCTGCTTAGCTGTGCAACAATTCAGAGCCCAAAAGCAGAGAGGGTAAAGGAAGAAGAGATGGCACCAAAGGTATTCCAGCAACATGGAATTTCCACTGGAAGCACCTGGAACATGAGTGTGTCACAGGTTTTCCAGAGGTTTTTGCTTTGCCCTGGTGTTTAGTCGTGTTTTTAAAGACCAAGGCACTGCTAGTACAATGTCCTGTAGGAATTGCATCCATGAGCTCCAGGGCTGCATTATTTGTTCCCAGAAAATTGTCTCCAGCTCAACAGGAGGTGGTTGGGTGGGCCAAAACCAACCCTGGCAAGATTGTTTGACAACCAAAACATTCCCAGCCTTATCCTGGAGCTGAACCTCAGCTTGGATGTGTGAGCAGCCAAGGAAGAGAGGGATGATCCAAGGGCCAAGGCTGGTGTTTGGCACGGAGCTGGAGGGGCAGGCACAGCCCCAGGGAGGGGTTGGTGTTCCTGGGGCACCATTTCAGCCTCCTGCCCAAGAGTCCCAGTGCCTGGAGAGGGATCAGCTCGGAGCAGGAGCTGGGAAAAGGTGTGTGAGGCTTTGGGAAAGCTGCAGGCACCTCATGCCAAGAGAGAAACTCAGAACCACTGGGATATTTAAGGGCCATGAAGATGGTTTGAGGGCTGGAGCCCCCTCTGCTCTGGGGACAGGCTGGGAGAGCTGGGGGGGCTCACCTGGAGAAGAGAAGGCTCCAGGGAGAGCCCAGAGCCTAAAGGGGCTCCAGGAGAGCTGGAGAGGGACTTGGGACAAGGGATGGAGGGACAGGACAAGGGGAATGGCTTCCCATTGCCAGAGGGCAGGGCTGGGTGAGATATTGAGAGGGTGGGCAGGCCCTGGCACAGCTTGGGCAGAGAAGCTGTGGCTGCCCCAGCCCTGGGAGTGCCCAAGGCCAGGTTGGAGCCACCTGGGCTGGTGGGAGGTGTCCCTGCCCATGGCAGGGAGGTTGGAACCAGATGGGCTTTAGGTCTCTTCCAACCCAAACCCCTCCATGATATTTGGTTTACAGCAGGAAGGTGGATTGCCAGAAACAAACTGCCCTGCACCAAGTAAAGATGGATTCGTTTTCTTCCCCAAATCAGAATACTTTGCTCCCTGATTTCTGCTCTCCTGCCACTCTCAGTGGACTCCCAGCAATTCCCAGTGTAGCCACAGGACCTTCCCAACACTTACATAATAGAATCCATCATCATCCATGGACCCAAAGACAGTGATAACATCCCCAGCACTGAAGGTCAGCTCAGCCTGCAAGGAGTGAGAGAACAGTGGTCAGTGCCTGCAATTCCTGCCCAGGAACACAATCCCTCCTCTTGCCTCAGGATTCAGGAGAGAAACTCGAGTGGGTACCTGTGGAATTCATTGCATTTCACAAATTCAGACAAAAGCAAAAGCTGGTTTTGAACTCGTTTTACTAAAGCTGAAAAATCACCTGCTCTGGAAAGGCATGCTGAGGACAGAAAGACCTTTAATTTCTTTAAATATGATTACAAATCCTGCTCCCTTGGATGAGCAATGCTCAGGGAACAGTCCCAGGAATCCCCACAAAGAGGGAGATCTGACCTGGAAACAGAACCTGGTCACACCACACGTGTGACCCTTCACTGTCACACCCTCTTGTCCTGTCACAGCATGTGCTTTGTGGGGCCCAGAGCAAAGACAAAGGTGCCTTCTCATGGAACAATCTGCCCAGTGGAGGCTCCAAACAGGTTGTGTCCCACTCAAGACACTGTGGCACCTCCACCTGGAAGGGAACATCTCATACCCCCAACTCCTCAATTTCTCCCTGGAGGCTGCAGGACCCTCTTATTGGCTGTGAAATCCTTTGCTCTGGAGAGACACATGCAGGGGAAATTCACTCACAGAATGGCAGAGCTGATCCTACAACACCTTCCTGCACAACCAGAGACTGCATTTTCTGGGAGGGAGGAGCTCCAAGAGAACTGCACCACATTGTGTCAGTAATTTGAGCTCTTGCCCACAAAAGAGGGGTCTGGGAAGACCAAATCACTGCCAAAAGTGCAGTGACCTCCTTGCTGACAAGGGCTCCAAGGTGTTCTTTGGCTGTCCCCCCCAAAATATTCCACCATCCCTAAAACACTCTGTCCTCAGCTGCAGGATGTTCTGCTCATGACACACTCAGCTTGGGAGGGAAGAATTCCCTAAACTGGGTCCCCTCTTGGGCAGACATTCCTTTCTGGCTGCCTGGAAAGGATGTGAATGCAAACCCCAGGTTTAGGTTTGCTCCGAGGGGACTAACAGAGCTCTGGGGGAACAGAGAGCAGAGCATGTGTTCACCTTCCCACCTCCAACAGGATAATCCACAACAATGCTGCTTGGATTATAACCTTCCCTGTTTGGATTACATCTTTCCACACCCCTGGAAGTGGCCAGGGACAGCCTGGACAGGGTTTGGAGCAACCTGGGCTAGTGGGAGGTGTCCCTGCCCATGGCAGGGGGTGGGATGGGATGAACTTTAAGGGCCCTTCCAACCCAAATCATTCCATGATTCTGTAATTCCAGATGTGGGGACTGCTTGAAAAAAAAGAAGAAATTGGAGCTAAATCTTCCTGCTTGAACCCACACAGGGATTTAACACAAAAGTCATGCTCATGTAAGTATCAGAAATGCTTTCAAAGCCTTAAGCAGGTTTCTCCTTTTCCCCCTGGCTGAGTTGGAACAGCTTCTCCTGTCCCAGACCTGCTTAGCCCTGTCTGATCACTAAAGTTTCACTGAGACTCTGCTTGAACCAAAGTGCTGAGTGTCCTGGGATAGAAGAGAATGAGAGAGAGAGAGGGAAAAGAACCCTGTAAAAGGGATGAACATCTGGTGGTTACCTCCACATCTGCATTTGGAGAGCTCTCCTTGGGGTTATAGTCAAAGGCAGCCACCATCCTGCGAGGAGTCAGCAGCTCTGCCTCAATGTCCTCATGTTTGTGTCCTGCAGGACCAAAAGGGAACAAAACACCCTGAGCTGGAAGGGTTGGGACCAAATCCCAAAGCCCAGCAAGCCCTTCAGCATTCCTGCAAAAAGGATAGTGGGGGGAACTGAGTGGAGGTGTTTGGGGAAGGAGCTTCCTGATCTGTATCACCTCATGGACACAGAAGTGGGTGGGGACATTCCCCATTCCACCATCCTCCCTATATACAGGAATGGTTTATTTTATGTTTTCCATTTCTACACACACATATATAGGTGTGCATGCACACAAAGAGCACAGCAGCCTCTTGAAGGTGTCTCAAATGGACATTTCTCCTCCCACCACCCCCAAGGATTTGCCCTGGAGCTACAAAACGTATCCTCCCAGTGCCAGGGGAGCAGCACAAGGGGATCTCATCCTGCAGGGCACCCACTGCACCTCCACAAGCACCTTCCTGCTCACCCCACTGCCACAGACCTGCTCTGAGCCTACCCATGCCTGTGTTACAGCAAACACACTGCCCAGTCCTTCCTCTCATGGGGTTTTCATGTTTCAGCTCAGCCCTGGAGGGGCTGGCAGGGGGTTTGAAGGTTTGGCTTCTCTGGACATCAAAAGATGATGCACCTGAGCAGAGTGAGCACCCTCTGAAGGGATCTTGGATCTTAAGGATGAGTGAGAGACTTCTCTGCTCAGTCACGTGTGCCCTTGGCCACTAAGCTAAAAGAAGCAAAATTCCTTTTTTCTCCCAGCCTGAAGCAGCACCACAAAAATCTGTATTTTGATCATGCATTCCCTTAATAGCAAACAAGCCCAATTCTCACCTGGATGAGCCTTGTACTTCTCCTGCTTATCCAGCCCTGCTGGGGGAAGAAAATGCCTCATGAGTGAGAGCTCCCCTTCCAGCAGTGCCCACATGACACAAGTGACAACCAAACAATAAAAAGACCAAAGAGCAAGGCAGCAAACAACAGAAGCAAAGTGCTCATGCAACTCCAAAGCCTACACCAGTAACCAGGACTCAGGGACGGGACAAGAAGCAGAGGTCAAGCTCCAAAAAACTATAAAAGACATCACTGTTGTTAAAAACTTAACACCAGGCACAGGGATGGGCTCTCTTTCCACTTCCTAGCAGTCGTACAGAGACAAACATCTGGGGGGTCCTGGAAGCAAGTAGTAAAAATTCAATGCAGACTGTAAGCCTAGGGCAGAACTCAAAGAGGAAGCGGTGGGGGACACAGACCTTTCTTGGAGCGTCTGGGTTTTGGAGGAGGGACGGTTTGGCGGCGTGGAGGTGGAGAAAATGTGCCATTTCCTTCGTCAAAACACCCAAACAAAGGAGAAAAAGAAAGCAAATAAACAGACAAGAGAAACAGACGGTGAATGGAAAGTGAGAAGCACCTCGGAGAGTGAGCAGGACACTGATTTCTGGGGGCACAGCCCAGCGCTGCAGTCCCTGGGTGTGGACTCAGGTGGACCCACAGAAATCCACACTCATGCCTCTCAGCCATTCCACAGCCCACAGCAGACAGGCTTTGCTGCCATTTATCTTTCAGAAGCAGCAGCATGAGGACAAAATTAAAAACCATTAAGACCTGGGGAAGTGCCAGGTGAGGTGGGCAGGGATCTAGGGAGGTCTCCAGCTAAAGCTTCTGTGCTCAGCAGAGTCGGCACTGCCATGAAATCCCAAATGAACCTGCAGGAGTGGCCAGACCAGCCCCCCCTGAGGCATTTCCTTGGTTACAAGGCTGTGACAGGGGTTTGTGGCAGCAGGAGAACAGCAGGGGCATGGACAGCCAGCCTGGCTGCCCAGCAATCAGGATCCTTAAGGTTGGAAAAGACCTTTAAGATCATCAAGTCCAACCCCTCCCAGGCTCCCCCCTCCTGTCAGAAGGTCCCCCCTGAGCCTCCTTTTCTCCAGGCTGAGCCCCCCCAGCTCCCTCAGCTGCTCCTGCTGCTCCAGCCCCTTCCCCAGCTCCCTTCCCTTCCCTGGAAATGCTCTTTCTTGCAATGAGGGGCCCAGAACTGCCCCCAGGATTCAAAGTGTGGCCTCAGCAGTGCTCAGATTGTGCTCACTCCCTGAACACACAGAAAGCACATCTTTTTCACTCTCCTGAAAGCTTCCAAACCCTCCATGAAGCCTCAGAGCTAACAAATTTCCTTTATTTTCCCAAGATTAGGGCAGGGCACAGAGAGCCTTGTGTATCCAGAGGGACAAAGGCCATCTCAGACATCCAGCCACCTCTGGGCACTGGAGGAGACACACAAGACAAGGAATATGGATGTGAAAAAACACCTTCCTCAAATGTCCTCACCTTAAACATGAGAGGGGCTGAAGGATAAACCCACCAAAAACCAATCCCATGGGGAAAGCCTCAGGCTCCTTCAATCCCTCAGGATTAACCTCCCAGACACCCACACTGAGAAGCCTCTCAGAATCACAGAATGGTTTGGGATGGAAGGGACCTGAAGGATCTAAAGGGAGCTGGATACTGAAATGGGAACAGGCTGGGCTGCTTCTTTTATTCTTGGGGTTGTTTTAGTTTAGGATTGGGTGTGTTTTGTCCTCCACTGCCTGTAAGAGGCAGAGGAAGAGCTCAGGCAGTGCTGTTTTCCCTGCTAAACTGGTAGGGAAACAGGGGCCATCCAAAGGAATTTCCTGCTGTTTTAACAAGTGGAGCAGGTCCAACAAATGGCACAGAGAGGGTGCAGGATGAGATATGGGAGGGACAAGGGACAGGCTCTGGGACACCAGTGTTGAGAGCCCCTGAGCCTGAGCTGTGCTGGCTGCTCTGCTCTCTCTGAGGACATGAGTGGGAAGAAACAGGGAAGTGTCTGCAGTTCAGAGAGCACCGAGCCACATATTTTAGGGAGTAAGGAAGGAGGAACCCAAGGACCAGCTCTGCTCCCTGCACACTCCTGACTGCTGACCTTGTCTCACAGACCCTCACCCAAGAGCAGGGTCATCCCCATGGGCTCAGTGAGAGAACAAAGTGAAAACCACTGTTTTCACCAAGTGAAAACCTTTGTCTCCCTTTCCCCAGCAAGGACCAGCCTCACTCAAACACTGCTGAGCTCACACACCCCGAGCACAGCAGCAGCTCCAAACTCTGCAGTGGGAGCTGGGAACACCTTCCTCCCTCAGCCAGTGAGACCTCCCTGCTTGTGCAGCCCCCAAAAGCAGGCTGCAGATCCCAGGGAGCCCTGGGGATGGTTTTGGTGGGCTGCACTGGCCACACAGCTTGACAGCACACTGAGCTTTCCCCAGCTGAGCAAAGAACCCCTGGGGGCAGGGCACAGTGACCCAGTACCTTGGCTCTCCGTGGGCATGTCAGCAGGCAGGAACCCTTGCTTTAGGAGCTGCTTCTTGAGCTCATTGTTCTCCACCTGGACTTCTGAGACCATGTTGCATGGGATGTACCCCTCCCTTCCTGCACATTCCCCCCTGTAAAAGCCATCGGCGTCCTTGTCTCCACAAACCTGCAGGGAAAAGGACAGGCCAGAGACTGTTTATAAACAAGGAATGAGAGGCACAGAGAAAGAACCAGGGAATGGCCTGAGCTGGAAGGGATCCACAGGGATCAGCAATTGTGCTTAGAGCGTTGTCCAAACATTCCTGGAGCTCTGGCAGCTCCACTGCCCTGGGGAGCCTGGTCAGTGCCCGACCACCCTCTGGGGGAAGAACCTCTTCCTGAGATCCAGCTTAACCTCCCCTGACAGAGCTCCAGTCACTCCCTCAGGTTCTGTCACTGGCTACTAGAGAGAAGATCTAAGTGCTGCTCCCCTCCTGAGAGGGGCTGCAGATCTCCCAGGGGTGATGCTCTCCCTGGAACACCACACGGATCCACAGAGTAGATGCTCACTAAACTCTTACTTTCAGGATCTGCCCCTCCTTAAACGGGAGCTCCTCTTCTGCTGCATCAGGGTTGGGAGACATGGAGACAGGGTCATAGTCAAAGAGAGCCACAAATATCCTGATGCCATCCTCTTTCCCAGGGATTTCAGGAGCAGTGCTCCTCGAAGGACCTGCGCACGGAGGGACAGAGAACATGAGCACCACTCCCATGCCCAGCCCTGCACGGCTCAGATCCTTCCTGCCTCTTCCAGGAGCTCCCCTCTCTCCTGCTGCCCATCTTTCTCTCTCTGGTTCCTGCTCACCTGGACTGGAGAGCAAAGGTTTCTGCATTTGGCTTCTCCTGAGGCCCTTGCTGCGTCTCCTGCCAGGAGCGTGCCAGGCGGCCGGGCCGGGCGACTCCGGGCCCCTGGAATCTTTGTGGCTGGATGCCTGCAATTGGAATCACCAGAGTTAGTAGCAGCCTCTGCCTTCCTCCTCAGGGAGCAGCGCTCAGCCCACAGAGAGCACTCCACAAAGAGCAGTGCATCCAAATGCAACATTCCTCTTCAGGGACACTCTAGAGCTGGAAACACCAAGGGAGGTGAGAAGCAGAGAAGTGAGGACAGGCCCCCAAGGGGTGATGCCCTTGGCGAGGGTGAGGAGGCAGGAAAGGGCATTTCGAGGGGAGGCAATGACATTACAGTCAGGATTCTACACAAAGCTTTCCCAAATGGGGCTTATTTCAGCAGGAATTTTCATTTGGGTCCTGCCTTGGGGATGCAGGACCCAGCATGAAAAGGAATACTGCATCGGTGCCACTCGGTCAGGGGGCAGGGGAAGCAGAAGCAGCTACTACAAGAAAAGCCACGGAGCAGCACAGAACTACAGAATCTCTCAGATATTCTTCCAGACAATCCTAGAGGAGGCTCCTGTCTCTGGACAACACCGAACAAAGCAAGATACAAGGCAGGCCAGGGAAGCAGAGGGAAGCCAGAGCCACTGCAAGCTGCTTCAAAGGCAGAATAGGAAAAGTCACCCAACCCTTTTGTGCAAGGAGGTGCTACGTATCCCCTTCGAAGGATGTTCGAGCCTCCTTCTCCAGCCAGGTGACTTACAGTCCAGCTCCCAGCCCTGCTCCTCAGAACTGCTCTCACATCTCAGGCCTTCCTTGTCCCGGCAGAAGAAGCGCAGGCGCCGGCTCGGAGACGCGACCCACTCGGTGCCCTGCTCCTCCATCGCCTCCGGCCCGCTCGGGTCCCTCCTGCCACCCGGGGGGGGAGCCTCAGACTGACTGGAGCAATCACTCCAGTCCCCCTGGCGGCTGTGGGGCCTCTCTGGCCACAGCCTGCTTTCAGGGGAGGACGCACAGGTCGAATCCTGCTCGTCTTCGGAGTCGTACTCGATGTCTATTTCGAGGCTCCTGGGGCTGGGGCAGCGCGTTGCCAGCGCAGCGGGCTCTGCTGCACCCCCCGCTCTCGGGGCCTTCCTCCTCACGCTGCCCTGCCTGGCACGACCGTACACATCCAAGCCCTCCTTGCCACCAGCAGTGACCACGTTCAGCTCCTCCCTGAGGCTGGGAGCTCTGTATAACCCGCTGCCCATCTGGCTGCAGTTGCCCAGCAGGCGACTGCAGTGCTCTGTGGGGTCGCTCTGTCTCTTCCTGCCCATCTCAGGACGGCTCCGGCTCTTCTCTCGGTGGTTATTTCCCTTCCTCTTGCTCCAAGAGGGACTTGCCCCACTCACAGACTTCAGATCATTCTCTTGGTAGCCCCAGTTATAGTTTGCCTTCTTCTGACCCCAGGCCAGCTGGCCAAGGGGAGGGTTTGCACGCTCAGCATCCCCTCTGCTCTCCTTAGCACCGTGCTCCTCCCGTGGGGTCTGAGCAGACACCCCGGGGCTGTTATTCCCATTTCCCTTTGGAACTGGCTCCTTGCTGTTGGGAGGCTTCTCTGCTCTCCCTGAATGGCAGGGAGGTGTTTCCAAGGGATCTTGAGGATCCATCTTCTCTTCTGCAACACACTTCTCCTCCTCCTCTTCCTCCTCATCCTCAGTCACTTCAGGGATGCTGAACAACTTCTTGCTGTGGTTCTTCTGAAGGGGGAGCTCCAGTATCCTCTCCAGAATCTCCTCATCGCTGTCAGTATCACAAAGATCCATCTGCACACCCAGACCCCGAGAAAAGCCACAAAGCAAAGGGAAAAAGAGAGGAAATAACCATTAAAAAAGAGAGGCAAAGTGATGACCCTGGTTCCCTCCCAGCACAGCAGGATGGAGAGGCGGCCGTGGCTGCAGCCAAGCAAGGGGAGGGGGCGGAGGCAGCGATGGATCCTCTGGCAAACACAGTCGGATGAACCAGCAATGCAGCAGGAAGCAAGGAAGGCAAATGCATGGAAAAGCTCCCTCCCAGCCTCTCCTCTACACACACACACACACACACAGAGCTACCTGCAGCACCTCTCACCCTGCTATGTGATTATCAGCACCCCCAGGCTGGGATGAGGGGCAGGGAAAGCTCATCCCTCCCCATTCAGGCTCACACACAGGCCCCCTCAGTGCCACCTCACCTGGACCCTGTGCAGGAAAACCCCCCCTTGGAGATGTTGCTGCTATGGGAGGACCTGCCCTGGGCCCATCCAGGTGAGCAGAGTTCCCACAAACACTCAGGAAACCCTCAAAGGCTCACACACACTTGTATTTCACTTGCAGCCCACGAGGTTACAGAAAACATTAACACTTGTCATGGACCAACTGCAGAATTTATGGGTTTGTTCCTTATTACATTTACAGCAAAATAAAAGGTAGAATCCCAGGTGTAATTTCAGTTGGAAGACACCTCTGGAGGTCTCTTGTTCAACTTCCCTGGCAATTTATATCATTATTGTGTCCTAAAGACACTTACAAAGAGTTTACCAAGCATGTGTAGCTATTGCTGTTTGAAGCTACAGGCATGAGCAGACCTGTGCAGAGGGAATTAAAAACTGAACCACAGAAGAAACAAAGGCAGTTGGAAGCTGCCTGCTGGCTGTTCCAACCTCCATGGCCCTCTCCAAGCAAAAGCTGCTCTTAAATTACATTTAGGGCCCTCCAGAAGTCTCCAGTTGAGCCCCCCCCATTGCAGCAGAACTGCTGCCAACAACAAATCAGTGTCTGTGCCAAGCTGAAGCTTCAAAACACTGATAAATGGAGATCCTGAACTCTCTGGGGACCTGTCCCAAGGCTGCACCACCCTCCTGGGAAGGAGGTTTGTGCTCAGCTCCAACATGAACCTCCCCAAACAGCAGCTCATGCCTGCTGCCTTTTTATAAATCACCTGCCAGGAACAAGCAGACTTTGATTCTCGATTCTTTTAACTATCCTTCAAACTCACTCCAAACAGGCTCAATTTCCTCACAGGACATGCATTTCAGGCTCCCACCCTGGAAGAAGCAACAAGGAACAGTCCACTAAGACTTATTTTACCTCTTGGCAACGTTGTGGCTTCTGCTTTTGAGTTTGAATATATTACACGGTTTCAGAAATTAAACAACTTATTTGAGGATAACCATTTGAAAAAGCAGCACCTCTCCTTGTTTTCATCCTCCAGATCCTGAAAGAGTTGGCTGAGGAGTCCAGAGATAACAGAAGACACACAGAATCCCAGAAAACAGCCCTGCTGGGACTTGCTACTCCAATTCCCACCTTCCTTCACTGAGTGGTGAGAGCTCTGTGCCCTAAAGCCTCCTGACCCTGATGTCCTCTCCCCTTGTCACCCTCAACCTGTCACTGCCAGCACAGAAAACAATCACTTCAGCAGGGCAAGAAGCACCAGTTTGCTCAGCTCAACAGAAAAACAAACAAACCAACCAAAATCACTCAGGCCAATAAAACACCCAAGGAAAACAACACAAAGAATGGAGTTCTTGAATGTTCCCATTTCCTCTTTTCTTCTCGCAGATTGATTTTCTATTGGGTTTTTTTAACAAGTGCAATCCCAACAACTCCTTCCCAGGCAGCCCCAGCCCCTGCTGGAGCTCCTGAGGCTGCACTGCAGGTCCAGCCCCTCACCTGGGAAGCAGAAGCTCCTTCAGGAGGAGAAAAGGAGCAGCAGCAAATTCACTCCAGAGCCAGTGTCTGGTACCATTCAGTGCTCACCAACCCCACCCCTGCAGCCACACCATCAACTACTGATGTTCTTTGGCTGCATAAAAAGACAAAGATGGTGCTTTCTGGCCAGCCAGACATAACACATTTCCTGTAAATCCTTCTGATTTCCCAGCCTTCCCCCCTCAGTGCTTTCCCTCATGGACAATCATCCCAAGTGTTGTAGTTTGTAGGATTCCACCCCAGGTGCCTTCCAACACAGGGACCAGCTTTAACTCTCTGAACATCAACTGACCTGGGCACTCAGGATTTCCTCTCTTGAAGCACCTGAACAGCAAAGTCACAGCTCTGCTCCTCCAGGCCATCCCTGGCTACACAGAACATCGAGGTCTCAGCCAAAAAAATCATGGAATTATGGACCATCCTGAGCTGGAAGGGATTCACAGGGAGCATGGAGTCCAACCCAAGGATTCCAGGCCTGTTGTGCCTTAGGAGGGAAGGTGGGCTGGTGCAGGACCTACAGATGGGTGGCTTTACAGCTCCCTGTCTCTTCCTTGTTCATATCTGTGTGAAGAACTCGTTCAATGGGATTGATTTTAACCCCGGGTTCTAAAGTTCACTGTGTTTTTCCAACTAATTAAACCCCAGCTACATTCATTACACATCAACACCATTCCCTCTCTCAAAGAACTGGTGTTTTTACTACCTGAAGCCAACACTGGAAGTAGAAGCAGAGCAGGCAGGACCTTAGGGAAGCACTGCTGGGAGCACTGGGCTCAGCCCAGCCCCTCCTCCTGTGAGCTGATGGCATGGGATGGCTGCACTGGCACTCCCCACAAGCACTGCCCTGCACAAGTTACCTTGTCCCCATTCTCCTGGTTACATGGCTCACTCTGGTCCCATTTCTTGTCTTCCAGAGCTTCTAACGACAGTTCATCTTCCTCCTCCTCCTCTTCCAGAATGTCTGAGAGGTCAGAACTCCTGTTGTGCTCAGAGAACAGGGTGAGCTGCCGGCGGCCCATTTCAGCCAGTTTTTCTTCTTGCTGTTGAAAAGCAAACCAGATTTTCTCAGTGCTCCAGGCTCTGTTTCAGCACTAAAGGAGCATTATTCCCTTCTCCAGCACACACACAGCTCAAGGGTGGCAGGACAGAAAGTGGGCAGCACCCGAGGCAGTGACTGGCACACACACACACAACCATCAGCCTCGCCCTCCAGCACTGCCTAAGGCTTGGGATTTTCCAGCCTGAGGCTGAAAAACTTGGGATGTCAAACCCAATCCACATCCCTCCACGTGCACAGACATTCAAGCAAGGTTAAACAAACCTCTCTTTTCACTCTGGACATGTCTTTCATCACCTCCGTGCCGGGAGACAACCTGGAGCTGCTCCCACCCCCGTTTCCATCTCGGAGGGTGTCCTGTGCCCCCTCAGCCTGGATGGGTGAGGACAAAGGCTCTGGGCTCAGGTGCTTCTCCTCTGCCTCTTGCTCAGCACTGGGAACTTTGGGTGACTCCTCCACAGAGCAGGTCTCCATGTGGAGCTTCCCACTGCTGTCAGAGGGGCCTTCCAGCTCTGGAGCTTTGGATCCAGATTGCTCAGTCTGGGAAACAAACCAAACAAGGAAATCAAGGGGAGGTATCTTTGGGTACTTAAGCACCAAAAGGAGGTCCTTATCACCCCAAGCTCTGTGAGTTTCTGATGTGATCTGTGCTGTTGGCACGTGAATACTTTGGCAGGCAATCTGGGAGGGTTGGCCAAGCCTGGAGCAAATGCCTGCCTGCCATTGCCAGCACTCCCACTGCTGCAGCTCTGGCCACCACATCGGGCTCAGGTAAAGCCCCACAAGTGCCAAACTGTACAAGGTCATTGCCCACTCTCATCTGCCACAGGATTGTCCCACACACCCCCTGGCAGGTTGGCTTGATGCTACCCCAGCTCTTCCTGGAGCTGCAAAGACTGAAAAGAAGGGCTATTAATGTAAAAGAATACACACAGAAAGTAGAAGCAGCTCCTGATCAGGCTGGATTGCAGAAAAGTTTTCATCTGTTTTCCAGCCGGTTGAGTTTGGTGTTTAGAGAAACCTCTGGGAGGTGGAGGAATGGAGCCCCAGGAATGAGGAGGTGGCTGGTGGGCCTTCATCAGCCACCTCTTTCTCTCACTCTGAGCAAGGCAGCTCAACCTTGTCCTTATGCACCTCAAAAATACTCCAGTTTGATTCACACACTGCAGTGTCAAACCTCCAAATGTCCCCTGGGCTCAGACAGAAGCCAGCCAGGTCCTGATCTCATGTCTAATCTGACAGCTCAGCTCCTCCTGCCCTGGTTCCCTTTGCTGGCAGCCAGGTGAAGACTCACATCTCGAGTGAGAGGGACAATTTCCACCCTGGGAGCACCCACTTCACTCCATGGACTACAAAGAAGGCAAAACAACCAGTTCATCTACCCCAGACATGTGAATGTCTGGAGGGAACAGGGGTGGAAACAGATGAAGGGCAGGGAGAGGCTTGGAGCAAGGCTGAGGAAATCTGGGTTGGAATTGAATCCATTGAGACATCACTGTCACCAAACCCTCCCAGCACACCTGGAGCATCTGGAGCTGGGATAACATCCACCAGGACATTCTCCATCCCTGGAAGTGTCCAAGGATTGGATTCAACATCTCCGTCCCTCTGGGAATGTACCTGGCCTTTGGTCCTGGCCCACAGAGCTGCTGATGCTCCAGGATTTCTCAGCAGCCTTTTGTTTCACTCTGAGCCTTCACAAGCTCCCACTGCCAGGATTAATAAAGCCATGCTGAGTTTAACACTTGGAAACACTCCCATGAGTCCTGATGTCAAAGGTCACAATGGGAAATAAGATCCTTTTCCCTGATACAACACATCCCACACCAACAGGACCCACTTCCCTCTTGCCACACTGACCTGTTTTCTTATGGGGCTCACCACTGCCCTACAAAAGCCCTGACAGCACTCACCCACCCCAGAGAATTCCCAATATCCACTGGCAGGACAACCTGCTAGTTTTCCAGCCCTGTCTGCCTCTCCACTGCCTGTTGGAGACAACCCCTTCAGGTCAGAGAGCACAGCAATGCCAGACTAACACTCTCTAACTCTGAAAATTCTTCCTTGCCTGACTCTGCTCCTGATCCGCTTCACACATGAACAAGGCTGAGCTTCCAGAGCCACAAGAGCAGTCAAAACTCCCTGAGAGTTTGCCAATCACTGGACAACAGAATGTCACAGACAGAAGAGGATGCTCAGTGGCATTTTGTCCCCTGCAGGGCATGGGAAACAACTTACCTGCAGCTCCATCCCTTCTCCCAGGCCTGGCACTCCCAGTTCCCTGGCAGGGCCAGGCTCTGTGCCCTCCCCAGGGAGCACTGCATTCCCAGCCTGCTGGGGAGGCACAGACAGGCATTTCTTGTCTCCTGCAGCATCCAATCCCTGGGGGGGAGTGGTTAAATCCTGCACCAAGGAAGGCCCGGGAGAGGAGAGGTGTGGCGGGGAGGAGGCTTTCTCCGGCCTTGGGCTGGAGGAGGGATCAGTCAATTTGGCATCTGAGCTCTCAGCAGGAACGTTCTGTGGGAGCAGGACAGGCAGGGAGCCCCTGGGAGCCCCCCTGGGCAGCCTGGAGGTACCAGTGCTGGAGGCAGGAGGAGTGCAGGGAGAGGCTGGGAGCAAGGCCGAGGCAATGTGGGCTGGAACGGAATCCACCGACTCGCCGTACTGAGACATCGTTCGCACCGACACCTCGCGGCACACCTGGAACATCTGGAGCTGGGACAGGTCCACCAGGACACTGCCAGCTGTTGGAGAAGTAACTTCTATCACCTGTGAGCAGAAGAATAGGGAGGAATTAGTGTTGGTGTGCAGAATTCCGCCCCTTCCGCATCAAATCAGGGAAGAACAAACAGCAAAGAGAAACTGTCACCAAAACTATTGGAGAAACTGCATATTCTATAAAATACAACTATACTTGCTCCTGCTCCAGCTTTTAACTCTCCTTGTTGTCTATGCTTTAAGCAACTTTTCCCTCTTTTTTTTGGCCTTTTAACTACCTCCCTAGACTTCTCTTCTTTTTTCTTTTGGACTTGTGTAAAGGGAAAAGCATTTCATGCTAAAGGAGCAATTTTTCAGCACAGCAATGGTGTTTTGCACTGTGCTCCTTCAAACAGCACATGTGAAGAAAAGCACAGGGCACTTTTTATACAGAATATCCTTGGAGATCCAGTACCAGCCCCTGGTAAAACTGGTGTTTGTATGTCAGAATCATGGAATGGTTTGGGCTGGAAGGGACCTCAAAGATCATCTGGTTCCACCCCCTGCCATGGGCAGGGACACCTTCCACTACTCCAGGTTGCTCCAAGCCTTGTCCAACCTGGCCTTGGACACTCCCAGGGCTGGGGCAGCCACAGCTTCTCTGCCCAACCTGTGCCAGGGCCTGCCAAGAATTCACAGCCAAGAATTCCTTCCAAATATCCCATCTATCCCTGCCCTCTGGCAGTGAAAAGCCATTCCCCTTGTCCTGTCCCTCCATGCCTTATCCCAAGTCCCTCTCCAGCTCTCCTGGAGCCCCTTTAGGCACTGCAAGGGGCTCTGAGGTGTCCCTGGAGCCTTCCCTTCTCCAGGGGAGCCCCCCCAGCTCTCCCAGCCTGTCCTCAGAGCAAGAGGGATCCATCCCTCTGATCACCTTGGTGGCCTCCTCTGCACTTGCTCCAGCAGCTCCACATCCTTCTGATGCTGGTGCTCCAGAGCTGGAGGCAGCACTGCAGGTGGGGCTTCATCCAAGTGGAGCAGAGGAGGAAAATCCCCTCCCTCTCCCTGCTGGTCACACTACTTTGGATGCAGATTCTTTGATGGAGATGTATACTCTTCCCTCCTCACAGTCCAGAGACAACTTGTGCTCTGCCCATGCCCTGTGGTCTGAACTCCTTCCTTTCTCAAGGATGAGGCCTGAGCTGAGCAGAGGAGGCTCACACTAACTGGCCTGGTTTGCTACTCAAAGGTCCTGCCACAGGAGCATTCCCAGCTTGGCTCCACCAAAACCGCAGCCCAAACAATGCCCATCCCTTGTACCATTCCTTTCCAGGCCAAGGGCTGTCACTCCCTCCTCAGGACAAGCTTCTGGCTGCAGCTTTCCACGTTCTGAGGGTGTGACAGTGGCTGCTGTCCCCGTGCCAGCCCCACCAGCCCAGCCCTCAGCACACCTTCTGTCCGTCGGCGTACACGGCGTAACCGGTGACTCGGACTCCGTTGGAAGAGCCCTCGGCATCGATGGTGACAGGCAACCAGCTGATAACAAGGATGCCTGGAGAGGGCCCAGCTTCCACCTGGACATCCAAAGGAGCATCAGGTGTGCCTGTGAAAGAGCAAAAACATGCTCCTCTTGCTTACCTGGCTACGGCATAAAGCTCAACTTCGGTGAGACTCAAAGAACAGAAAGCTCAACTTTGGTGAGACTCAAAGAGCCAACTCCCACACCACACTGAGGACTGGAGAACTGAACTGGGACAACCAGGCTAGTCCTGGGAAAGGACAGGCAGAACCAGAGGAAATCAGGTGCTCTTGTTCTGTGAGAGCTTTAAGCCAGAGGAAACAGAACTTTGCAAAAGTAGCTCAGGCCAAGATGCAACCTTTGAGCAAGGTCATGGCAAACCAACTCTTCCCTGCTCTGCCACTGGAGAACTGAACTGGGACAGCCAGGCTAGGAAAGGACGGGCAGAACCAGAGGAAATCAGGTGCTCTTGTTCTGTCAGAGCTTTAAGGCACAGGAAACAAAACTTTGCAAAAGTAGCTGAGGCCAAGATGCAACAACTCTTTGAGCAAGAGTTGGCAAACCAACTCTTCCCTGCCCTGCCCTGCCCATGGAGGCATGCTGCTCCAACCAGCACAGGAAGGGGGTCTTCCCACAGCAAACAAAAGCAAAAGAGGGGGGGGGGAAAGAAACTCTTAAAACAAAAGCAGAAAAACGCTCAGACAAAAACCAGTAGAGCACCTAACCAACCCGGCTCCCCCTTTCATGCCAAGGCTGGGAAGCACCGGCAAAGCAGGAGCCAAGGCGCTGCGTGGGCACCGCTGCCCCCTGATACCTGCTAGAGGGGTAGTGAAGTGTATCACGGCCGAGTCCTGCTCCCTCCCTTCCTCCTCTGCCACCTCGTGCCAGGCCGTCTCGGCGGGCCTGGCCTGCACCTCGGCCACGTAGCGGCTGCCGGGCCGCAGGTCGCGCAGGGTGTACCAGTAGACGCCGGGCTTGGCCACGTCTCGCTCGCGGCCGTCGAGGAGCACGGCGTGGCCGCGGTTGC
>VXBX01004794.1:15105-30800 GCA_013400415.1 Scytalopus superciliaris | reverse complement strand
CCATCCCCGTGGTCCCCCCCCTGTCCCTGTGGCTGTCCCCCAGGGGTTATCCCATTATCCCTGTGTTCCCACTCCTGTCCCTGTGGCTGTCCCCGAGGGGTTATCCCATTATCCCAGCCCCGTGTTCCCACTCCTGTCCCTGTGGCTGTCCCCCAGGGGTTATCCCATTATCCCTGTGTTCCCACTCCTGTCCCTGTGGCTGTCCCCCAGGGGTTATCCCATTATCCCAGCCCCCTGTTCCCACTCCTGTCCCTGTGGTTGTTGTGTTATCCCTGAGCCACTGGTCCATGTTCCCGCAGTTATCCCGAGGGCTGCCCCGTCCCCCAAGCTGTTACCCCATGTCCCTGTGGTTATTCCACTGTTTGGGAAGGCCATGTCTGGCCTCTGCCGGGATCAGCAGCCTCGGGCAAGGGGGGGAAATGGTGTGGGATCACCATCCCTGTGGATGGCTGGCTGGGAAAACCAAGGATGGGGGTCCATCTGGGTGCCAGGGTGCAGCAGCACCGGGGTGAGCCGAGCTTTTCCTGCAGGGAGGGTGCAATGCTGCGTGCCAGGGTGTTTCCAGCTGCCTATCCCTGCCCTCTCAGCCTCCTCCCTGCATCCCCTGCATCCCAGCCAGCCCCTTGGGATGCTCCAAGGGGAAGCCACAGGGTTTGCAGTGGAAGCAAGAAGATGCCCAGCCCCACTCTGGCTCACAGGGCGCTTGGCTTTGGGGGAGAACGGGGTCTGTGGGGGGTGGGCAGAGAGATGGGAAGGTGCCCGTGGCATGGGGGGATCATCATGGCTTGGGAAGTGCTGTCTGAGGGATGAGTGATGCCACCTGTTTGCCCAGTGCCATGGGGAAAAGGGACACCTTCCCTGGCTGGGGTGTGGAGAGGTGGGTGATTCCCCAGGGGAAGCTGGATGTGGCTGTCCAGGACCAGAATCCAGGGAGATGCTGCTCCTTACACTGGGAATTTCCAGTGGGTGCCTAAAACTTGGGCTTAAGTGTGGCAAAAGCTGGAGTTCAGATCCCTCTGAGCCTTTTTGGACCTGAGGTGATGGAAAGGGGTTGGGTGGAGAGAGACAGGGAGTGTTTTAGTTGGAAAAACGGTGAATGGAGTTAAAAAAAGGAGGAATAACAAGTATAACTGAGGGAAAAAAAAACATGATACAAAAGAGAGAGCTTGCTGCAGGGGTTTGGGGGAGAGTTTAGGGGAAGAGCATCACCCCAAGGGTCTGTGCACCAAGAGGAGTTTGGGGATCACTTTTGGATTTGGTCAGGGTGAGCCAGGACCTGTCTGTTTGTGCTGCTGCCTGGTTAATTGCTAAGGAAAAAGGTTAATTACTCATTAAACTGAGTGTCAGCAAGCAGCTGGACACTCTGGAGGCTGCAGGTGCAGGGCATGAGGCTTTTAGGTAGCTTTGGAGGGGGTGTAAAGTGGGGAAGGGCCAGCCAAGGGGGATTGGGAGCACAGTGAAGGTGTTGGGTTTATCCCGGGGGTCCTCATGTCCCCTCAGCCCAGCTGGTGGTGACACGTGGATCTGGAGCATCCAGGGGCTTGGCTGGTCCCTGATAAAACACCCCCCCCTTTCCCTGATCTTCTCCAAGTAGATAATTACCCTTCTCTGCTTAATTGAACACACAGATTCCTCATCGGAAATAATGAGGCCATTACGGTGTTCTCCCGGCTGGAAACAGCTCCGAGTCAATGGGGTGGAAACTCTGATGTACCAGGTGGAAAGAGGAGAAAAAAGGATGGGGGGAAAAAAAAAAGGCCAGAAGAAGAGGAGGAAAATTATAATAAACCCCTGAAGTGGCTCTTAGTTGGGGGCAGGGCTGGGAATTCACTGGGATTCAGCATGGGGGTGTTGGCGGGGCTGGAGCTGGGGTTTGGAAGGATTTTTGGGATTGAGGGAGCAGAGGGTGGTTGCTGGGGTTGCTAAAGTCAATTCATGGATGAAATGGGGCTGTCTGGAGAGGAAAAAACCAGCCAGGCTTCTTTCTGCCCACCAGACATAGCATGGTCTGGGGCCAGGCAAGTGGGAACAGGAATACCCCTCTGCCGTGGTCCAGAGGGCTCCCCAAACTCCTGATCCCCAGGCAGCAAAGGCAGGGATGCTCTGTGCCCTGTCCTTGGCTCTGCCCCCCTCAAGGGACCTGTTCTTGGTGTTCCCACACACAGGGAGGGCAGGAGGAGGAAGGTTTGGGTGACACTCAGCAGTGTGTCCCCCCCCCCTAAACTGTGGGGGAAAACATGTCCCTTTGGGATCAGTCTTGGCAGGTCCTTTGATTTTAATTGGGAGGCTGGAGCGCCGTGGGGTTCATCCCTTTCATCAGGGATGCTGAGAGCAGGTAGGGAAGGAGGAGGATGAGAAGAGCCCTTTGAAGAAGGAAGGGCAGAAGGGTTTGTGGGGGAGCTGCTTTTCCTGCTATTGCCCCACTCTCCTGTCCCTGCTGGGAAAGTCTGTTTGTCCTGGATGGACTTACCTTGGCATGGGGGGCCATAGTGCCAGGGAAAGCTGCCCCATCCCTGCTGCCAAGAGGGAATTTGGAGCTGGTCTGGGTGTTACTGGGACCATTTCTCCATCTCAGCAGTCCTTGCCAGGCTGCCCTGCTCCTCTGGGAGATGGAGCCAGTGGGAAACATTTGGCACAGGCCTGTTTGGAGTCGTTCAAAGGCAAAAATTTGGCCCTTCAGAGGCACGAGTAGCTTTGATCCACCCCAGCCTGGCTGTGACTGGGCCCCCCTTTGGCACCTGAGGGGTCCCCAGAATGGTCCCTCGAGGACAGGGGAGGTGGGGGGGATGGCAGGGCTTTTCCCAATCACCAGGAGCTCTTTCCATGGGTGTTTGGGAGCTTTATCCTTCCCAGCACTGCCCTGTGTTTCCCTTCCATCCTTCCCCTGTGCAGTGCTGCAGCTCAGCCTCTCTGGAGCTGCTCCTTGGGAAGGAGGGAGCAGTCCCATGAGACATCAGTGGCCTTGGCACTGCAGGACTGAGGGATTTTGGCTGGATGAGGAGACAGGTGGGAGCTGCTCCCCAGCATAGGATTTTGGAGAGGAAGGTTAGAAGCACCTGGGACTGTTGGAGATAAACCAGGTGCTGGCTGGAATGCTGGAAGTGGGAGATGCTGAAATGTTTTTGGGGTGAAATGCGCCCTAAAATTCCCAGCATTTCACAATAACCTTCTCCAGAGGCTGCATCCCAGGAAGGAATATCTTTGTGCTGAGGGCTGTGAGGGAGCATCATCCCTGCTGGGATGGAGCAGGATCCCGTGGGAGCTGCTCCAGCTCACTTTGGAGCTGGAGCAGATGGAGACTGGAAGGCATTGGATGCACAGTGAGAGAAATGTGGGAGATCTGGGGGCTGTGGATGCTCAGGAGGGATTTGGGACCCTGAGTCAAGCACAGAAGTGTTGGGGCCACCTCTCTTGGTGGGTATTTGTCAGCCCTGAGGGGTCTTATGGCAGCTCCATTGCAGCCAGAGCAATTCCACACCGATTTCCATCACTCCAGCTGGGAGGGCTGTCACGGAACGGGCAGCACTGCTGGCAGCTCCAGGAATTTTTCCCAGTGGGCAGCACCGTGTTTTTGTGGCACTGGAAAGGGGTGGTTTGTGATACTGATTCCTTGCTGGCTAATTATAATCACTCAGCATCTCCTTAGGCTTGTGCAGGGATGCTCCTGCTCCGAGGCTGTGCCTGTGCTGGGAATGTTTGGGGAGGAAAGCTCTGGGTTTCCCAAGGGTGCTGCTGCTCTGGCCACCGCTGCTGCAGCTGTGTCTGGGTCTAAATGTCACCTCACTGCTCATCTCAGGGTTTGGGCAGGGGCCAGGAGAAACCCCGGCTCCCAAAGAAAGGGGCTGTGTTTGGGGCTGGGGAGGAGGAGGAGGTGGGATGTGAAAGGCTCTCTGTGCTTCCCAGCGGAGCACAGGCTGTTTGGAACGGGAATGTGGGGCTGTGATAATGGGGAGGGCATTGCCTGTGTGGGTCCCTCATCCCGAGGGTGAGGATCCTGGCCCTGGCTCCCTGTCTGGAGGCTGTTGTGACTCAGAGATGCGTGATGGTTTGTGCCTTCTGCCCCTCCTTGCTGCTCCAAAAGCATCATCATCATCGCTCCAGGGAAGAGCTTTTAGTGCTTCCATTCCCTCCCTGAGCATCTCCATCCTGCAGCCAGCGGGTCCCTGCTCATCCTCAGACCTTCCTCCATCCCTCACCTGCCCTTTCTGGTCTTTGAGGGAGCCTGGCCCAGGCCATGGATGCAGCAGTGCTGCTTTGCATCCCAGTGGGATGCTGGCCATGGCTCGTGCGCTGGGAGGATACTGGGAGGAACTGGAACCCTCCTTCTCCCTCCTCTTCTGCTCCTGCAGGGAGGAGGTTTGGACTAAAGGGACTCGGGTTTTTTGGGAGGTGTGATGCTTGTTGGCACAAGGTGTGGCCGTTCCCCACCCCTTATCCCCCTGGCACTGGTTCCCAGTTCCCCACAGCCTGACCAGCAGGCTGGTGTTTGGTTCAGGCTGCCCTTCACTTTCCTCTCTGATATTTAATTTGCTGGGGGATAAAGGTTGGCCTGGAAGCCTTTTCTGGGGCTTTGCTGGTGATTTCACTCCTCCCAGGGTGTGTGAGCCCCTTCTAAGAGGGGACCTGTGCCTTTGGGTCCTCAGAGCTCCAGTTTATCTCAGACAGTCTCCTGTGGGTTCACCCAGTGTCTTGCAGCCGAGCCCAGTCCTGGTGTGGTGCCTGGAGGAGGGTGAAGCGAGGTGGCCACATCCAGACATCCCTGTGGATGCAGCCAGAGGTGGTCTTGCCTCAGACTGGTCCACCTGGCCCTGGGATTTCTCTGTGGCACCAACCTGGTGCCAAGCTGGCAAATCCCACGGGAGACAGGTTTGTCTCCTCCAAGGCTGGGAGAGACCCCCCCCTGTGTGAGTAACACAGGGGGTGTGAGACCCCCTGTGTGGGATCCAGCATTGCATTACACCCCCGGGCAGGTCCCTTGGGAGCACTGAGCTCCCTGTGTCCATGATTAATCCACAGAGCAGCACGGAGGGAAGGAATGATGTCCACGGAGCGGTGGCGTCTGTGGCTTCGGCATGGCAAGGATTGGCTTGGCAGGAGCACCCCAGGAGGGATGGGCAGTCTGAGAGCGGAGGAGGGATGAGTGCTGGCTCCAGTCCTGCCGCTCCCCATCACCCTCCTCGCGGAGGGAGGAAGGATGCGGGGATGGAGCTGGCCGAGGGGAGCTGCCAGGAGCCAGTCGGGGCTGCCAGCAGCTGAAGAATGGCCGAGAGCACAAGAAGGGGCTTTAGAGCTTAATTTCCTGTCCCTGCCGTGGGGATGGGATTTGTGCTGCCATCTCCAAGGAGACGCCGGCTGTGCAGCCACTGGAATACTAATGGTGTGGGAGGCGTGTGGTGGGGGGCTCCCGGCATTCCCAGCCCCTCCTCGGCCGTGGCAGCTGCTGGGGCTGTTCCAGTTGGAGGGGTGGGAGGCTCCCCTAGCTGATGGATGGGGGGAAGGAGGGTGTGCAGGGGTGGGGACATCTCGCCATGCTCTTGGGAGGGGGGGTCAGTGACCCCTTTTGGGCGATGCCCAACGCTGGGGGTCACTGCTTGGCACATCTGGGGCTCCCCCTCATTGCCACGTGGGGGTGGTTGGTTTTTTCTGGGGGGGGACTCGCAGATGTTTGTGTCAGTTGCAGTGGTTGAACCACAAACTCCTCCCCTCCCACCGGGTTTTTGGGGTGACAGACAAAGGGGATGTGCCCCATCCCAAATAACAAATGTGTTTTCCAAGGCTGCGCCGCTATTTGGGGTGGAGTGGGGGTGGTTTAAAAATCCCTGTCCGTGGTAAAAGGGGTGGGAGCTGCAGAGGGCAGTCAGAGGTTGGGGATAATTAGCACAGTGCATGGTAACAAAGCCACCGGCGCTGGGGAGAGAGGGCTCCGTGTTTACAGAGTGTTGCCAGGGAAGATGGTTTGGGGGGATGGAAGATGTCTGGGGGATTTGGGGCCAGCGTGCTGTGGGCAGGGCGGTGGGATGCTCTGGGAGAGCAGGGATACATCCCTGAGGATGGGCTGGGGAGCGAGACCCCCGGGAGCTTATCCTGCATCTCTTATGTAAAGGAGCAGGAGCTGCAGGGGGTGTAATTAAACCTGCTGCTGCTGAGCTGCTGCAAAGCTGCTTAGTGCAAATGTAATGAAGGGAATCACGGCCAGAGCTTCCCCATCCCGCTGTCCACCCCCCTTTTCATGTCCCGGTCCCTTGGGAACAGTGGCAATGCCAGCGCCTGCCCTTCCCTGTGTCCCCAAAAGATGGTCTGACCCCTCCTCTGCTGTCCCCCAGATGGTGAGAGGCCAGGGGAGGTGACAGATCCTGGCAGGAGGCCGGTGGCAGCCTCGGCACGGCGCAGGAAAGCCGAGGATTCGAGCGAGAGCCGTGAGGAGGATCCGATGGTAACGGGGGGAGCGGGTGGTGGGAATGGGAACGTGGAGCTCGCTGTCCAAGAGCAGAGTGCTCCAAGCCTTGTCCAGCTGAGGGTGTGGCAAGGATTGGGAGGGTGCAACCTCTGGTTCTGCCCAGCAGCCCTCAAATATCCCACCAGAATGGGGTAGGATATCCCACGAAATATCCCACATGCTGTGCCATGTGCCTTTGCCCTGTCACTGGGCTCACCTGAGGAGGGTCTGGCTTCATCTGCTCTGCAGTTCCAGCTTTGCAAGGCACCTTCTGCTGTGTCCTCTGCTCCATCCTGAACTGGGGAGCCCCAGACTGGGCCCAGTGTGGAAGCTCCAGGTGGAGCTTCCGAGTGGAGGCTTGGAGAGGGGGATCTGTGCTTGCCCCTACAGCCCAGGGGCACTTGGAATTGTAGCCACGAGGACACCCTGCTGTCCCTGTCCAACCTGGTGTCACCAAAAGGCTTCAAAGCAGAGTAGCCAAGTGGGATGGGAGGGGAAAGCCATGGGGTGTCCCCTGCCCCATCCCAGCACTGCTGAGCTGCTGCTCCTCAGGGACAGATGGACAGAGGAGGAGTGTGAGGTGCCTGGAGGAGGCACGGGCTGGTGCTGGGTGAGGGTGGAGGGCACAACAGGAATTGCATCTCAGCTTTTCCTGGAAGGAGGGTGAATCCTTCCAGTGAGTGTGGCACAAAAACCTCCCTCACAACATTTTCCAAGGGCACTGCTCCCTCCTCTGGGACGTTAATTAGTTTGTTTAGGCAGCTGGCTAATTGTTTCCCTGGCTGAGGAACAGGAGGATGTTCTGAGGGGGCTGAGGAAGAGAAAGATGCTCTGGGGGGGGCTCCAGAAGTGCCTGGCTCTTCCTTGCCACCCATCACACTCTCAGCAAGCTGGGGGCAGGTGAATGCTCACTTAATCCCTCTAAATTACAAGACACAAGCAATGGGATTAACCTAATCCCCTTTAAAGGAAGAGAGGGAGCGGAGGGACATCCTCCTTCCTCGGCTCAGGATGTAGCGACCACCTCTGCTCTTTTGGAGATGGAGCCCAAAATTCTCTGTTTCCAGCAGCCCCTCAGACCAGCCAAACATTTTGGGTGAACAGAAAACTCGCTGGTTTTTGGAGAAGTTTCATCAGAGGGAGGGAAACAAGCTGAGCTGGAAGGTTTTGAAACTGCTGCCTGGGACACCTTGCCAATATTTCTGTGCCTCCTCCTGCTTTCCCTTGCCGTGAGCTGTGAAATCTTTCGCCTTGGTTTGGCAACACTCAGCCTCCAAAGTGAGATGTTCAGATCGTAAAATCCCAGAATGGTTTGGGTCGGAAGGGACCTTAAAGCCCATCCAGTTCCACCCCCTTGCTGTGGGCAGGGACACCTTCCACTAAAATCAGGTTGCTCCATCCAACGTGGCCTTGAACACTTCCAGGGATGGGGCAGCCACGAATCCTCTGGGCATCCTGTGCCAGATTCTCACCACTGATGTGAGGAGACATCCTGCAGGCACAGCTGGGCTGGCCCTGATCCCCCATCTCGTCTCTCCCTCTGCTTCCTCACCAGAACGACGGGCAGGACGTTGACGGCTGGTTTTCCAGAGGCCACCGTTCCGACCGAGCCACCACCCCCCCCAAACTCAACCTGACCAAGCAGGCTTTGCCCTGGAATGAGCAGGTAGGTGTGCAGGGAGAAGCCAAGGGGGGGTGATGGAGGAGGGGGAGGACCCCCTGCCCATTCCCTCTGTTTTCTCACAGTACAAAGGGAAGGCAAACTTGCACGTCTTCGAGGACTGGTGCGGCGGGGCCGTGAGGCACCTGAGGAAGAACCTCCATTTCCCACTCTTCCCCCACGTGAGTCGCAGGCCAGGTGCTGATGGGTCAGAGGGTGGGTCCAGCCATCCCTCCCTGCTGGGTCTTCATTGGTCCTTGAATCATAGAATCATAGAATTGATGGGGTTGGAAAAGACCTCCGAGATCATCAAGTCCAACCCTTGGTCCAACTTCAGTCCTTGGAGACCTTTGCTCGCAGGGTTTGGCTTGGGGCAGGTGCTTCCCAGCAGAGCAGGGATGGAGGGTGGTGATGGGACCCCAGGATAGCTGGGTGATGTGGGAGCAAGGCATGGAGTGTCTGTCTCCTCCACAGACCCGCACCACGGTGAAGAAGCTGGCGGTGTCACCCAAGTGGAAGAACTACGGGCTGAGGATTTTTGGCTACATCCACCCCTTCAAGGATGGTGAGTGATGGAGCTTGGCTTTTCCTCCCATGTAGCAATGTGCAGAAGCTGCCTCCCTCCCCCTTCATGACCACAGGAGGACAGAAACACTGTTGGAGACAGTCCCCAAGCCCTGGCTCCCAAGCAGGAGGGTTTTTCTGGAACAAAAACCCTTTTCCCCTGGTTGCTTTGAAGGAAGGTGAAGCTCTGATCCCATCTAGGACAGAGCCATCCTGTGGGGTCTGGGGTGGCCTTGTCCCTTCTATCCATGTGTCCCTCCGTGGTGACCCTTTCCTTGTCTCTCTGCAGGGGATTTCCAGTTTTCTGTGGCATCAGATGACAACTCTGAGTTCTGGCTCAGCTCCGATGACAGTCCATCCAATTCCCGGCTGGCTGCCTTCGTGGGCAAGGTATGTGCTGTCTCTGCCTTTCCCTGCTCCAGGGGAAGGGATCCACTCAGGGTCCATGTGTGGCTGTGCCAGGGGCAGCTCTGCCTGCTTCTCTGCTCCTTTGGGAATGCCAGTCTCTTTCAGCCTGCCCCTTGCCAGGCCTGGTTTGGCTTCCAAAACTACCCCTTGGTCCCATCCTAGCTGGAGCTGCCAAAGACCAGCTTATGTCCCAGAATAAGAGATTTAATATTTGCTCCTGGATTTTCTTGGTGTTGACCCCTGCAATGGGAAGCTGGTGGGCTTTGTTGTGGTGTCCTGGTGCTCTCACACTCCTCCTTCCTTCCCAGCTTGGCACGGAGTGGACGGCGCCGGGAGAGTTCACCAAATTCAGCTCCCAAGTCTCCAAGCCCCTACGGTGAGTGTTCCCCTTGCTCTTGCTGCCCATCCCGTGGGGATGGAATCAGGCAGTTGGAATTGCTGGCTCTGAGCACTTCCTCTTCTCCTGGAAAGAGCCCTTGACCGTGGTCCCTTCCCAAAAGGCATGTGGGGACTGGGCTGGACTCCAAATCCTTGGTTTGAAGGTGCCAGGGGTCACAGCTGCCTCAGCAGTGGGATGAGGGAGCAGACACCCACCTCAGCTCCCTGTCTCCTTGCCCCAGGAAGGTTTACCCAGCTGTGGGCAGGACAGGGAGGGTTTCCCAGGATAGCCCCTCTGGCAGGGCTGGGTGATGGGATCTGATCTGTGTCCCCTCCCACGCAGC
Source organism: Scytalopus superciliaris (assembly GCA_013400415.1). Classification (NCBI taxonomy): domain Eukaryota; kingdom Metazoa; phylum Chordata; class Aves; order Passeriformes; family Rhinocryptidae; genus Scytalopus; species Scytalopus superciliaris. The sequence continues at coordinate 21,010 of VXBX01004794.1, read as the reverse complement.
CTCATGTCCTCCCGACGCTACTACTTCGAGCTGCTCCACAAGCAGGACGACAGGGGCTCAGACCACGTGGAAGTTGGGGTGAGTAAATTCCCCCCATGCCGGGCTTATTCCAGGACTGGGCCTGCTGAGAGCTGGTGCCAGGACTTTTCCCAGTGTGTGCTTAAGTGCTTAATCCCGGACTAAAGCCAGGACGTCCCTCTCCCGTGGCTGCCAGAGAGGACGAGTCAGCACTGTGTTTCCCTGGCTATTCTAACCCGTGCTGGAATATGTGGACTGCTGTTCTCCTTTCCTGCTGGTGGTCTTGTGGGAGCTGAAGACCCTGCCACATCTCTCCATGGATGCCAATGCTCCAGGCTCCAGCAGTGATGGGATTCCCAGCGGGGCGAGACCATTCCCCACCCCTTTGCCCTCCTCCTTGGCCTCTGCCGGAGGGCTGGAAAAGGGGGAAGGTCCCTGTGGGCTGAGCCCATTCCTGTGGGCAAGGAGAGCCCAGAGGGGGCAGGTCCCATCTTGCTGGCTGCATCCCAGGGTCAGGCGGTGGGAGAGGTGGCCGAGATGATGGAGCGTGTCCCTGTTTTCTTTTTCCCCTTAGGGAATACCATGAGTTTCAAATCTGAGCTTGCCTGCCTTGGCAGCACAGCCCTGGCAAAGCCTGGAGCGTGTGTCAGGGGCTCTGGGCTGGTGGGAGGGGAAGATGTTGGCTCGTTAGCAAAGGTTTTCTTTCTCCCAAGAACTCATTAATCACTGGAGTCAAACTGGTGCCAGCAAAGCATCAGGGAGGCCGACAACACCCCTTCCTCACTGGCTGCTCCCCACCTCCCCACCTCCTCTGTCCTGATAAGATCTGCATTTCTGTGGGGAAAAAAAATAATGGGGAAAACAAATAGATGGGGGAGACGTTTTTGAAATGGGATGTTTTTGCTGGAGGGAGGGAGCAAAGCCTTTGCACAGAAAAACCTCTCAGCTGTGCAGAAAGAGACAACAAACAACATCCACAACAAAAGCAGGACCCCGATGTGTCTCTCCCTGGGGGTATTGAAGGGCTTGTCCCGACAAAGGCTCCCGACTGGCTTTTAAAATGCTGGAGTTAAATCAGGGCAGGCAGCTCTGAAGACCCTCTTCAGTCAAGTCTTTATGAAGCACTGGAGTGAGGAGAAGTGTCCTTGTGGCAATCCCAGGGGGAGGCAGCATGAGCCTGTATCCCACCCCCAGGAGCCTTCCCGACACAGGGATTCCTGCTGATTCCCAAACCCTTTTGGGTAACGGCAGGAAATGGGGCAGGATCAGTCCTCTCCCGTGTTTCTCCCCTGCAGGGAAGTTTCTGGGAGCTGTGGACAGAGAGAACCTGTGCTCAGGTGCTGGAGTTGGGCAGCTGCATCTCAACCCCCTGCCACCCTCCTGCTCATTCCCCGTCTCCTTTCATTTTCTTCCCAGTGGCGAGTTTTCCTCCCCAGCTTGAAATTTGAGGTGATCGACTCCTCCTACATCTCTCTGTACACAGGTAAGGGCCAGCAGCTAAAACCCAGCCAGCTCTCCAGGGACTGGATGTGTTGGGAGCTGGGAGAGGTGGCACCAGAGCCTGGGAAACTGGATCCTGGGGGGAGGATACCAGCTTCTGAACTGCCCCTTAATCCTGGGAGATTTTAATCCCCAAGGTTTTGCTGTGTGTAAGGAGGGATGCAAGGGGCTGTCCTGGGTAGGCTTGATGCTGGGAACAAGCTGAGACTCTCCTAAAAACGGGATGTGGAGGCAACACAAGGAGCTTTGCTGGTGCTCCAGCCTCACCCCAGCTGCCAAGACCCTGCTGGCTCCCGGGCCTGGCCCTGAGTTATGAGCAGCTGTCGTGTAATCGGGGATGGATGGTGCAAGGTTTAATTAAATCTATAGATCTTCTGCTTCCTGCCCCTGCCCTGGCAGCTGGAAAGGGCTTGATGGATGGGTCCTGCCCCAGCGCTCCGTGTGCCGGAGGAGCAGTCATCATTCCTGCTCTGGAAGGTGTCAGGAAGGAGGAGGGGGGCAGGCAGGGTCCGTGGGGAGAAGAGGGATGAGGGGGTGCTGGTGGTGCTGATGCAAGTGTCCCGTGAGATGGATTATGTGCAGACAAATCCTTCCCTCCAACCGCTGTCCGTCAGCTCCGGCTCTTTCTGCTTCCCAGTTCCTTTGGACCAGCAGCACCCTGGGATGAAGCCATGTCACTCATCCCTGTGGCGTGGGGGCTGCCAGTAGCAGGCAGAGTTCCTTCCTGCCTGCCTTCCTACCTTCTCTCCCTCCAGCTTTTCCAGGGGCTCCAGCCCAACCTCAGCCAGCTGCAGGGATTCATTTGGGAAGCCTTTCCCTTCCCCAAGCAGGAGAAATTTGGGCTCAGGAAGGGGGCTCCTGCTTCCCTCAGGACCTGCCTGATTCCCTGTGGCTCTGTAGCAGGCAGGGCTTCCTGGAAAGGGAGCACCCACGGGGAGACAGCTCGCAGCATGGCCGAGGTGGCTGGCACAGGGTGACCTCCTGTGAGAGCCTCAGGGCTGGGTGATGGCCAAGGGTGACATGGCACCCTCGTCCCTGGAGAGGAGGCAAACCAGCTCGTGCTGCTGCACCTGTGCAGGGAAGGACATCCATGGTTTAATCCCTGTGTCCTTGGGGGGTTAAAGCCTGGAGTGTTCCCTTGTGTTCGAGGCCGCTGTAATTGGAGCGGAGTGGCCTGGCTGGGATCAGCTGTGCCCTCGTCCTCGTTAGTTGATGCGATAATCATTAGGCTGATTAGTCACAGAGTCTGTGAGATGGCTGAGAGGGGATCAGGAGGAACCCACAGCGCTCCCAGCCCTTTTGGTGGGAGCGCTGGAGATGATTGGGAAGGGCCACTTTGAAGGGCGTTCCTGGTGTGCCTGTGGGGTTGAGCCCCTGCCCTCTCCTGCAGATGAGTCGTCCCTGAAGATGAACCATGTGGAGCACATCCCACAGACCTTGGCCAGCCACAGTGGGAGCCACCTCTGGGAGGCCCAGCAGGACGAGCACGGGGCCGACATGCTCAAGCCTGACCCCAGGGACACCTTTTTCCTCAGTGAGTGTCTGGGAATGGATCCTTGGCCCCTTCCTGGCGGGGGGTTTGGGTTGCCATCCTGCCCGTCTCTTGGGTGGAGGCATCTCTGCTGGGGCCTGTGGGGGGTATGTTGGGATGGTTTTGGGCACGGTTTGGGAATGAGCTGCGTCCACTTCTCCACAGCCCCTGCCATCGAAGCCTCCCGTGTGGAGAACGTGCTGGTGCCCTGTGCCTACAGCCCCACCTATGTGGTGAAGGATTTCCCCATCGCCCGCTATCAGGGCCTGCAGTTTGTAAGTGTCCCCTCAGGGTGGGGACAGGGTCACACTCCCACGGGGACACAGCAGAACCCAGGGCAGGGATGTTTCCGTCCAGTTAAAATCCGGGAGAAAGTGTCCCTGGCTACCCCAGCTCGGCCCGAGAGGGTTGGAATTAAAGCCCTGTCGGGTGTTTGAGGTGCTGGAGGGTGTTGGGGGGCCTCAGGTGCCTGACTTGGGGTGACACAGCACGGTCACCTCCCCAGGTCTACCTCTCCTTCGTGTACCCCAACGACTACACACGCCTCACTCACATGGAGACGGAGAACAAGTGCTTCTACAGGGAGTCCCCCCTCTACCTGGAAAAGTAGGTGCTCCAGACCGGAATTTTGGGGTAATTCATGGAGGGGGGTGATGTCAACAGGCTGCTCAGAGCTGGAGGAACAGTTCTGAGGTGGTGTGTCCTCAGCTGTGTGTCCCCAAGCCCTCGTGGAAGGGCTGCCCCAGGCTGGCTCTTTCCCCATCTCCCAGGCATGTCGCAGCTTGAGCGCTGGCAGTGCTTCTGGATTTGGGAATCCTGGCTCCCTTGGCAGCCAGGGTGCTCCTTCCTGCACGTCCCTTCACCTGCACCCTCCTCCCTTCCTGCCAGGCCCTCACCTTCCCTCTCTGTCCCCAGGTTTGGGTTCTATAAGTACATGAAGATGGATGAGGAGGAGGAGGATCCACGGCACCGAGCGTTTCTCTTCCTCAGCCCCGACAGTGAGTGACCCCCCAGCCCTGGCAGTGGGGTTGCTGGGCATGGGGCTGAGCTCCTGGCAGCCCATCCGCTCAGAGCTGCAGCTCACTGGGATGATCCAGTGGTGCTGGGAGCTCCAGGAGGGCAGGGCTGTGTGGAGCAGCATCCCTCCAAGCGTCCTGCCTGGCCTGGCCACAGAGCACCGTGGGACGCTGGGCTGGGATTTGCTCTCCCTGCTTCTCTAAGCCATGTACTCACATCTCCTGGGTAGGCCTGGGCAGTGGGAAGCAGGAACTGGACACAGTGTGGAGTCTGGGGATGTCTGTGGAGAGTGGGGGTACTCCTGGGGAAGCCAGAGGCTGTTCAGAGCCTGCCTTGGTTGGTTTGAGCTTGGCAAAGCCCTGCCAGGCTGGGTTTGCTCCCGGATGAAGCAGGATTGGTGCCAAGATGCAGCTGAGGTTTGGGGAGGGTAATATGGGAAGGGTAATGGGCATCCCCTAGTGCCCCAGTGGGCATCCCTTGGTGCCCCCAGCTCTGCTCCTTCACCTCAGCCGCTTGCAGGTTCCATTCCTGCTGGGAACAAGCTCTGCCTCCTTGTCTTGGCCACAGGGTGCTTATCTCTGCCTTCACTCCCTAGATTTCCTAGAGGATGAGGAGGATGAGGAGGAAGGAGTGGACAGCCCTGAGCCCACAGACCCCCCTCCCGAGGCCAAGGAGCAGAGCTTTGGGCCGGCACCCAGAGCCAAAGGGAAGGAGCCCCTGCCAGTCACCGGGGATTACGGGGACGACCTGGACTATTACAGCTTCCGACGGAAGCGGGGCCGGGCACGGGCCGAGGTGGGCACCCCTGGGCAGCTGGGCACCTGGAGCACATCCACCACGTCCAGCCCACCAGCCTCCCCCCAGGATCCCCACGAGGATCCCGTGCCAGAGCGGGGCCCGAGGCGGGTGCTCCACTGGCTGCCCCAGGAGCCCAACGAGGGTGAGGAGGATGAGCTGGGGCTGCCGGTGTCCCCGAAGCACGATGGGGCCCCGGGCCTCCAGCCCCACCTCTCCATGCCCATCTTTGGGGGCAAAGCCAAAACGCCGGGTCCCAGCAGGCTGGCAGCTCCCAGCGAGGACAAGAAGCCCCGGAAAACCCAGGAGAAGGTCTATGTGACTCGGCTGCAGCCTGGGAAGCGCAAAGCCCCAGCCCAGGAGCCCGCCTTCCCCAGCATCTTCCTGCACCCAAAGCCTGTGAAGAGGGTCCACCTGCGTTCCAGGACCCCTCAGAAGCATCCCATCCCCCTCAGCAAGCTCCGAGTCATCCCTGGCCGCCGGAGCCCCTGGCTCCTGAGCAACATCTCCAAGGAGAGGGACCCTGCCAGGCGGAAAGGAGGCAGGAGGTGGGATCGGCCGCCCAAGCAGCGGGCACTGCCCAGCCTCCTGGCCCTGGGGGCTGAGGGGCTCTTCAGCCAGGAGACCCACGAGGACACGACCCCCGCCCCGGGCAGGACGGCGGCCACCACCGATTACAACTCCTCCGAGGCCGCCCGCTCGGAGGGGACACGGGTGACATCCTTCCTGAAGGTGTCGGAGACGACGGCGTCGCAGCAGGAGCAGGGGAAGGGCCAGGAGGAGGAGGAAGAGGAGGAGGGGGAGGTGTCTGACTATTCCTACGAGGCAGGGGAGCTGCAGCAGGGCTGGCTGGAGGACTCCATCAACTGGCAGCGGACGTTCAGCGTCAGCTCCGTGGACTTCGAGCTGCTGCGCTCCGACTGGAACGACCTGCGCTGCAACGTGTCGGGCAACCTGCAGCTGAGCGAGAGCGAGGTGGTGGACGTGGTGGCACAGTACATGGAGAGGCTCAACGAGAAGAACGGGGGGTAAGGCAGGGAGTGG